>QANY01002785.1:280042-720050 GCA_003255025.1 Datisca glomerata
GTTTTGAGCCGCTCCAAGTATGGGAATACTTAACTTATGAGAAAATTCTGATTCAGATCCTAGATAGGAAGATGAATTGTTATGCACTAAGGAGATCCCTTTCATCAGACTTTGGAAGAACCATCAATTTGAAGACGCCACTCGGGAACGGGAGGAAGAAATTCAAGCACTATATCCATACCTTTTCAAAGATAAAAATCTGACCATTTATTAGGGTGAAAATTCATATAAGCAGGGGAGGATGTAACACGCCTACTTTTTTGCCTATCGTAAGGTTAGAGTGAGTATATTTTTATTTATATGTGTTTTATAGGTCTTTACCTTAGCATTATATTATTTTCTATAGTATGGCATTATTTTATATATATAACACGTGACACATAATATTTTTTATTTTATAGAGGGGTCCCTTATGAAATTTAAAAGTAATGATTTAGCTCGCATGCCTACTTCATGGTATGTCGGTTATGAATATTTTTATGTCATGTGCATTGAATTAAGTTATTTTTATGTTATATATGTTATAGTATTTTTTTGGTATTTCTTATGTCATTATTTGTTAAAGGAAGAAATAAATTTTTCTTAGGGTTTATTATGTTAAGCTTTTATTAACCTAATAAAGGAAGATTGAAAATTAAGGATTTAATTCCCCTTTCTTTGCCCGACCCCCTCCTCCCATTTTAGGAGATTTGATTTCCTTTCATAAACATGGATTTTATTATGCAAGGTTAGGGTTAGAGATTTAGAAAATTACGGTTTTCACAAACCGTATCGTTATGAGTAGTATACTGTTATCAGTTTAAGGAGCCTCACTTTCTTAATATTTTTACCAGGAGATCAAGCAAGTAAAATCTTACATATATAACGTGTGGTTCTTTTGTGTTTGGAAATGTTAGATTAAAACTCTGAATGTTCTCGCACTACAACAATTTTAAGCTTCAATAGCATTGAAGCAAGACATTTTGTTACAAAACTCCCTAAAAATGTGGGGGGAATAAAAACTCCAAACCTGCCTAATTGAAACACTCGAAAAAATTCCCTACCCTCACTCTCTCCTCGCTTTGATAACTCAAAACTAGAGATCACGTTCAAAACCAGCACTTCTTCGGGTGGCCTCCTCCTCTCTCAAACCCTTCATGGTCGTGAGCGCTCCATTTATAGGTTCTCACACTTTGCTATCTCCCTTTTATTTTAGAAACAAATCAATTTCTCTCTCTTTCCCTAAACCCGAGCGCGTGTGGTCTTCCCCACCCCTTGGTGATCTTGGTTAATCTTCAAATTATCCATAGTTGAGCTCTTCAGATGGTGGAAATTGGCAATATAAATTAGAAATCAGTCATAGTCGAGCTCGTCTAAAGGAGCCCTAGATCCCCTGTGTTGCTCCCTCTACCAAGGTATTCATTCATATAACTCTCTTACTCTCTCTTTATCTATCTACCATTGGTGTCACCTACTAACTATCTCTCTATTTCTCTCTCTGACCCTATCTCTCTCCATCTCTCTATGATATTTTCAATAATATTCAAAGGTAATTTTGACTACTGTGATGGATTTTGGATCAATTTTTACCTTTTGAACTTACTTAAAAATTTCTATTTTTGACTAATGTGATGGATTTTGATGGTCAATGACGGTTTTCTTTCTAAGTTTTACTTGGTTGAATGAGGTCAGTTCTTATATTTAGGGTTCTTGTTTTGTGAAAAATTTTTAGCGTTCTTTCTTTTCTGTTCATCCCTTTCGTTTAGCATGATTCAGAATTTTTTTCCTTTTTATCTTTAGCTACATACAAATTCGAACTCCTAGAAGTGGAACTAAGGAAGAGGATGAACAGAGACCAAATGTAACTCTGCTTTAGGATGAACGGAGACCAAATGAATTATTTAATATTCTTCCTTATGGTTCTCTATTAACTATATTTACTTTTTGCCTGCGCCTATCATCTTATAATTTACATTGTTATATGTCCTCTACAATAGAGGCCTTTAACTTCATAGATTTGAGAGTGTTAGTTCAATGTTTTCACTTTGCCAAGGTTTAATTATGCCATTTTTTAGACTTTAAAATTATAAGAAAAATGATTTATATGAGTGCTTTACATCTAAGAAAAAATTCTTTAAAACCTTTATTGTTGCAAAATTCCCTTTGTATATTGACACATAGTGCTTGGTTAAGTTTGTCATTTAGAAAGGTTACATTGATTCTGAATGAAGTGATCTTACTGATTTGCAAAGCAGTGATCAAATCATGTCTTTTTCTATCAAGGTTAAGAGTAATGGTAACATGTTCAAACTTTCTTGTGTTGTTATGCTCATGCATGTTAAGAAAAGACAAACTTTGACTCAAAATTCTTTTTCAGAAGTAGAACATGATATTCTTTGGTGAAGTAATAAATGGCTATTCATCCTCTCAACATTTGAGCCATGTGGTCTTACCCTGCGGTGCTGAGCAACAGAAAATTGTGGAGAATTTGGGACAAATTGCAGACCACGTATATGCTAAAATCCTATCAAACTCATCCCGTCATTTTTCTTGGATGTGGTATTGGTCAATATGGTTTTATTCATTTTCTAGTTGATCAATTTTAGATAAGTTTTGATATGATGGTTGTTCGCTTGTTCTTTTTCTATTTCATACAATTACCTACATCTCCTCTTTTATATCCCAAGTGCTTGTGTCGCTCATCACAAGCATGGACTTGAATATGTTTCCTTGTACAGTAACAAGGACTTGAATGTATTGCTAGCTTGTTAGGTGAAAATTTATATAACAAGACAATCATGTAGGCCATTGATAATTACTAATATTTTATTGTTTGCAAGAATCATTTATACTGGCATGATGATGCCATTTTTTGGGTGAAAGTTTTGATTATCTGGTGCCATTACATATTGGCAGTCTCCTTTAAATCAGTGATATAGAGTGAACTTTAATGTTCACTACATAGTTTATCTCTTATAACTTGTTGCTGCTTGATTTTGAATATCAGTTGAAAGGAACCCCCTAGAACGTCTTCTTAAAACTCTATTCACTTATATTGTAATGCACTCTCTAGAAGGTTTCTTTATTTTAGTTAGTAGTTAGTCAACTCTTTCATATAGTGTGCCTATGGTTTAATTTTCTCTTCTTCAGTTAAGAAATGATTAGCAGGAGTATCACAATATCTGGCTTTACCCCTTTTTATCAAAGGTTTAATGGAGCATTGTAGTTCTTGGTCAGATCTATTTTTACTACTTGACAGAGGAAATACCAGATGCCATTAGTACATACTGAGAAAGGTTTGAAGTGTTTTTTTAAGTGTTTTTTTCTTTTCTTTTTTTTTTTGGGGGGGGGGGTTGTTAAATGCTTCTATAGAGTTTGATATATAAAACTATGTTTGGATTTCTAAAACTATCAGAGGGAAAGGGAAGAAAGTTGTAGGGAGATTGCGTTTGAATTGTTTGGTTGAATTGGACTACGGAGTTGCAAATTATTGTTCGAGTAAGCATTTGTTGTTTTTCTTCTCTTATCCAAACATAGCCTAGCTTTTGGCTTGTCTGGTGTCTTGTAAATGAATCTATAGAAGCTTATGTACCTTCTGAATAACTGTTGCATTTGTTTCATCTGTGTAAACTTTGTAAGAATATTTAAGTGAGCCCATGAGGAAAATCGCAAGCAGCTTGAACTTGGCCTTCTCTTTTCTTTTCTTAGATGTGAAAATAAGAAAGTGAGAAGTAAAGACTAGTATTTGCACTACTACCATGCCCACCATACACATACAAACTATTATACAAGAATGATTGATTTTGTTGCTTGCTCTATTGACTGGAATATCCATTAATGTTGATCGTATTATTTCTAGCGAAATAGGATTATGTACTAGTAAGAAGATAGGTTGTAAATTTTCCCTTTATTTAATAACTAAGCTGTGTTTTGTTAATCTTGTTCCTTTTATGAAAACTGAGGAAAAGTTGATAAACTGTGGGGCTATCAACCTTACTGATATTGAATGATTTGAAACAGAGAAGGGTAAGGACCCATGGGAGCCATCATCCTCCAAACAAGCCGGTAAGTAGCGGGTAATGGATACCACTGATCTTGATCAAATGTTGGAGAAGCTGCATGATAAGATTTCCCAGTAGAACACCCTATAGAGGAAGGCATGGAAATTGATTTTGCATATTGAACACCAAAATCAAGCATATTGGGAGTATGCTCAAGCCCAAGATATAGCTCTGCAAAAAAGCCTTCAGAAGAACTTTACAAAGACCACTTGGTCGTTGCCTCCATTTCCAGAGGTTATTCTTCACACTGGAAGACGGAGGAGGAGGAGGAGGAGCAATTTCCCTAAGATGATGTGACCTCTGAAGATGAAGAAGCAATGGAAGAGGATGAAGCTGTAGCTAAAAAGAATGAGGCAGAACGTGAGGAGGAGGAAGGGGATGTTGAAAGTGAGGATGAGCAAGATGAAGATGAGGAGGAAAAAGAAGATAGTGAAGAAGAAGAAGAAGAGGAATAGCCAGAAGAAGAAGATGAAGAAAGTGAGGATGGGGTACCACCAACACCACCACCCGAATCATCAGCTAAGAAAAAAAAAGAAAAGGAAAGAGAAAGTTATTTACCCCTAGCCCAAAGAAGTAACAATCTGAGAAGGAAGAGGATTTCCCTAAGACTGTCAAGTCTAAAGGGAAATCTTCGTATAAGAGGAAGGTACAACAACAAATGAATCCAGCATCAGTGCAAAGAAGAAGCTAAAAACTGTTGATAGAGAGAAGTCTGCAAGCAAAATTCAAGAGGAGATTCAAGTTGTGTAGAAAATATTGTCTGACCTTAAAGCTACCTCAAGAGGGAGAGGAGGCTTAGGGTTAAAACTGTTGGACTACTGCAGCATTTGGCAGCAATATCAGGGGGGTACTTCTCTGGCCCATTTCTTTTTATTTGCTTGCTGCTTCTATTTTATTTATGGTTGCTGGTGAAATCTCTGACTATGGATTTTGTTAGAGTGAATGAACATTTTGAATTTATATTTTTTGTTTTGTTATTGTTATCATTTCTTAGTTGTAGTGGTGACACTAGAAGTGTCAAGTTTGGGGGAGAGGGCCTATGCGCTTTTCTTTGGTGATTGTTGTGTTTTTTAGGTTGTTAGTTTTATTTTTTTATGTGAGTTTTTAGTCTAGGCCTTTTAGCTATCTGCTCAGCTAATAAAATTTAAATGCATATAATAATGATGATGATGATGATGATGATAATGATGATGAAGTTAGTTATTCTCTGATAATGCTAAATTTAAAGTGTTTAGCTTAGTTCCCTTCCCTTTTTGCACTTAGAAGCTGGGTTAGCTGTTTTGGGGAGGTTTAGGACATTTTAAACTTGAGTAAGGCTCAATGCTCATTTTGGCACCTATAACTTCTAGAATGCAGTGTTGTAGCTATTCATCATGGCAAATATTTAAGTTTTGGGGAAAATTGCCTTCGGAATTTTTGTGTAGCCTTGCTGCTATTGACATAAAAATGAATGAGAAGAGAAGAGAAAAGGTTAGAATGGCTCCTCTATCTTAGTCTGCTGAATAACCGGGTATCTTCACGACAAGTGTTGATTATTCACGTAAAAAGACAGTATAACATGTTAGGTAATCTAATCTAAAAAAAGTGAATGAAAAATAAGTCAATAGAATAAAAAGAATGCAACTTAGTGCTTTAATTTCCTCGTGGTCTTCATAAATGTAACTCATTTTCCCCTTTGATTAGTGAGCTTCATGATACTTACTATTTTATTTTGGAATATTTTCACTGAATCAAAGGAGGAAGACATGTGGCACAAGAGGGAGGAGCTGTGCAGGCTTTCAATCCAACAGCCCATTGCCACCTCCAGCACGTAACCTCTCTGTGCGTCAAAAAGCTTTCCCCCTGCATACCTTCGTGCAAAGTTCCTTGTTTGTATTCAAACGCCTAAACCCCCCCCNCCCCCATCCTCTCTTTTATTTCTCAAAACCAAAAACATACGAGCAATGTGAAAACAAAAGGACAATATAAAAAGTTTGTGGTTACTAAAAAGCTCATCAATGAGGATTTAGAGTTATCTTTGCATTTCTAAGTCTAAATTATTAGTAATATTACGGTGATCCATCATTTTATTGCTTAAATTACATTATTTTCTTTGAAGTCTAGTTTCAGAGCGAGTCTTGCTACTTTATTAGATTAAATGATAGTTTCTAGGAATTTTATGCACAAAGTCGTGCCTCTGTGTAGGGAGCTTTGGGAGAGTAGTTCCTAGAGACATTATAGTGTGGATATTAATGATGTTATAGTAATGCTCATGCATGCATGGCATTGTACTTTTTCGTGTATTCCATCTGGCAGTAAAAAGAGAGGAAAATCTCGTGGGCATAAAAGTAAGTTATCCACATGGCATCATCGTCTTTTTCATGGTCCCCACCTTTAAAAAAGGTTGACCACGTTGCTTTTGGATGATTGAAGCTCTACAAGTCTCCTTATATAGCAAAAACATCTTTGGAAAGGAGAGTCAACCTTCTTGCTCAGAATAAAGAAAGATCTTGCAGAGAAGAAAAAAAAGAGAAAGGATAGAAAAGGCAGCAAGGACGCGAGGAAGAAGACAATGAAGATGATATTTGTTTATTCCCTTCTCTCTTTCTTCTTTCTTAACCTTATTTGCTCTACTGTATTTTCTATTCTCAACTCATTTTCAATAAGATATATATGTAAATGGTTGTATTCGAATTTGCTCTTAAGCTCATTATGAGCTAAAACTCATAAGCCGGTATAAGTGATGAACCTTAAAAATTAATATTTCTAGTTAATAAAGTTCCTGTTGCACATCTCTTGGTAGCAATTCATTTGAGCTTACTTAATGCTAAGATTTTATTATTGATTGGCCACTTTGATAAGATACAAGTTAGATTAAATACAAGAAAGGTTTGGTCTAATGGATATTGCTTGAATAATACTTGAATACTTAAACCCTGTAGGTCTAAGTGTTTAGTGGGGAATATAGGAGGTAACTCCAATAAGAGTTGGGCTCAAGAATAAGTTAATATAGCTTGGAGTTCATAATTGCAAGGATGAAAATCTATTGTATCAATCAACTGAGGTTACTGCTATTGCGAGGTTGTAGCAATATAAGCATATTTAACTAGGGATATTACTGATAAGGGGAATTCACCACGCTAGCTCATTCCTTTATTAAATACACCAGTATTACTTAACCTGAATCTCATATTTTGCAAAGTGACTTTAAGGCATTTTACTTAATTTAGTATTTTTACTTTACTCTTTGGTTAATTGAACTCAACTACTATGTTCCTAATTAGGCTTAATTTGATCTATCTAATTGCTTAGTTTCCCATTAGTCCCTGTGGAGATTGACACTCGTTTATCAGTTTATTATTTGTTAATGACACATGCACTTACATACATATCACACACAACAGTCAGATCCGACTGTGTAGCCAGTCCTGATGATAATAGCTCATCCAAGTAATCATTTTTGTGGTGAAGAAGTTGAAGCTCATCAAAATGCAAATGTTGGATTGGAAAATGAAACTTTGGAAGCAGTTAGCTCAAAGAATTGCAGCTCGCTTTAGCGAACCATGATGATTAGGGTTGTAAGCAGTTCAGTTCGGTGCAGTTTATATGCATTTAATGAACCGAACCGCAAATGCAATTCTTTTTAAATGAAAACAGATCTGAACCAAAAAATTCACAAAACTGCATTGAACCGCCGAACCGGACAAAAAATGAACAAAATTCCAAAAAAAAGAAACAAAATAAGAAAGAAAGAAAGTGAAGTAGATCCAAGAACAATACAAACGAACATTGAGTCAAATCAAATCTTAAATACAAAACAGTCAAATCAAGAGAGAGAGAAGTGGTGCTAAAAGAATGAAAAATGTTGGTGAGGTTATGGTTTACTATATTTATGTGTAAGTGTTGAAAATACTGAAAAAACAGAAATTTTGTAAGGAGATTAGAACGTGGTTGCCAATTAGATAATGATGTGTGTAAACCAATAAGCTAGTACCTAGAATTTGGAAATCAAATTACTAGTTTTAATACATGTGGTGTGGTTCGGTTACAAACGGTTTCCGCTCCCTTCAAGCATAAACCAAACCAAAAAGTGCCATTTTCTTATTACTAAAGCCAAAGGAAATAAAATAAATTGACCAACCGACCAAACGGGATTGGTTGAGTTCGGTTTGGCTCAGTTTTATTAGTTTCTTACTTTTGCTTACAGCCTACTGATGATAGAAGCACATATGGATAATCAATTTTGTATTGAAGTACTTCATCCTCGATCACAATATTTTTTTGTGTTCTTGATGCATTCTTTCAGACTATTTCAGAGTTATCGACCCTTAAAACTCTCGTTAGAAACCCTAGGTTTTAATTAATACAGAAGTTGGAGGAGTATATTTTCTATGTACCTGTATTTTATGCTTGTATTACGATAGCGGTGGACCGTTAATGGAGCAGTTTCAATTGGGGTTTTCTGCGAAATTCTTTGAAGGAGAGGAGAAGCGTGCGATTTGAAATTTGGTGTGGAGAAGCAGTTATTGTGAGTCAATACGAGATTTAATTGAAAAAGAGGGTTGACGTGTAATTTTATGTTTTATTTAATTGGTTTAGGTGTCTGCTTCTATTTTATTGGGTTATTTTTATGATAGTTTATAATTGTACCATTATTGTTTGTTTTGTTATTTGACTTGTTTATTTGAAAGTCTTTAAAACTATACATTTGGTTTTAGTTGGGCTTTCATCATAAATATGCCAATTCGTCAAAAATGGATCTGTCACCTAGCCCGAACTATTCCTTCCCCTCTCATCCTTCTCACCTCCTAACCCTCCCTACCCAGCCCACTCTCCTCCCCTCCCTCACGCTCCTCTCATCTAGTCGACTCTCCTCTCCCACCCAATCCAATTCCTTCACTCAGATCACGAATTCATTATTTTTTCTCAATTCACCCCATTTTCTCCAACAATAAAATTAATCAATGATTAATTATTATTTTAATTAATTAAATTAACCAATTAACTTACTTGATAAATCAATTAATATTTTAGCTGACTACTAGATCTAGATACCCACCCAACTTACTACTATCGCCTCAGATAATAGTATCAAAACGACATGTATTGGAGAATATGTGTATGTATCTCTCTCTGTATAAGATTATGAATACTTTTGTATGAATTTCGTGTTAATAAAAATTTAAGATTTCAAGAAATGATCATATAACTACCTTTATTACAGAATATATTATATTACATATAATAAATAATGATAAAATATCATCTAATATTCTTATTATAAAAAAACCTAACTAATGTGAAATATACCAATTAAATACATACCATAAATGTAATAAATATACAACATATATATTTTAAAAACCATAGATTTGTAAGAAAACAAATTGTCAATATAATATATGGTACATATTGTATATATATAATAGTATATTATATATACTATCTACATCTAATTCTCTGTCACTTTTTTATCAAACTTTTTTGTTTAACGTCAAATTATTTTTTGATTAGCACGTCGTCTTGAAAATGACTAGTTTTGATGTTTTGATACTTAAAACTATTTTAATAATATTTTCAAAAATAACTTAATTTCGGTAAATACTATTTTTAGTTCTTATTTAGTTGGGCCAATGGGAGGTGGGAAGTGTACTCATTGAGGTTTAATTTGTCATTTACTCGATATATAATAAAGCTGTACTACGTTTGAGGTTATGGGCACCATGCCCTCTAGGCGTCTCATACGAAGTCGTTTTGCCTAAAAAATTGTGACCGTTATTTTAAATAATTTCGATTAGTACACCTCGTAATAACAACAAGCGAGTACAGTTACTTTCCTACGCTCGGCGCGTAAACTACTCTCTGCCTCTACTGTTCTCTGCTCCTCTGTTCTGCTCTCTGTACTGCATTTTCATAAGGCACCGTCTCACCCTCTCCCCCTCTTTCATGCTGAACTCATTGCCATCTCTCTCTCACTCAGAGTTTGCTCGCTTCTAACCAAAAGCTCAATTTTCTTAATTTTAGGCACTTTAAATTACAAATGGATTCTAAACCCCTCTGAGAAACCAACATATTCACTTCTAACCCGCCAAAACATTCTTTATCTCCGTTTAACGCATTATTCTTATCCAACTAAGTAAGCTTCATTCACTCACGCCATTTTCGGCTACTCATATATTCATAAATTAAGAGAGAGAGAGAACCCCCTAGAAATTTCAGCTATCCGATTGATTCCGAATTCATAGAATCTACATAAGTCACAAAATGGGTTGTGCACAATCAAGGATAGACAATGAAGAATCAGTCTCTCGCTGCAAGGACCGCCGGAACTTGATGAAAGATGCAGTAGCTGCTCGAAACGCCTTTGCCGCCAGTCATTCCGCCTTTGCCGTGGCTTTGAAGAACACTGGAGCCGCTTTAAGTGACTATGGCCACGGCGAAACTGACGAAAACCAGTTACTTCAATCTCTGCCTCCAGTGGACCCCACCTCTGAGCCACCTCCACCCATGGACAACCTCCCTCCGCCTCCTCCGCCACTCCCTAATTTCTCGCCGAGCCCTCTCAAGCGCGCCACTAGTATGCCCGCGATTTCGATTAAACACCGAAAGCCTGGACAACAAATTGGTTCCGTTGCTATAGTTGAGGAAGATGAACTACATGAAATGGATGGAACAGGCGGAAATAACCAAGACTTGAAATGGAGACAGCGCCAAAGAAATGAGGTTGCGAATTCCCAAGAGGCACCGTCGTCTTCGCCTCGGACCCCGAAGCTCAAGCCGGTGCCGCCGATGCCGGAGTCCAAGGACATGGCTTGGGATTACTTCTTTACGGTAGAAAGTATGCCGGGAACGTCTCTGATAGCAGAGGACGACGGCAGGGTACAGAATGATGAGAATGAGGCAATGTCATATGCGGAAACTGAGACTACGGGTGATGTTCATAGAGATTTAGGTGATGTGGTTCATGATTTTAAGCTGAAAACACCGGAGAAAGTGGAAGAGAAGGCGGATGAGATGTTTGCTAGCAAGGAAAAGCAAATGGAACACTCAATCTCGGCGCCTCCAGAGTTCAGGAGAGTGGGGAAGGTGGCTCAGAGTGTTAGTTTGATGCAGATACTGAATGTAATAGATGATCATTTCTTAAAGGCTTCAGAGAGTGCTCAAGAAGTTTCAAAGATGCTGGAGGCCACTCGTTTACGTTATCACTCCAATTTCGCAGATAACCGAGGTTTACTTCTACTGAAAAAGTTCTTTTTTTGATGTTCTATAACAGTTGTCTGAAAGATCGAATAATTGATAGATTTTTACCTGTTCAAAAGTGTTCAAAACAAGTGTTTTTCTGTGAAGGAGACTTGGTTGCCCGATTCTCAACTTTTGACTTAATACGAAAGTGATTCTGATTTCTACTTTAACTTCAGATTGTCTTTTCAAAAGTGCAAAAGTATTCACTCTAGTCTATCCATCTATTTTCATACCAATGCCCATACTGAACTAGTAACCATATTAAGTTGAAAGTAATTTTCAATCCATGTTGTTATGATGATTGATGATCATGGAATTTCTAGTGTGAGGAACTGCTTACACAGAAGAAGCACTTGATACCACTGCACACAATGTTATATATTTCTGTTTTCTTAATTCTTATTTCAAGTTTCTAACAAATAGTTTGTTAGATAGAGTAGTGACACTCTTAGTTATGCAGGGCATATTGATCATTCGGCAAGGGTAATGCGTGTTATTACGTGGAATAGATCCTTTAGAGGTATACCGAATGGCGAAAATGGGAAGGATAATTTTGATTCAGAGGAATATGAGACGCTTGCCACAACTTTGGATAAGATGCTAGCCTGGGAGAAGAAACTTTATGATGAAGTTAAGGTATGGTAAATTGTTTGTTAGTATATGTTTTCAGGTTATTTTGATAATTATATCTCTCGTTATGTTTCTTCCACTCCTAATCAATTAATTGCATTGACCCACCTTAAATTAGCAAAATGACCCACTTTCTGCAAAGTTTGAGCTCTTCCCTATCTAATGTTGATGTCATCGATAGCAAGGTGAGCTGATGAAACTTGAGTATCAGAGAAAGGTTGCTTTGCTGAATAAGCAGAAAAAACGGAATGCTAGTTCTGAGTCATTGGAGAAAGCAAAGGCAGCAGTAAGTCATTTGCATACAAGATACATAGTTGACATGCAGTCCATGGATTCAACAGTTTCAGAAGTAAATCGGCTGCGTGACACGCAGTTGTACCCTAAACTTGTTCTTCTTGTTCAGGGGTAAGGCTCTTCACCTACTACATTTGTTCCTTGCGTTTGTGGGTTTACTCTATTTATCAAATCTTTGATGTCATTCTGTCACATTCCTTTAATCGCTGATGGCTGATTTTTCTATATTTTATACAATAAACTTAGACTGCCAAGAAACCTTCACTATTTCACTATTTCTCTACTCCTTACAAAAGGAAGATCGTGAATACTCTCTTGTTTAAAAGGATTGCAGTAAAGTACATCTTTTATTCTCTATTGTCTGTTTCAATTAGGTAGTTCAGTATTCTCATTCCTTTTTCAATCTTGTGTTATTTGGACAAGATTATTGCTCTGGCCATAATTCATATTCTTCCAAGAATTCTGTCAGTATCTATGCTCGTAGAGTAACTATATATGGACAAGCTTTGCTCTAACTCGTTCATTCAATTCGTAATTTGAAAAAGACCACACGAGTATTGTTCAGGAATCTTTCTTTCTGCAACGGATATAAAAAAATTTTGACTATAAATTGAGCTTCTTGGAAAAGAGTCACTCTCACCATGGCCATGATATGTGCATGGCAGAATGGCTAAAATGTGGGAAACTATGAGCATACATCATAATAGCCAACTGAAGACTGTTGTGGACCTCAAATCTGTTGACATTACACATTCTCCTAAAGAAACAACTAAACAACACTACGAGCGGACCCATCAACTTTTCAAGTTCGTCGAAAAGTGGCAGTCCGATTTTGAGAAGCTTGTTACTCATCAGAAACAGTACATCCAAGCACTTAATAGCTGGCTGAAATTAAATCTCATTCCGATCGAGAGCAGCCTGAAAGAGAAAATCTCATCCCCACTGAGAATTCAACACTCTCCAATTCAAACTCTCCTCCATTCATGGCATGATTGTCTCGAAAAGCTGCCGGACGAGCTTGCTAAATCTGCCATAACATCCTTTGCAGCTGTGATAAAGAGCATCTTAGTTCATCAGGAAGAAGAAATGAAGCTAAAGGATAAGTGTGAGGAAACACGAAAGGAATTTATGCGCAAAAGCCAAGCGTTCGAGGAATGGTACCAGAAATACATGCAACGAAGGATTCCTGATGAAATCGATCCCGAGAGGAACGAAGAGACAACTAACACCAAGAACGATATTGTCTTGGAGAAACAATTTGTAGTGGAGAGCTTGAGGAAGAGGTTAGAAGAGGAAGTTGAAGCTCATCAAAGACATTGTGTTCAAGTTAGAGAGAAGTCACTCAATAGTCTTAAAACTCGGTTGCCTGAGCTCTTCCGAGCTATATCGGATTATGCTGATGCCTGTTCTGATGCTTATGAAAAATTGAAGTCCATCACTCAGTTACAGAACTAGGTATCTAAAAGCCACGGTATTGGAAGAAGTTTATCAGATGAACCTTAGCTGTCGATTTTGTATAAGGGCTGGTACGTGTTCTTGACAGTGTCATGGTTTGTCGTTTCTGTTACTGTGTTCTCAAATCCTGCAATTCCCTCCATGGAAGCCTACAAGGATTTATGTGATTAATTATAACGAAATGGAAGTAGACTTGTAGTCTGAGTAGTTCTTATTTTATTTAATTGTAGAACTGGGTTTTGGATGGCTATTTATAAAACTGCTCTTAAGTGCTTCAGATTGTTCTTCACAAATTGTTTGTTTTTGAATTTATTGTTTTAAAAGGTTTCTTTTTTGAAGCAGTTCAAGGTCCAAATTCCAATCAGTTTTCTCTTTATTTATACGTAAATAGTCAAACATAAGAAAAAGGGAAAGATCTTTCGAGAGGAAAAATCGAAAGATGCATACTCAATTCATAATCAACGGGTCATTCAAGAATGAGATCATCTTTGTACCGAGTTGGGAATGATAGATTATTTAAAGTAGATAGAGATAAAGAAAAAGGGATGCCTGGGGTTCTGTTCTATATGTTAGGGGCAAGCCCAATGCATTCGGATTAGGGCTCTCAATGCATTCGGAGGCCCTAAAAAAATCTTTTTTAACCGTCTAATCTAGACTTACGTTTTAAATTTTATGTAATCCCTAACACTATTAAGTATCATTATTTGATACGTATTTCATCATGCTCGTTTTTACTATATTTTACTGTTCCAATATTTTTTAATTTCATAGAAATGTACATGATTTGATCCAGATTTATGTTTTTACCCCCACACTCATTATCGACCCGTTGGCATTAAAGCAGGTTTATGTTTATTGTGGAAAGATCCAGATTTAATCCCAGTCAGCAGTTATGCCTATTTTATTATTGAAGCAAAAGGGTGGGATGGCCAACTCAAAACCAGCTGGTAATGCATGGGAGTATATGGAAATCATGACGTCAACTTATGAAAAGTGCAATTATTTTAAAAGAAAAATCATAGCCATCTCATCCCCTATTTTGCCAGCAGGAGACTTTAATGAAGTACTAGCAGCGTGGGAAAAGGACGGCGGCCAGCCTCTTAACTTCAGCGATGCAGAAATTCTCCAAAACATGATCAACAACTGCATTTTAATGGATCTGGGATTTTCGGGGTCGCTGATCACCTGGTGTGATAGGCGTGAAGAAGAGATGCCGCCTCGATGGAATGCTATGTACGTACAATTGCTTCCTTCAATACAGTAATTCGATCATACGTCACTCTCCATTGTATGGGCCTGATCACTCTACACTTGTCTTTGATACGAAACCTGTAAGTACAACCAGCCGAGTTACACAACGTTTCAAGTTTGGTTTAAGATGGTTACGGGAGGCAAGCTGTCGAAAAATCATCATGCAAGTCTAGGCTCAAACGGTTTCAATACCATTAGCAGATCAACTAAGTAAAAAATTACAATATATGCGAACCCACATTCTTCATTAGAGGAGAATATAATGACAATTCTCGTAAGCGGATTGGGGATCTATCGAAAGAGCTTAAAGCTCTCCATGGCTGTAAACCTAATGCTATCTAGAAGGTCAAACACCTTAGAGCTGGAAAATGCTGTGCTAGAGGAGGAATGGTATTGGCGTGAGAAATCACGCATGGATTGGTTATAGTTGGGAGATAAGAACATCAACTATAATCATGCAAAATTCAAACAGCGTAAGAGCAAGCTGCTAATCTAAGGGTAGAAGACGGGGACAGACAATGGCTGGGCAACCTAAAGGATATGCTAAGACACATTAAAGATTATTTCCAAGCTCTATACTCATCTCAACATCCCCTCCTCAGCGACGAAAGTGGTGAATGTGCTCCATAAATAGCCCACGCCAGATCAAATGGAGATGATATCTACACCTTTTCAAGAGGAGGAAATCGTAATAGCTCTTTCTCAAATGCATCCCTCGAAAGCTCCAAGTCCTTATGAGGTCACCGCCGGCATCTATCAACATTCCTAGAATCTGGTGAGGATAGACCTTTTACATGTTTTTTATGAACTGTATCAAACAGGAACGTTGCCTAGAGGTCTCAATGAGACACACATCATTCTTATTCCCAAAAAACCTCACCCGTGCACTATACAAGATTATAGACCGATCGCCTTATGCAACGTCGCTTACAAAATGATTTCTAAGGTTCTTTGTAACAGATTGAAAAGTAGCTTGTCTCCTTAAATTGGTGAATTTCAAAGGGCTTTTCTCGCAGGACGTCAGATAAATGACAATATCCTTATTGCTCATGAAGCTCTTCATTCGCTAAAGCTCAAAAAGAAAGGAAATCATGGTGACGCAATCATCAAACTTGACATGACAAAATTATATGATCATACGGAATGTGCCTTTGTGGATGAAGTGCTTGATAAACTTAACTTCAATTCTAAAGAATGCATCTAATCGGTTTCATACGCTATCACATTTATTGATACTCTAACTGAGTTTTTCTCGCCACAATGGAGTTTACGACTGAAAGATCCATTGTTGTGTTACCTCTTTATCCTCTACGCTAAAGTACTCTCAGAGTTGTTATCTAAGGCAGTTTGGGATGGTCTTATCCATGACTTTTCTCCTAGGCCACATGCACCATCCATATACCATTTTTTACTTGCAGACGATTCAATTTTGTTTTGCCGAGCCACAACTGAAGAATGTTCCCATATAATGCAAATATTGACGATATATGAAGTGGCTTCTGAACAATTAGTTAAATTCAGGAAAAGCTCCATCTACTTCTCCCCTAATACTCCTAGAGAATTACAAGGTCAATTGGCCAACATCTTGGGTATATCTAGTTGTAGTGGTTTTGGGAAATACCTAGGCATTTCGGCAGTGGTTGAGGGGGGATCAAACCATAAATTATTATTTATGGAGGTAGTTGACGGTTGGTTGGAAAAACTACTCTCACTCGTAGGGAAAGAGATTTTGCTAAAAGCCATGGCATTTGCTTTTCCAGTTTACACGATGAGGTGTTTCAAGTTTCCACTTTCTCTCCTCAAAGACGTAGAATATCATGGCGCATTATTGGTGGGGTTCAGCAGATTCTTATAAGAAACTTCATTGGTTTACGTGGGATGAGCTCACTAAAAACTGGGACGAATGAGGACTAAATTTCAGAGATTTGGAGTGCCTCAACAAAGTACTATGGGCTAAGAACTACTGGAAAATTTTGACACAACCTTCTTCCCTTATAGTCCTGAGTTTTATATCACAAGTATTTCTATCAGAATGATTTCCTCTGAGCCAAATGTCCAAATAGAGCCTTTTGGGGATGCATAGTCTCAGTGGGGGTAGACAGCTTCTTGAAAAAGGTATCTTATGCAAAATTGGGGATGGTATGTCCATTCACGTGGGGCGCAATCCCTAGATCCCTAGGGAGAACAGATTTTGCGTGTGTTCACTCCCCAAACCTTTAGTCAACCTAGTCAATGACCTATTCAATTCTTCTAGCAGGGCATGGGATGAGGACAACTTCAATTCCATATTTATTTATGTTGAAGCTTCTTTCATCTGCATATTCCACTGTCCAAATCATTATATGATTCCTTATGGTGGGCATATCACAAGATGGGCAACTATACTGTGGCGTTTGGTTATCGTATAGCAAGACACTTGCAGGATTTGGGTAAGGTTGGCTACTCAGCTTTTCGACAAAAGGGTAACTTGGAAGTAGACCAGACGGTATGGACCTGTCCATGGAAACTTGATGTGACCCCAAAGATGAAGTGCTTCTTTGAAGATGATGTCACCTTATTGTGACGGCCTACCATTTATGCAACAAACATGAAGAATCGATCATTCACTTGTTTTTTCAATGCTCCTTTGTGCAAGCATTTTGGTTTGTTTCGGACATTCAGCTTGTTTCATAACATTTTAGTGGCAAAGACTTTTGCGTGGTCTAGAAAAATCTTCCTCGATTACCATGTTGCCTCTCACGTCGTTTAGATTTTCTCATAGTTATAGTGTACGGTTTATGACGTATATGGACATGCAGAAACACATGTGTCTTCAGAGGATCGATCCAGACCCTATTGAAGCTTTATGAAAAAAAAAAACATCAATAAGTTTGTGGCTGCCCAAGAAGCCAGTCAAAATTGCTTATTCTTATTATTAATGTAATTAGTGCTGGTAACAACTTAGACAGTTGTGAATGGTTGCTATAATTGTAACTCGGGTTAATGCCCTTCTCGTTGGCTTTCTATCATTTTGTTCATGGATGTACGTATTGATCACAAGAATGAAATGCTTTCTCTTTTGTTAAAAAAAGTAGAGAGTGGTGATAATTCTTGAAAAGTGATTGTTTGGAATGGTGAACAAAAATGTACGGGCATTTATTGTTGAGATTTTGGGAACGAGAGATTTAGAAAAAAAAGGAAAAACATAATGAAAAAAAGCCTTTTCATCTATCTCATTTTCCCAAAAAGAAACTATCTATAATATATTTGGAAAATTATACTTTTGTACCTCAAATTATCGCCAATAAATACTTTAAACTCTAAACTATAAAACGTTATAATTTAAACCCTAAACTATCTGAAACTTACAATCAAAACCCTAACCCTACCTCTGTTAACTGAATATTAATTAAAACGACGTCGTTTCAGCCTATTTGGAACGATTATGTTCACATATTTTCCACTAATCTTAAAATATCTCCTAAAAGTACACTTAGCATATTCTCATTCATTGTTACTATTATTTTTTTTATCAAGTGCCAAACTTTGACCATCTGGCCCTCCCGAATAGCCATAAACCTAATAATCAATATAATTTTTGGTTTGAAACAATACTTTTTTTTTCAATACCATTTTTTAACAATGAAACAATTCAACCCTTTTTAGTAGATGAGTTTATATTGTTATGGTGGCCACAAGAAACATACAATTGTATAAATATAGTTATATAAAATTTACAAAGAAAAGAATTAAATTTACGGTACAAACGAAAAAAGAAAGATCAAAGTGTAGAATATAACATGAAATATAAATTTTAATTCTAATAACAACACTTTTTCTTTTAATTTTTGAGAGCGTATTTATACCATACACTCTTAATATTTTTCTCAGAAACATTCATGATGTTGTTCAACTTGGTTACATAATACATCAACAAATAAAAATAATAACGATATAACATTGTATTGATTTTATTCACATAAATTAAAAATAAATAATAATGTATTAATACATTTCTATTTAATTCACATAACATAACATGATTATAAGTAATAATGAAAACTAATATATAAGCCGTTAAATTGCACGTGCATCGCATGTATTTATTAACTAGTATAAATTAAAAGAGGCGTCTCATTCTAACAAACAGTTTTGAACGAGTATATTAAACAAATGTCCCTTACTTTCAATTTTACATATATAGCCGAATCTTATATTTCATTATTGAAAGTTGTGTTTTTCTCATTTTGACCTTTATTAGATATCTTGTTTCATATTTTATACTTGTATCTAAATCTATTTTTATTGTATAACTCTCTCTCTCTCTAACGGTGATAGTCAAGCGATCTCACTCTATAGGCTCTCTCTGATGCGTCGTTTTATGATTTTTGCTTCTTGGTCACATAGAAAGCCAATTGCATCCGACAAAGGGAAGCACTACAACAATCTTATTTTTGTTGACGCCAGAGGAAGCCAACTACAACCGCCAAAGGGAAGCACACTAGAGAAATGATCGGAGAAACATGCATGTTTGAAAAAATACACGCGCGATTGAGGGTTTCCTTTCTTCATGTCCCTTAAATCTCCTTTTTTTTACAAACCAAATTATGTTATTCCACAGGGATATGAAGTTGCTTGGTTCGGTTGGAGGCTCGATCAAATATGGATAAAATGTGTACATGATAGGGTTTTGTTGTTGCCGAAGATATTTTAATTTTGTTTAATTCAAAGCATCCCAAAATTGAGTTGCAGTGTAAAAGAAAATGTGATATGAAGTATAATGTTTTCTATATTTTAACCTCTCTTAGATTAAATTGTAATATCATCTGTAATTATATTTTCTTAGCTGATATTAAAGTAGTTAATATATTTTTGGTATTTTACTTATGTCATTGTTTTTTTTATGAAAAGGCCAAAATATATTGAAAGACAAAGAAAACAAGCTACAAGGGTCATACCCTAGGAATGGCACAACCCCTTAGGAGGATTACCCAGTGAATGGGGGGAGGTTCCAACTGACAACAGGCCATCTGTTAATGGAAGAATCATGAATAAATTGCATGTTCCATAATCTATTTCTAACAGCATTAACAATAACTTTAGAGATGTTAACCCTATCTCTGACCTTATATTAAAAAATCTCAACATTCCTTTCATACCATATATTATAAATAAATGAGTTAAAAGCAAGCTTAAGGATAAGGCTTCGAAAATCTTTTTTCTTAGTATTAGTAGCAAGCCACTCAATCATTTGATCCCAACAAGAGACAAAGCAACTTAGATCACAAGCTTGAGTGATAGCTTCCCCCACACACTACAAGCAAAAGTGTAATAAAACAAAAGGTGATCCCTACTTTCTATATGGTTACAACAAAACATACAGTCAGCGTCAATAGAGATACCACAATTAAGCAGTTTATCCTTAGTTGATAATCTCTCCGTGTAAGCAAGCCAATTAATAAAACTATGTTTAGGGATATTACACGAGAACCAAACAAAGCCATGCCAGACCACTTTACTAGCATTAAGTTTGAGGACATAATAGGTAGAGGAGTTAGAGAACCTACCATCAGGGGAAGGGTCCCAAATCCACCTATCAGGAGTAGATCTCGATGGGGGGCATGGAGGAAGATGATGTTTTGATGGATATGAAAGCAGTGGATTTTGTCACAGGCCAATGCCAGTTGCCCTCCCCAATAATCATGCTCACCAAAATCCCAACAGTAGTGATTAATATAGACATAATAGAAGTAAGTGGATCGATCAAGGAGTCGAAATCTAAAGAAAAATCATTATTGAGAGTCCAAGACCATACATATTGATAAATATAACTGTTGAACAAAAGGATTATCCCTATGAATCGGATAATACTATGCTATTTCCTATGTTTCTGTTAGCCCTATTTACTTTGTTTGTTGGACTCATAGGAATTTCTTTCAATGAATTCAATCAAGAAGGAATTCATTTAGATATATTAGACAAATGGTTAAATTCGTCTATAAACCTTTTACATCAAAGTTCAAATAATTCTGAAAATTGGTATGAATTTTTGAAAAATGTAACTTTTTCAGTCAATATAGCTTATTTCAGAATATTTATAGCGTCTTTTTTCCATAAGCCTCCTTATTCATCTTTACAAAATTTTTACTTTCACAATTCATTTGTTAAAAGTTTTCCTACGAAAATTCTTTTGGAAAATTAATAAATGTAATATATGATTAGTCATATAATCGTGGTTACATAGATGTTTTTTATAGAATATCCTTAATTGGAAGTATAAGAGGATTAGTTGAATTAACTCATTTTTTTTACAGAAGAGTAATTGATGGAATTACAAATGTGGTCGGTATTATTAATTTTTTAGGAGAAAGTATTAAATATATAGTGGGTGGTCGAACCTCTTCTTATATATTATTGTATTTATCTTATGTCTTAATTTTTCTCTTAATGTACTACGTTTTGTTTTAATTTATAATTAGACTTTTTGTTAATTTATCTATTTCTAACTTCGAATTTTCTTGATTCCCATCCGGAGGATAAAAAGTTTCATAAACAGGTCTTATTTTTTTTATTTTAAAATTTTTATAGCGTGTCCTTTTAAAGTGGAATTCATACTTTGGTTTTTCCTTTTCATTCACTCGGATCTCTTCCGTTTCATTGATTTTGTCCGGATCCTCCTTTTCTTCGAAAAAAAGGGAAAGAAAAGTATCTTCTTCGGTGGATCCCTCTTGTTCCTGTTTAGTCCCCTTCATTTCAGAAGTTGTTTCTACTTTTACATCTGTTTCTTCCTCACTTTCCCCTCTTTCTTCCGTTTCTGAGGTTTATTTCAGTTTTTTAGTAACAATGGGTGACAGTATTCTGCCTAAATAGTAGACACATGTAATAAATAAGAGAATATTAAAGATTCGAGCCATAGAATTTCTCAATTCTGACACAAGGTACTTATTAGATCTAATAGAATTATTTTGCTCTATCCAGACTAATACCAATCCAACCTATTTCATGAATAAAATGTGACCAATTAACCAACCAACAAAACTACTTGTTACAAATAACATCTTGTTGTTGCATCGAAACATAGAAATGTTGACTAGTCTGAGTAACATTGAACTTGGTAAAATGAAATGGTTGAATAATTGAAAAATGAGATTATTCAGGAATACACATTGAATGCTAAGATTACGCATTGAGTTTCTAGTAGTAGATTCATAATAAAAAAAGTGTTTGTGATTGTTCTAGAAGAAATGAAATAAAAGATACGGTAGAGCTAGGACTGTTATTGTATGAGGTCTACCCGATGCTAGATGTAGAGGCGCATAATAGATCGATAGGAACATCATGAACTGTCCCGTAATAAAACCAGTTGTTGTTGATACTTTTTTCTCGGTTCCCTCTTCCATAACCCGAGCTCGGAGAAGGAAGAGATACGAGGGCCCTATGGAGAATGTGGTCAGAAATCTATAATAGAGTCCGATCACAATGATTGAATTGATTATCTCCATGCATAAGGATACTAGATTACCTAGTATAAAAGATTTTAAAATCATCACAAACCTCCCTTTTTCTTTTCTATTGTCAATTTCTGGATTATTATATGATGATTTTTTCCATCTATATAGAGATAGAAACAGATAGAATAGAAATGATATTTCTTATCTCATTGACACCAGAGGTATATTAAATGAATAGAATTGGGATATGGATGGAATATAATGAAATAGAGCCACTTTGAGGTTCTCTATGAAATGAGGCATGAACGGAGCCACTACGAAAAAGTTCTGGGAGTTACGAAGGAAACCTCGAGCTCATATTGGTCATAGGTTGAGAACGGGAATTGAATTCTATGAGATCTCATTTCCCGTTGTTCCTCAGTAGCTCAATGGTAGAGCGGTCGGTTGTTAATCGATTGGTCGTAGGTTCGAATCCTACTTGGAGAGATTTGATTCATTCCGAATTCTTTAATTTGGAATGAAAGAGTTTGCTTTGACCGCTAAGCGTAGGTAACCCGTTCCCTGCGTCTTTGTTTTTATTGCATTCTATCTCATCGTATCACATTCTGTTCTGCGATATTTGAGAATCATTGTCAATACCTCAGTGTAGGTAGGTCTGGGATATTCCTTTATTCCACAGTCTGGGACTATTTACAACTAGCCAATTAAGAATTCTCAGATGTACTAGTACTAGCAAGTGCATCAAAGATACAGTCATCAATTCCCCCGAGAGGCCATAATTACTGCGAGCAAACATATTAATGATGAGGATCACATTTTTGCTATTCTACTAATACTTGTACTTGCTTTGCTATTCTGCCTAAGCCTGGCTAAGGAAGAATCACGAGGTGTAAAATAAAAAAATATGATGATTCGGATCGGGTATACTATATTTCATTTTCCACCCCCACCATCAACCCATTGACGATAAATAAAAAGATAAGGCCATTCCATTTCGACAAAAGACCCACACCCCAGTTCCATAGCTTTGGGTCCGCTATCCCGATCATTATTTTCCTACCCCCAGAGGGAAAGGTCCTTCCCTTTTTGGCCGGTTGTGGACGAGGAGGGACTCGAACCCCCGACACCGTGGTTCGTAGCCACGTGCTCTAATCCTCTAAGCTACAGGCCCCACCCCGTCTCCACTGGATCTGTCCCAGGGGACCCTAAAAAAATAAACCTTTCCTCTCCCCAGCCATTTCGGGTTAAGAATATGTGAAAGCACCTCTCTATAAGAACGGTGCGTTCCAAGGTGTGAAGTGAGAGAGAAAAGTGGGAGAGAAGGGGTTTCATAATTGGGGTTTTAAATAAGATGACCTTTTCATTTTTCACCTTAGTGTCCAAGCTCTAGCCAGTGTCAAGGACAAGGCTCATCCCAAACCTATTGAAAAGCACATCAAGCTTATGCCAAGGATCACCTCAAAGGGGGGTGTTCAAGCCACACCAATTCTGGAGTAGCATCCCTCAACGAACCAACTTATAGCCTTCAAGAGTTTCCTCCACACCAAGGCCAATCATTAGGGATCTTGACAATGAAAATAGTATAATTTTTGGCAAGGTGGGTGTGACACCACTTACTCCATAAAGAACCATTAGGGATAATGATAAAAAACCACAAGTGCTTGGTAGTGGCAGCAGTTCCAAGCAATACGACCATTCAAACCCAAACTGCCACACTCTTTAGGTTGGCACACATTCACCCACCCTACTTTGAAGCTGGTATGTCTCATAACATTGCCAAACCAGAGATATTTCTTTAAAGTGGACTGGATATCCTTAAGAACCCTCTTAAGTAAGACAAACAGACCTTCCCAGAATCCTTGAATAGCTACTAGGATAGATTGAATGAGCTTCCCATAATCCTTGAATAGGTAAGACAAATAGACCTGCCTGCAAAAGAGATGTGTTTGGTTTTCTGGGATTTAATCCTGTAAGTGATCCTGTCCACAAACTTAATACTATCATTTTTACCTAGCCTGGTAGAAATCAAGGGCATACCAAGGTACCTGATAGTTGAATATACTCTCAGAAATCCTAGAGAAGACATCAGACTTTTAGAAGAATTTGGATTTAACCCTGACATCAAGTAGAAGAGGTCCAGGTAATCCTTAATCAGTTTGAGAGAGTCAACATTGAACTTGGAAAAGATGAAGAGGTCATTAGAAAAACACAGGTTCACAATTATGAGCTCTTTGCACTTCCGATGGAACTGGAATTTAGGGAAAGAAGCAGTGTATTGGAGTAAGTCTGTGAGAGACTCCATCACTATGACAAACAGGTAAGGGGAGATAGGATCCCTTTGTCTCAAGCCTCTTCTCCCCTTGAAGTACCCACACATTTCTCCATTGATGTTGACTGAGAAAGAAATAATTGTGATATAGTCCATGATCGCTAGTAGAAAAAGGGGGTATACCAATACAATTCATGGCACAAGTAACAAATTGCCAGTTAAACCAATCATTGGCTTTCTTAAGAGCACATTTAGCACTATTGTTGCTTCTATGGTAGTTCCTAATAAGCTCTTGAGAAAGGAACATGTTATCAACTATCCTCCATTTGGGAAAAAAGCACTTTGATAAGTTCCTGAGAAATAAGAGTTAGTGGTTATTTTCCTTGATCATGTTGATAAGCTATGTCAAAGTAAAGATCTCAGTTTACGAAAAGGACCCTTGAAGAAATAAATACAATTACATGGAGTAAAATAAATTTACATAGTGTACATAAACTATTTTACATGTAGTAAATACATTTTCTACGTTAACGATTGCAAAAAAAAAGTATGTTTTAAGGGGAAGTTTACAAAATATAGAATAACACAAATAATGACTAATAATCATTTTTTTCATGAATGAATGATAATCAACTAAACAAATTAACATAATAACGACAAAAGTAATCAATCACAAACAAGTTGTAGTTAAAAGATAACATGTACATAAATTAGTGACATTGACAGTTTTTGCCTTGCCGACGCAGAGAGAGAGAGAGAAAGAAGCAGATCGCGAATAGAGATAGTCATAGACACAGATTCAACATTCTATGTATTGCCTTGCCGACGTTGATTTTAGGGGAAAGAGAGAGAGAGGGAGAGAGAGGGAGAGAGGGAGAGAGCGAGAGAGGGAGATAGATTGATAGAGAGAGGGAGATAGAGAGAGAGAGTCGATGAGATTCTCGATTACGTCACCTACAATCGTAACATAAGGGTTAGGTTTTTCATGGTAACTTGTTGTTAGATAGAGAGGGAAAGAGAGAGAGAGAGCAGTGATCAACTGAGAAAGACAAATTTTAATGAGGATAAAAGTGTAAAACTACATGACAACTGTATTAGTAATGTGCCAATTTCGGCTAATTTCATAATTTTTTTATTAAGGGACCATTCGGATCATTTGTATACTTCTCTCAATATGTGATTATAAAAGTTAAGAGAAAACTTAAATAAAAAGAGACTATAAATAACTAGAAAGCAAAATAAGTAAAATAGTATTTTACTGAGCTGTGAGCAAGCTGAACAACACTTTTGTTATCATAGTACAAAGGAGTAAGATGAAAAATAGAAACACCCGTCTATAAGTAACCAACATTTATAAGCTATCTCGAGAGATATATAATGAAATCCCACTTTTTTGATACTGTATTATCAAGGAACCTAAAAAGTTACGATCAACGAGCCAAAAAGTGTATGATTGACAAATATTCTTTATAGCATCAATTCAAAACCAAAACGAAGAAGAAGAACATGAAAGTCCCAACGACAAAAGCATCAAGTGATGTATCTTCTCGGGTCTCTGATGGAGCAAAAAGACAAAAAGTTTAAAATGCTACTTCCCTCTATGGATCAAAGAAGATTTTTTCAACACTCAATATAGTGGAAATTTATTGAAGATAAAAGGTTGCAACTTACATACTCTTAGGGTCCGTCAAAGCTGTGTATTTGATCAAATTTTCTTCGATGAAATTTTGCTTTGATACCATGTTAGATTATTCAAAGTAAACAGAGAAAAAGAACAGGGGATGCTAGGTTTTATTGATGCAAATATATGATTACAAAGGTTATGAAAAAAACTGATGTGGACAATGCAACGTTGGAATTTTTGGAACAAATGGATCGTGGCACGCGCAGGTCAGCTTTTGGAGGTCATAACTTTTGACTCGGGCCCGGTTTTAGGTCCAAAAATGATGTTTTAAGTACTTTCAGAGGCCCATAAGATATTTTTTCGTACTTTTGGTTATTTTTGTAATTTTTTCTTTCTTTTATTTTTATGGTTTTCAGGAACAGTTTAAATAGGTATTTTTTAGGGTTTTTTTCGAAAGTTTTTGATGATATTGTTGGAGATGTTTTCTCTATAAATTCATTTTTTGGTTTTTTGTGATTTATCAAAATTGTCACCTAAATCTTGGTAATCTTAGAATTCAACAAGTTTTAGAAAATTGAATTACTGATAATCATGCACGATTCAACAATATTTTAGATTTTAGATTTTCTTGAGGTTCCGCTACATCACAAACTAAACAAAAGACTTTATGCAGACCCTAGTTAGTTAAGACCCGTATTTTTGGCGTTTTCCTTTTTTTTGGCGTTTGTCATTTTTTACTGAAAGAAACGGAATAATACTCATTTTTTTGGATTCAACCGTATAATACGTATTTAATACGGAAAGCGTATTAAACGAGTATACTAAAATGGCCAAAATCCCCAATTTCCCCATTCTTCGCGAAACGTCCTGCTCGGTGCTGCTCTACTCCTGCACTCCTGCTTCTTGGCATCCAGGGCTGGACTTCGACGGAGCTTCTCCCTCTTAGACGACCTAGGGCTCGAAGATTCTCACTGATTAGCTTCTCTGTCACTCTCGTTTAAAGACAAAGGAACTAGGGTTTCATTGATTTTCAGGTTTAATTCTCTGGTCTCCTTCACTTCAATTTTTTGGTTTTTGATTTTATGTTTGATTTGAGGTTTAATTCTCTGGTCTCATTCACTTCAAATTCAGAAGAAACTTTCTTGTCTGAGTTTTGACTATTTTGATTTTCTCATCAGTTTTAGGCATTTCTTTACTCGTTGGTTCCAACTTGGAATCAATTAATCTCATGCTGATGAAGAAATTTTAGGAATGGTCTAAACTATCTGAATTGAATTTGATTGTTTTAAGATGATAGGTAAATTTTTTTCTGGTTGATTCTTGATTGTAGAAAATTTTGTTCTGAATTGAATTTTGTTCTGGTTGATAGGTAAATTTTGTTCTGGTTGATTGTAGAAAATTTTTGCGCTTCTCGCGACTTCTCTGAATTGAATTGGATTATAGAAAATTAAATTGATTTAGACTAATTTGGACTTGAATTGGACTTGATTAATTCTGTTCTGGTTTGACTTGGTCTTCTCAGAGTTTCTGTCAATTCAAATTATGTCCTGTTTATAGGTTTTATTGATTCTATTTCAGATTTTCTGAATTTTGATTATCATGGTGAGGGAAAAAGATAAGTTTTGGGATTACGCTAAATAGTCAAATAATCGTTTCAAGTGCAAATTTTGTGAGAGATATTTTGCTGGAGGGATTTCTAGAGTAAAGTCTCATTTATCTGGAATTAGTGGTCGTGATATTGATATATGTAGTAAAGTACCGGAGGAGGTTCAAGATGAAGCGTATTTTTTAATTAGAGATTCAAGTTCTAGTTCTAGTAAGAAATGAAAAAATGATTCGGTTAATGAAAGTAATGAAGGATCGAACGCTTGTTCTTTGGGTCTATCTTATCAGACTCAAACCATAATTTCAGAATTCTCTGCTAAGAAAGAGAGGAGCAATGTTGACAAAAAAATTGTTCATTTTTCATCATGAACAACATAACATTTAATATTATTCAGTCCAAGTCATTTCTTGACATGAGAAAGCTTTAAGTGATTTTGGTTGTGGTTATACTGTACCTAGTTATTCAACGCTTCGTATTAAGTTAGTACATGAGGCAAGAACAGATGTTGAGACTTATGTTGCATGTGTAAAACAATCATGGACTAGTACAAGTTGTACTATTATGTTAGATTCTTTGGCAGACATAAGAAGGCGGTCATGTGTTAATGTTATCGCTAGCTCACGTTTAGGTGCTATTTTTTTGAAATCGTTTGAATGTTCATAGGAGAGGAGTATCTTTATAACATTCTTTCTTTCATCATCGATGAAATTGGCCCTAATCATGTTGTGCAAATAGTTACTGATAATGCCTCAAATTATGAGTCTGTTGGTTGCATGCTGATGAGAAAATATCCTCGATTATACGGGACTAAATGTGCAGCTCATGGTATTAATTTGTTATTGAAAGATCATTATAATCAAATTGAATGGGTGAAAAGTGTGATTGATGATGCGAAAAAAATAGTAGATTACATGTATAAGCATTATATGGTATTGCAATTGATGAGGAAATATACAGATGATAGAGAGTTAAAATTTCTGTGTAAGACTATATTTGCTTCAAACTTTTTGATGCTTCAATCGATAATTGATCGTGAAAATAATTTGAGAATTTTGGTTGCATCTTCTGATATTGAGAATTTTGGTTGCATCTTAAGACTGCACATGCTAAGTTAGTGACTTCAATAATTCAGAATAAGTCTTTCTGGGTAGATGCGAAAGATTATGTGAATATTGTTGAGCCTCTGGTGAGAGTTCTTCAATTAGTAGATGGTGAGGGATCTACAACGGGATATTTATATGATGCTATGGAGAGGGCACGAGAAGCGCTTGATCAATATTGTGTAAAAGATCCTTCTCGTTATTCTCTTACGATGAAAATATTTGAGCAGAGAAGAGAGAAGAACATTCTCCATAAGGTACATGCTACTACTGCACTTTTTAATCCAGCTTATATGGTTAGTGAGAAGTACAAAAAAGACAACATTGGTATTAGAGAAGGGGTTGAATATCTTGTTCAATGGTTGGGTTCTTTAGATGAAAGAGATCAGCTGGTAACTGAACTAGTTAAATATCGTTTAAAGTTTCCATCCTTGTTCAATTTTACAACCACTGCTATGATAAATACTAGTCATCCTCATAAGTGTTTCTTTGTTTTGAATTAGATTTTCATATGTTTTATGTTGATTTCATTCCTAATGTAAATAGTTATATTTATAGGTATTTGGTGGCAGCTTAATGGTTCAATATTCCCTGTATTGCAAAAGATTGCAATTAGAATTTTGAGTCAACCGTGTAGCTTGTCAACTTGTGAAAGAAATTGGAGTGCATGGGAAGCAGCCCAAATAAAAAAGAGAAATTGATTGGCACCGATAATGTTGGATGATTTCGTGTACGTGAGAATGAACTCTTTGATGATGACAATGTATAAGAATCGTGAAGTGCTGGATATGACGCCTATTGATCTTTCTAAGATCAATCCATTTGCTAAAGGACTTGAAGAAGAACCAGAATGTTTTTTTGAAGAAGAACCATTTGCTTTAGATGACATGAGATTGTGCAACTAGTCTGAGCTACTTCGTACCTTAAATAAATCTTGTTTTGATGAAACTTTACCACCCGACGATCCCATTATTTGATAGTTTTTATTACTTCAATTAGTTTTTATGGATTGAATATTTTAGATTAATGACTATATTTTATATGAATAGAATACTATTAATTGATCAATATATTTTAGTTTATGAAAATGTTTAAGAAATTTGTAGAATGATATTTTTTGTCATATTCATAATATATTGTTATATTAATATTTATTTATAAATTTTAAAGCCGTACTTTTAGTACCGATTTTTTAAAAAGAAAACGTATGATACTCGTTTAAAACCCGTATCCGAATTTTTACGTATCACGAATTATTGATCGAATTTTAGCCGAATGTTTGACTGTTAAATTTTCGAATTATACATACCGAATAATACTTCATATTTTTGCCGTCCCCGAATTAACTAACTATGATGTAGACTAGCAAGCAAAAGATCACAGCAAAGCATAATTCTATACCCTTAATAAATAATAAAAAGAAAAGAGAATTATCTGACACTCCATATAATTTACTTAAATAACATGAACTCTCATATAGTTTGAAAAATGATATATAAGTCTATTATGTTAAAAAAATATGTTAATTCTGTTAAAAATGATATATAAGTCTATTTAATCCACACCTAATTTATATGTAAATCTAAAATCATTTATGTTACAGGTTAAAAAAATAAGGGATAATTTTGATATGATATAATATAAACGAGGATGGTTTGAAATTTAACTATTTTTTTATTTTTTTTACAAAAATCTAACATGAAAAGATGTCAGAGTCATCTTTTAAACTAGACGCAGATATATATAATTTATACAAGCTACAAAAGGTGTAAAAAAAACTTCTCCTCTAAGAAAAAAAAACATTTTCATATCAACTAACGATTTTTCTTCCAACCACGTCAAATTTTGCCATTCTAATCTTTTGAATTTTGGAGAGAGATGGTAAGAGACATGCGGCTGCAAAAAGGGAAACCAGAGAGATGAGTCTCTTTCGGCGGTGTATTACTCTGAATTGAGGCAAATGCTGCTACTGGGCCAGTTCTATAGCTTCTTAATTCTCTATCCACCTCACCCTCATGTCCACTTTAGGCTTCAACTTCCACACCCTCATTATTCCTCACGATTCCCTATTTTAAATCAAACCTCAATATATAAATTCACCTCCCCATCCACGCAATATCCATTAGAAATGCATATTTTCCCATTTGATCAAATTTTCCATTTCCTCCATTTCTAACAAGTTTACCCAAGCTTAGTCCAACGAAAAGCTCAACAAATACGTACTTCTGGCCGGTTTGGAATAGAAAGTAAAAGATACAAATACGTACGCAGTTGACATACATGATGGCCTTGGCAAGGGGGTGTCAGCCAATAAGACGATTACCCGATATTTTCCAGAGAACCCAACTTGAATAGCAGCCCCCATTGACCAACCAGGCTTGTTACTGAAGTGCTTTAATATAATAAAATAAGTTAAAAAAAGGAAATTCAAAAGGGCTGGTAAAGCGAGAATAAAAATAGTTGTTTAATGTCAAGTATTTTAAGTATATAACAAAGCAGTGAAGGAGATGAGCATCATAATTAATTCACGTCTTCTGAAGATTAAAAACAAAGTATCACAATCCACGGGAAATTCAATCATGCCCGGACAAAATTCGAGGCATGAATGTTGGGTCTTGTGTGGCCTTGGATTACTTTTGGAGCAATCCAGGCCATCCAAGGCCCAACCGGTCACATGTAAAAATATTTTAATTTTTTTAATCACTTAAAATGTTGTGGGGTTCACAAAAAATATACAAGGGTTCACTTAAAATGTAGAGGGGTTCACTAAAATTAATAATTCTTGGAGAAGTTCACCTAAAATATAGAGGGACTCACCAAAAATATACAAGGGTTCACCTAGAATGTAGAAAAGTTCACCGAAATATACAAAATAAGAATTCTTGGAGGTGTTTACCTAAAATGTAGTGAGATTCACAAAAAATGTACATGGGTTCATTTGAAATGTAGATGGACTCACCAACATGTATAAAATTAATATTTATTAGAGGAGTTCACATAAAATGTAGAGGGGTTCATTAAATATGTACATGAGTTCACCTCAAAATATATATCGGTTCATCAAAATGTACAAGATTAATCTTTTTTGGAGGGGTAACCTAAAATATAGTGGGATTCACAAGAAATATAAAGGGACACCTCTAATGTAAATGATTTCACCTTAATCTATAAAATCAATTTTGTACATTTAGATGAACCCCTGTATCTAAAAGTTGAACCCTCGTACATTTAAGGTGAAACCCTATACATTTTGAACCACTCCAAAAATATTAATTTGGTACATTTTGGTGAACTCCTCTACATTCTAGATGAACTCATGTACATATTTGGTGAACCCTCTACATTTTAGGTGAACCCCTCCAAGAAATATTTATTTTATCCATTTTGGTGAACCCCTCTATATTTCGGTGAACCCCTCTACATTTCAGGTGAACTCATGTATATTTTTAGTCAATCCTACTACATTTTAGATGAACACCTTCAAGAATTATTAATTTTGTACATTTTAGTTATACCCTCTACAATTTAGGTGAACACCTTTAAATTTGGGGTGAACCCCACTACATTTTAGGTGAACACCTCGAAGAAAATTAACTTTGAAATTTTGGTGAATACCTCAAGCATTTGTTGTACCCCACTACAAAGTCATTGAACCCCTAAAATTACAATCGCCACTCATCATGTCCCAATCGCCACTCAAAATCCCCTAATCGTCATCCTGAAGGTGCTAATCGCATCTTCATGATAAATCGCTATACTTTGAGCTCTAATCACCACCCCTAGATAGGAGAGCGCCTTAGGTAGTCCTAATCACCATTAAAATGGCCCTAATCGCCATTCAAATGACTCTAAATGCCATGTCCCCCATAAACCCTAAAATTGTGATTTTTTAAACTAATTACCGTACACCGGGAAAATCACTGATAAAATTAGAAAAAACTCATTCTCTCAATGCAAACATTCACGATATTCACTTATATGTGAAACTAGATTGGATTAAGTAAGAATTCCCGAAGTAATTGAACACTTATTCATAAACTCGATTAAAGTTGTCATCGATAATATTGTTGTACTTTTGTGACAAGTATCAAGCGAGATGAGGTTTCACCATATATAATTATAGGTCGTGATGTTATGATGGTCGGTAAATCCTCTTTATCGGTTTGATGAACACATATAGCTCCCAAGATCAGTTTCTATTGTTAAATCGAACTTATCCGCTAAAAGTTTGAAATTAAATATTAAAATCTGAAATTCAACTTTTTATTTTATAATTATACACCCATAAATATATTTTTTAAATCTAACATTATTTTGTTATCAATATTAACCCCAAAATTAAAAAACCCTATTCCCCTTATTCTATTCGATACTTACTCTCTCTCCTATCTCAACACTTCATTCTTCTCCATTCAAACACTCTATTCTCATCCTTTCTTCTTCATCTCTTCATAGCCCAAAAATCTCATCAAACCGCCTCCAACACAACACCGTGAGTTGTATTCGCACATCCCTTACAAACCCGAATAAAACCCGTACCCAACCCGAGCCAAATCCATCCATCTCACATCCCCAAACCCTATATCCTTCTAATATTGTCTTATTTCACCAAAAATGGCTGGAGGAAAGCATAAAGTTACAAAGGGAACTCTGAGTATAACTACGTAACCAAGTTCGAGTGGTTCGAAAGGGCCATACAATACCACCGGTTATGAGGTGAAAAGATTTCATCCAATGAATCGAAATCTTGCTAGCCCTATTCTTCAAATTTCTCCAATGGAGCATATATCCCATCCAAACAAACAAGATGTAAGTTTTTCTTTAGAAAAATTTGGTTTTATGTGTTATATTGTTAAAACACCTAATGTATACTTGATTCGTTTTGGAATTAGGTATTTTTAAGTGGTGATTGTAGAAATGAATGATTGTTGGTAGAAATATATGTCTTAGATGAAAAACTATAGTATTTTCATGAGTGCCTGTAAGGTGCTTGACGAAATGTCATAATGAATTATATGGCGTATTTATATCATTGTCCGTAGGGTGTTTGATAAAATGCCACATTGAGGTTTATACTATATTTATATGAATGCCTGTAACATGTTCGATGAAAAGCTATATCCCATCCGAGGAAAAATGTAAGTTTCTTTAACAAAAAATTTGGTTGTTATGTGTTATAGTGTTAAAAAACCAAATAGATACTTGAATCATTTTGAAAATTGGGTATTGATAGCGACATATGTTTCGGATGAAAAATTATAGTGTACGTCAATGTGCCCGTAAGGGGTTCGACAAAATGTCACAATAGAAATTATAGTTTATTGACATTGCTTTCTTTGATATTTTTCCCTATGTAATACATCTTTCTTCACATACATTTATTACTGAGTCATGACTTAAATTTTGCTTTCCGAGGCTGAGAATGAGATTCCTGGTGTGCATGGTTTTGGGAACACTACACTAGTAACTCGGTGGTACAACAGGCTTCCTGAAATATGTAAAAAGGAATGTCGATGCTTCTGGATTTAGATATCAATGAAATTATAACTACTCTGAAGAGAAGAGTTGCTTGTATAGCAAAAAATACTGTTGTTTAAGATATAAACAAATATCATAAATTTGCTTATATACCAAAAAAAAGATTGTTTGCTCACCACATTCCTTCTCAATGAACCCAGAAAAGCATTAAATCCAAAGCTATACACTTTTACTAGCAAAAATGCAGTCTATCTTAAACAACAGTATATTAGAAGATAACAAAAACATGATTAAGTATAGAAGAATGTAAAATAGAAAGAAAACTAAGTTATTTGCTTGTAACATAGATTGTTCATTAAAACTTGCAATCCATCCATCCGTCGTAAATTTTTTCTCATCATACAACACATGGTAGTTCTGGAAGTGTACACGAATTCATGCATTGTTGTTAAGGTAAAAACCAAACTCTGGGGGGTGGCAAATCTTCCTATCAACAACAATGCATACAAGCAGTGATAAGGAATAAAACACTATCGAAAGGAAAGAGTATGGTACTTGGTTTTGATGGGTTTATAGCACAACACTTCATCGAGTTTGATGGTATAATCAAATATACTTATGTGGAAAGTTGGTTGTCTTATAACTATGATGAGGCGTCTTCATCATCGGAGGTGCTAAACGTCTCTAAGTAAATTTTAAACATAGAAGTTTACACATATTGTTATGCAATGTGATTTTGTAATCTACTTGATATAGGCAGCGGAACTAGCAACCACAGTTTAAATGAACATTTTGAAGTCTATTTAAATTTTAAACTGGATTCTAAGTTTGTTGAGTATATTTTTCAATTTTTTAAATTCTGAGTGTTGTTTGACATATCATGGATATAAAAAATATTTTGATTGTGGATTTTATAAAATTTATGGGGAGGTTCTGTCGAATCATTGTCTAGAATTTTAAACTGGATTCTAATTTTGTTCAGTGTATGGTTGAATTTTAAATATTTTGTGTATAAGGATAAAATTTAAAAATCATCATTTTATCGAAATTGACCATGTTGTTGACATTAACCAAACCAATTGGAAATTTAAATCATCACGAGAACATGGACAGTTAGAGATTAAAATGGAGAAACAAAATGCATAACCAAATGCAATATTTATAGAGAAGAGAAAGAGAAGGAAATTTCTTTCAAGTTTTATGTCAAGAATAGTATCAGCAAAAATTATTTTGAAAAAATGAGGTTGAGATTCCATCTTTCTCTCTCTTTAGAGAAAGTGAGAGTGAAGAAGATATTGTGTATAAGGATAAAAATGACCTGGAGGGCCCCAAACGCCATATGTGTATGGTGAATCACCATTGGGCTACGACGTTTAGGACCCTCATGGTCATTTTTGGGCTCTAAACGCCATAAATACAAGCGTTTGGCCCGTGTCACTTGGGCACAGGACAAAACGCCTGTAAGTATGGCATTTAAGATCCAAAACGCCATATGTATATGGAAAATCTCCATTGAGCTATGACGTTTAGGGCCCAAAACTGACCACGAGGGCCCTAAACTCGGTAGCCCAATGGCGATTCACCTGGCACCATGGTGATTAGGACCTACAAAGTGGCGATTAAGACCTCATCGTTACGCTGCTATTTGACTTTTTATTTGGTAATTAGTTGGTGTCTGGTTGTTGTGCAATTAATATGATCCAATTGGTCATTTTCACACATTTTCATACATATATATATATATATATATATATATATATNTTGTTACATTTAGTCATTTTTACACACTTAGTCATTTTTATGCACTTAGCCACTTATATGCAAATAGTCATTTCCGTGACTATTTTCTTGCGCTTAGCCATATTTTTATGTACTTAGGTATTTTCACATACACTTCGCCATTTTTACAACTTATTACATACACTTAACAATTTTTATTCATTTAGTAATTTTCTCCACAAGTACCAAGTAACATAGTTTTTCACCATATTTTCATGTACTTAGACATTTTTACATACACAACCATCTTTACACACTTAACACTTTCACATTCTTAGTTATTTTCAAACACTTAACTATTTTCATACGTATAGTCATTTTCACACAATCAGATATCTTCACACACTTAGTTATTTTTAAACATGTAGTAATTTTCATACAACCATTTAATTAACTTGATCATTTTCACACACTTAGTCATTTTTATATACTTGGTCGTTCAATGAGATATTTTTAGGACCAAAATGAACACGGGAAAATTTGAATCTTTTGGGTGTAAGTTGTACTCAGACTATCTTTTGACACCATATACACATTTCAGATAAGAAATTAGAGCATTGTAGCCATTTAAAGTGCTTCTAGTGCCATTACGAGTAAAAAAGACCGAATGAGACGTGTTTAGAACCAAACGAGACAAACTTAGCTAAACTTGAATCTTTGGATTAGCTTGTACTTGATCTAACTTTTGACATAAGAAATACGTTTGGAATAAGAACTTGTTAGCATTAATGCTTTGGTCTTACTTTTTCTTTAAATTATGCAAAAATATATATGAAGTATTGTATGATTACATTCCCTTCTTCTACTACCATTATTTTTATACTAAATTTTTCTTAGGGTTTTATTATACATGAGATTTGAATGTTGATCTTTTAGCTTTGTTGTCATTTCTGACTGTTAGTTCTTTTTTCAGAAACTAATTGTAAGTTCTGATTTTGAGAAAATGTGAATTTTAGTGATAGTATTTTATTTTTTAATTATTTGTGTTTATTTGTTGAAACCTTGATTTTTGATAAAATTTCCTTGGCTTAGTTCGGTTAAACCGAGAGTGGGAGGATTAGGATTTTTTTTAGAATTAAAGTGGAGATTGTCTGCTTAAACTCAGACTACATATATTTTTTTTTTCAGAGGGTCACTTGTGACGGTGGTTATAAACCGCCTACATAGGTGCCAAAAAAATTATTTCTCAACCTTTATTGGTGGTTTAAAACCACTGGTAAAGGGTGAAAAAACCACCGGCAAAATAATTAAATGCACGATGGTTACTCCGACGGCTACTAAAACCACCAGTAAAACCTTTGTGATGATCGCTTTCCCAATGGTTCACATACCGTCGCACAAACTTCTACCAGCGGTTAAAGACCATTTTCCCTATAGTGATTGTCGTCATTTTGAGTGCTTCTAGTGCCGTAGGGAGTCAAAAACCCAGATGATACATGTTTAGGACTAAACGAGATGAACATGACTAAACTAGAATATTTTAGGCATAACTAGTACATGAACTAACTTAACTAAAATTGGAGCCTTATGATCCTTTTTGAGCGCTTCTAATGTCATAATGAGTCAAAATGACACAATGAGACGTGTTAAGGACTAAATGAGGTGAACTTTGTTAAATTTGAATCTTTTGCATAGCTTGTACTCGAACTAAGTTTGGACACTAAAGATACATTTAGGATAAAAATATGGAGGGTTATGGTCTTTTTGAGTGCATCTAGTGCCATAGGAGGTCAAAGACCCAATGAGACTTATTTGGACCAAACGAGATGAATTTGACTACACTTGAGTATTTTTGGCTTAACTCGTGCTCAAATAGACTTTATGTAATTAAGACAGATTTGGGATAAGAATTTGAAGCATTGTGATCGTTTTAAGTGCTTCTAGTGTCATGGAGAGTGAAAGAAATGAAACGTACTTAGCTAAACTTGAATCTTTTGGGCGTAGCTTGTCCTCCAACTAACCTTTGACACCAAACACACGTTTGTGATAAGAACTTCGAACGTTTTGGTCCTTTTAGTGCTTCTACTACCATAGGGGTTCAAAAATACACAGTGAGACATGTTTAGAACCAAACGAGATGAATTTTGCTAAACTTGAGTCTTTTAGGCATAACTTGCACAAAACTAAATTTGATACCAAATAGACGTTTGGGGTTAGAACTTGGAGCGTTCTGTTTATTTTGAGTGCTTCAAGTGTCTTTTTGGCATATGTAATACTCGAACTAACTGTCATGTGGTACGAAATACACGTTAAGGATAAGATCCTGGAGTGTTGTATTTGTTTTGAGTGCTTCTAGTTTGGATACAGAGCAGAGGGTGGGCAATAAGTATTACGTGGCAATATAGAGAGTTCTTAGATTTCTTAGTTATTAGATTCTGACATAATATAACAAAGTTTATCCTAATACAGGTACTCATGAAATAATACAGACAAGCATGAAGATCAATCTGAACAAATACAATTTCTGAAGTAACAAAGAGAACAAGCGATAAATATTTCATTTATTATGATTTTCATAGTATGGCAAACATTCAATGTGTAAATTCTACTTACCTGATTACTTGAGTAATGTACACAACTTAAAAAATTCAGCAAAATTTCTAGAATCTCATAAATCAGCAAATTTTTAGAATCTTAGAAACCTTACTCCAAAACTTAATTTATCTACCGTCCTATTGTAGTCAGAACCCCTTTTTTCTTTATCTTAATGAAGCTTTTAGTTTTCCTAGGTAATAGCCAAGCAGATTCAGTTTTTCAACGTTAATAATGGGTTCTTTTTGTAATTTCAAATTACTATCATATAATGAAGTTTGAGTTTAGGAAATTACTAGGACAAAGTCAGTACCGAAGGTAAACTTATACAATTACAGATTTCCCATTCTATTTCTTATTCTTTTTTCTTTATAGATTTCCCTTTTTTTAATATTAATTATTGCAAACGTGTTCTGTAACTCTTAATTTTATTTGTTTCATATTTACAAATTCTATGTTCTATTCTATAAACAGACATAGTAATAGTTTATGTACAAATATAAGCATACACATTACCTGTAGATTATTCATGTACGAAGACCGATCTATGAAATACTAACATAAAAAGAAAAAGTACATTAACCTATATTCATGAAAATTGTTTACTCTTTCACTTATATAATAATATTATATTTTCATATTTCTTTAGACAAAATGCATCAATTGACATCATTTACTTATTTTGGACAAACTAATTAGTTCTACAATTATTTTTAAACTTCGCATACAGTTGGTTTCTCTTCAGGATAGGCGGTACAATCTGCAAGTGCTCTTCATGTTTGGAGTTAGATTTAGAATAGATTAAGATGTCATCAATAAACACAATGTCAAACTTGTCCAGAAACTCCTTAAAGACCCTGTTCGTAAGATCCATAATTGCAGCAGGTGCATTCATTAAGCCAAAGGGCACTACTGTAAACTCATAATGTCAGTACCTAGTCCTAAAAGCTATCTTGGGTATATCACCCTTGCTGATCTTCAATTGATGGTATCCCGAGCATCAGTCAATCATTGAAAATACGCATGCACCTTGTAGAAAAAATCTTCAATCCTTGGGAATGGATATTTATTCTTAATCGTGACCTTGTTCAACTCCTAATAATCAATACAAAGTCTCATTGATCCATCCTTCTTTTTAACAAATATGAATGGTGCTCCTCAAGGTGATACGCTTGGTCGGGTGAATCCCTTGTCCAAGACTTCTTGCACTTGCCCCTTCAACTCCTTCAAATCTGCTGGTGCCATTTGATAAGGAGCTTTTGAGATAGAGGTAGTATCAGGAATAAGCTCAATGTTGAAGTCAATCTCCCGATCTTGGGGAAGGTGTGGAAGATCTTTAGGAAAAACTTTAGGGTAATCTTTGACCACATCAATATTGTCTGATGATACTTCCACTTTGGGTATAACCATAACACTAGCAAGATAGCCCCAACAACCATTATCATTAAGCTTCTTTACCTTTATTGCTGAGGTGATACGAGGTGGTGCACGAGAGTTTGAACCCCTAAACTTGAATTCATGCATGCCTAGAGGTCTGAACAACACCTCTCATTCATGACACAAGATATTGGCATAATTCGCTACTAATCAATCCATTCCCAAAATTGCATGGAAATCATACATATCAAGTATAATAAGAGTAGCGGTTAGGTTTTTCTCAGAAATACAAAGCTCCTAAGACCTTATGGCTTGACTATTTCATAACACTACTCCTGATGGAGTTGACACACATAATTCATAGTCTAAAGGAGAAGTTTTAGATTTTGATTTCTAAGAGAATGCATAAGATATAAAGGAATGTGTGGAACGAAAGTCAATCAGAGAAAAAGATGCATAACCAAGGATAAATATGGTACTCGTCACCACTGTAGCCACTTCTTTAGCTTCACCCTTTGTGATGGCATACACTTTCCCTTGGGCCTTGCTCTTTGTTCTGGATGTTTGACCCATCGGCTTCTCCTTGAGTTCAGGATAGTCCTTTAAAAAGTGTCTCATCTTGCCACATAAAAAAAGCCCCGGTTGGTCGACGGCATAAACTATAATGAACCTTGCCCAAGTACCACAACTCTTGATCTCTACCCCAGAAAATGACCCCTTTTTCACGATGGTTTTCTGAGATTCTTTTCTAGAAAATTTCCTCTTCAAAGAGGTGTTATGATCCTTACGTTCCTGATTCACAGTGGGTGTGGGGTCCTCCTCTAAGACCTAAGTAGGTTGAAGCACCTCAACATAAGTTCTCAATTTCAATACTATCACATGCTTCCCGATACCTAGCCTCAAACCCCTCTGAAAATTGATGTACCGTTCTCTTTTCAGTGTCCACTAGGTGCGAAGCAAAGCAAGACAACTCTTCAAATATCCTTTAATATTTCATCAGAATCATGGTGCCTTGAGCGAGGTTGATAAACTCTACCACCTAAATTTGTCTCACCATAATAGGAAAATACTTCTCATAGAAAATTCTCATCAATATTTCACGTCCTCTTTGTCAGTCCCCACCAATGCATAGCATCTTTTTTCAGCATAAATTTGACACATGAGACCTTATGATGGTCCTCACATTCCATAAATGTGATGGTAGTCTCAATCTTATAAATCCATTATTCTACTGCTACTGTATTCCCTGAAGTTCCATAAAACTGAGGTGGGTATAACTTTCTAAACTAACCTACTGCTTCATTGACTCCACCGATGCGGCGTTCCCTACGACCATTTTCTCTCTATTGCCTCAGGGATTGCGAAAGTTCTTGAAAGTTTCCTCAGTTGTTCTGCTCCTCACCCACTGGGACAACAAAATTTCCAATACGATTACGTGGTGCCATAGCAAGCTTGAATAAGTCTCATAAGTATGATAACTAATTAGTCATCAACAATGAGTAACCATAGAAGACAGACAAAACATAATATATATAAAGACACGAAGACTTCTTAAATTCTGGCACTGGACCTTAACCATATATTCCTCCAATTTCTTTATTGACAAAGATGTCTACAGAATCTTTAGCCTTAAGCGTTGATACCAATATTGAGTGTAAAATGGTCTTTTCAAAAAATATGTGGGAAGAAAGGTCATTATGGCATTTGTAAAAATTTAATTGACTTTATAAACGAAACGTGATTTTCCTTTTAAAATAGGTCGAATATTTTCAAATTATTAGGAAACATAATTCATCAATCAAATCGTTAATCGTACTGAAGTCTTTAAAACATTTATTCAAATTTATGTTCTAAAGAAGACAATCTGAAGAAAACCCCGCCCAGTGCCAAATTTTAGCATCTAAAAAACCATAGTAAACAATAAATAAGTAAAAAACCCAGTAAGTAGAGATTTACACCTACTTAGCATACACATACACATAAAAACAAATTAGCTCCATCATTAACATAAATGTAGTCTTCAAGTCATAAGCATAGAAAGAATTCTCAATAGAAAATTTATCTTATCAAAATTTTAATAGAGCAGAGGACGCTGGCCAACTTCCACACTAGAACTATTGCCACAAAATAGACAGAAACAAAGATGTTAGCTCATGACGTACTCATCCACACCTTATCACTAAAGTAGAACCAGTTACTGATCATGTTCCCACAAATCTAATCAGAGCAAAACATATATAAAGTTTCTTACCCTATAGGTAAGTTGGATACAGAGCAGAGGGTGGGCAATAAATTCTACGTGACACTACAGAGAGTTTTGAGATTTCTTAGTTATTAGATTCTAAGATAATATAACAAAGTTTTTCATAATACAAGTACTCATGAAATGATACAGACAAGCATGGAGATCAATATGAACAAATACAATGTCTAAAGTAGCAAACAGAATACATCGATAAACATTTCATTTATTTTGATATTCAGAGTATGGTAAAGATTCAGTATGTGTAAATTCTACTTACCTAATTACTTGAGTAATGTACACAACTAACCGACGAACCTGAAAAATTCAGCAAATTTTCTAGAATCTCATAAATTCTACTTACCTAATTGCTTGAGTAATGTACACAACTAGCCAATGAACCTGAAAATTTTAGCGCAATTTCTAGAATCTTCGAAACCTTACTCCAACGCTTTTTATCTACCGTCCTATTGTAGTTAGAACCCCATTTTTATTTATCTTATTTAAGCTTTTAGTTTTCCTAAGATAATAGCCAAGTAGATTCAATTTTCAACCTTAATAATGGGTTCTTTTCGTTATTTGAACTTACTATCAAATAATGAAGTTTGAGTTGAGGAAATTACTAGGACTAAGTCAGTACCGAAGGTAAACTTATACAATTATAGATTTCCCCTTCTATTTCTTATTCCTTTTTCTTTATACGATCAGTAGTTAGATGATAGGTCTCAATTTTGTTTCCTTATTTTTTCATATCAATTATTGCAAACATGTTCTGTAACTCTTAATTTTATTTGGTTCTCATTCACAAATTCTATTCTGTATTCTATTAACTGAGATAGTAATAGTTCATGTACGAATAAAAGCACACACATTACTTGTAGATTATTCATGTACCAAGACCGATCTATGAAATACTAACATTAGCTACAGATTTTTCTAGAATTGAGGATGGATGTGTCCCCATAAGAAGAATATTCACGTATCACTAATTGTAGTAAATATTAAAGTAAGAGACTAATTATAGGAGGGATATAGGAAAACTTAGGTGGGGGGGGGGGGGGGGGNGGGGGGGGGGGGGGGGGGGGGGGGCAAGAACCCGTAGCTTTCCTTCTCAAGGCTTGATTCCTTATGAGTGCCTAATCACTTAAGTTAATTAAACTTATATATCTATTTATTCTTATTATTATTTTTTTCCTTCCTTCCATACATTCCTTCCTATACTTCCCTCCTTATGAGAACATACTCTTATTTAAGGCCACAAAATATTTGAAAGCATTGTGTTTTGGGGTTTTTTGTTTCATCTAAGGCATACTAGTGAACAATTTAAAAGAAAAAGAAAGTTATATTAAACACATCTAGTCATTTAGAGTTTTGCATATATAACAGTCAATATAACATGTCAGGTGTCATATATTGTGTGTTTATTATTATTCTTAATGCTTTTGAATGCTTGATCACCATTTAAATGATATGAATTTGATAATGAGATTGAGAGGTAATTTATGATATAAGTTTCTTATATTAAACACCATGAATTGAGTGAAATACATAGATATGTAAAATCTATTTGTGTGGCTTTTGATCCAAGAAATCTATAGACATTAATGAGTCTTCTAATATTTAAATTCATGTTGAGATGTGATAGATTAATTGGTAAATGTGTTTTTAGTATTGTTTGAGAGAAAATATAAAATAGATATTAGATCTTCATTGTGCAGATTAAGAATTAGAATTTAGTAACAGGAATTTTGGTCTTCATTGGTCTTAGTTTTATTTTACTTAGCTTAATTCTTAGATATGCATGTTAAATATGACTGGAATTCTTAATAGAAATCTTGAAGAGAATATCTTTATGTCTTAACCTGAGGATTTTATCACTAAAGCCAAGAGAATATAGTTTTGCAAGTTAAATTATTTTATTTATGACTTCAACAGACATCGAAGTCATGGAACATCAAGTTCAATCAACCAATCAAGTCTTTTTGTTATGATCAGAATCACGATGGACCATGTGTGTGCAAAGATTCTCTCCGCAGACGACATTCTTCTAACGAGAATGATGTTGGATGATGTCGAATCTCAAGTTGTGTTTGTCGAATAAGTTTGATGTGGACCTTAGAGATGCACCTTATATTCTTAGGATTAAGGTCACTTGATCGATGATATAGAAGAGTATGTAAATCCCAATATGCATATATAGATAAGATTATGAAGAGGTTCACAATATATAAGGTTCTAAGATGAGATGCCTTTCAAACACATAATTCATCTATCCAAGGATCAGTGCCTTAAGCCACAAGATGAGATATATGGCATGAACAAGGTTCCCTATGCTCATGTAGTGGGAAGTCTTATGTATGAAATGTTGAATACCATAGTTAGAACATATCAATCGAATCTAAGGAGAGAACACTAGGTAGTTGTAGCACATACTCAAGTATCTTAGGAGAAATAGGGGATTATATGATTGTCTAGTGAGAGAATCGTACTGGTTGGGTATTCAAGTTCATATTTTTAATCAGATAGAGACTTGAGGAATTGTAACTTAGGATTTATGCTTACACTGAGAAAAGGAGCAGCGAGTTGGAATAGAACAAAATATAATTGTATTACGAACTCAATCATGTAAGCTGAATATGTAGTTGTTCAATAAGCTACAACAGAAGTTGTCTAGTTGTGAAAGTCCGTAAGAGAGTTTTAAATTGACACAATTGAAAGAATCCTGATCACACTCTATTATGATAACACAAGAGCAATTGCACAATCTAAAGAACCTTCAAACCATCTCAGAGCCAAGCACATTGAATGGAAGTATCATCTCATTAGGGAGATCATATAATGATGATATATAGTTGTCTTTAAGATAGCTTCAACGTAGAAACTAACAAACCCGTTTACAAAGAATTTTACAAATGTCTTTGGGTCACGTGTTATGAATATGGGGGTTAAGCTGGTTGTAAACACACTTTAGAGAAAGTGGGAGATTGATAAAATTATACTGTGAAAAAGCATCAGCATTCTAAAGCTTTATTTAATTTTGATTAATAATAAATAATTTATTCCAATATTATGTACAATACATTCTCATAAAAGATCCACAAGCATACTAGTACTTGATTTATATGTCCTATGGAATTTAGCTCAAAGGAGTAAGGTAGTTAACCTAAGGTTCTTTATGAGTTGAAAAATTTACTATTCATAGTTTAGTGAAACTGGTTTACAAAGACAAACTATAGTACATTAACTCTATTATGTAGAGCGACTTACCATGGTCAGTAGGTGAAATATCATGTTAAGGTGCTGGTGCATTTAGAATGCATTAAATAGACTAATGAGTTTGATTTCAGTGAAAGTATTATCTTTAAAAAATCTTAACTATTTGAAATCATTTTATGAGTGCTATTAATTTGGAGAGAGTTATGAACTCTTATTTAATGTCTTAGTTATTTTGATTTACTGTGGTTAAGACTCTATGAGTCAATATGTTTATAGGTTGGATGAATGAGTTGTTAGATACTAACAGTGCATAGATTTTTAATAATAGAGTCCATAGACACTTTTAGATAACAAAGGTGGTCAGTCTATTTAAGAGGAAGGATGTAGTTTGGAACGCAAACCACTAGAAGGAAAGAGGAATAAAGGCTTGAGCTAGATGTGATAGCCTTGTCTCTACAATATGCGTTTGTTTTGTTTTAGCTCATCCATTCTAGTGTTGGATATGAGGACATGATGTATAAAATGATGCCCTTGCATTATAACAGCTTCTAAAAGGATCTATATTCCCCACTCCATATAGATTGTGCAACTTTCATGTCAGTTCCTAACTGTTTCTCATCAAGTTTTTTTATAGATAAGAAAGGTTTGAAGTGGATGAGATTTTAGTTTCAACAGGTTAATCTAGATAAACATGGTGAAATCAACAAAATGTATGTAGTAATTTGTACCCATGTGAGGAAGAGATAGGATTTGGTCCACAAATGTCAGTATTGATGGGCTCTAAGGGTTGTGAAGTGCTTTTAGGAGAAGTTGAATATGAGAGAACATGACCTCTTCCAAGTGGGCAAGAGGTACACAAGGCATGAGGGTTTGGGTTATGTTTGACATGACAATATTTTAGTACTAAAGGAGTTGCTCTAGTACTAGTGTGCCTGATCTTTTATACCAAGAATTAATAGAGTTCACAATAGTAGATAATAAACCAATAGGTAAACTAATAAGCACAGAGAAAGTATATTCAGACAAAAGGACACAACCAGAGAAAAAATCACTATTGTCAGCACATATACCAAATATATCTGAATTTACATCCCATAAGCTTTAGAAAATTTGGAAATAAAATAGACCTTTTGATCAAGAACCAAATGACATGTCATAGTTACAGCTTTCCCCTTTCATGGAATTAGCATCTTATATAACCCATCTCTAATTTTCCCTTGAAGTAAATTCTATCTGCTATAATGTCCTTTACAAAACAAATTTATGAATGGAATTCAATAAAAACATCATTTGTAGCACACTAAGTATAGAATCAATTTTAAGTAGATAAAAATCAGACTGAAGAGTATTAGATCCTCCATGAGCTATCGGAAGAGTCTTACCATTACCTACTATAGGTTTGTCCTGGCTCGTATATTCAGTTGGAAAGTTTAGGATGAACATCTCACCTGTCACATGGTTAGTTATAGCACCATCATCATACTATGCAAGGTCATTACTCATAGATGATGCTACAATGAAACATCCTGGACTGAAACTTTGATTTTGACTATTTCCACTTGAATTTTAAGATGTTCTTTGTGAACTTCCTTAAGATCTCCTTATCAAATATGTACCAACAATGGCAACACTATGAATAGGCTTGCTGCACACTTGGTAGATGATTATAACACCATTTTGTCTACCTCCTCGCCCTTTGCAGCCACCATGATACTTATTGAATGGATTCGCGCAGTGAAAAATTGTCCTCATCTTAAAATCTAATTATTAAGTAATCTAATATACCATTACAAATATAGAAATCATACACTTGTCGTGTGAACCCTAATAGATGAAACTTTTGCTTCATTTCTCCAACTATAGTCAAATTGTCCTCGATATGTGCATCAAGTCGTGGATACCGTGAAAATATTTGCTTCCATCCTCACCGTCCACGCCATCGCTCACCACAATCATGAATCATTGGTTACCCTCGTGAACCACTATGAAGGGTAAAACCACTATGAATCATGAACTAGTACCTCATGATCTTCCTCGATATTTCTCAGGTCGTCAACCGATTACCGTGTGTAGGCACTTGAAAGAAAAATCAAAATATTCCTCCTCGCGATTTTTGGCTGGGGAGAAGATTAGGTTCTTTAGGGCTTTCTCTTCTCTCAGTAATGATGACAATTAGGCTTCACTTAAATCTTTGACAAAAGCCTCCATTTGACACTGAAATCCAAATGGCGAGGATTAACTATTAAATCCAATGGTCAAGATTAATTGAAAAATTATCTCTTAATCAAAACAAATTAAATTAATTATAATTAATAATTTTCATCACTAAAATTAGGACTGGCTTAGGTAACTACTAGGTCCATACCATATCCATTTAATACCGCAACGGCAATACCTATAACCCACAGACTAGTAATAACTCTAAGAAATTAGAGTTATCTATTGTTTTTCAGGCTTATGTCATTAGGAGTTTTGGGGTGAAGTTTTAGTTTTTAGTCTTAATTGTGTCACTTTCTTGTTTTAGTTATGTTTTTAGAGTCTAACTACTTTTTTAGTTATTTGGTAGTAATTAGGTAGATTTTGCACTTAATTTGTACTGATTGTGTAGGGTTCTAAATAGGGCAGTCAACTAGTCAGATGCTATAGCATAAGGATGCTACATCGCTACAACACCAGACATGCGTACACGGTAAAGAACTTTTATCATTTAGTCCAGCTGATGCTCCAAAAGGGAGAGAAGCTCATGCGCTCCAAAAAGTAACTATCCAGGTGGTGGTGACGCCTTTCAAGTGGTCCCCATCCAGCTAGCACTCTTTCTTTTCAATTGGTCCACACTCAGATGGCGCTGCTGCTTTCAAGTGGTCCTCCTCCAATGTTGTTGCTTGACAAGTGTTCTCTGTTCAAGTTGAAGCCCTAATTTTTGGACTCGATTTATAGGACCTTCATCTTCCTTAAAGGAGGGCCAACATTCCTTGTGGAAAATAAGGAGAAAACGTGCAGAGAAGGAAGAAGACTAAGAAACAAAAAGAAGGAGAGGAAGAAGACAAGAAAAGGACTTTCTTTTACTCCCGATTATTTTCTTCCCTTGTTCTTCTTCGATATAGCAGTTTCTCCTTCTTCTAAGCTCTGTATCTCTGTATTTAATGGATGTAACTCTGTTTGAATTTATTCTTAAATCATTATGAACTAAACTCTTTAAGCTAGTATGGATAATGAACCTTAAAGTTGCTATTTCTGGTAAATGCAGTTTTTGTTGCTTATTTCTTGTTAGCATTTCATTCAAGTGTGTTTAATACTTAGATTTTATTATTGATTGATCAACTTTAGTAAAATGCAACTTAAATTAAAGTCTTAAAGGATTTAGTTTAATGGAAATGACTTGAATGATATATGAGGACTTAAATAAAAAATACATGAATATTGAATCGTGTAGATTTAAGTACTTTGTGAGTAGTGTAGACATATTTGCTCGGCTTGTGAACCTTTTGGCTGGAACTTAACAAATCAAAATCTAATATGAAATAAAGCTTAGATAAGTTAATTAAGGTTGGAATGGGTAACCGAATGGATGACAAATCATTGTGCTTTAGAGTTAAGGTTGATGCTAATAGGATGTTGTAGCTACACGAACAAATAAAAAAATATTAACGGATAGGAGAATTAACCATTCTAGCTCTCTTCATCATTGGTTACACCACTAATCTTACTCCTATGTTCTGGAAGTGCCACTTTAAGCTATTTTACTTAGCATGATCATTTTCACTTTAATTTTTAGTTATTTGGAATCAATATTTGCTTCTACCGCCCTATTTTCCAATTAGATTTGATTTGGTCTATTTATTTCATATTTAACATTAGTCCCTGTGGAGATCGAAACTCACTTGTCATTTTATTACTTGTAACGACATGTGTAATTGCATTTTATTACATGACGTCGTTGCTGGGGACTAGAGAAGGAATATCATTATTTAGATCAATTTTAATTTAATTTGTGAGTTTAAGTACTAAGATTAATGTTGCTGCTCTATTTCAGTAAAGTCAAATTTATTATATGCGCAGGTGGCAACTACTTGATTTCAACTTTGATCCATAAATAGAAAAAACTTTAAGACAGTTGAGAAGAGAGAATAGAGGATTGGCTGTGTAACAGGAATGGCGGCACCTGAAGAAGAAATGGTGTTACATGGAAACATGAATCGCAATGGCAATCAAGCTAACAATGTCATAGTCATGGCTGATGACAATGATAGAGCAATCAGAGATTATTCCATTCTTCAATCGCAAGCCATGAATTCTGGTATAGTGAGACCTAAAATTCAAGCCCCTCAATTTGAGTTAAAACCAATGATGTTTCAAATGCTACAAACTGTGGGGCAATTCAATGGACTTCCTTCCAAATATCCTCACCTACACTTGAGGTGAGTGATGCCTTTAAAATTCCTGGAGCTTCTGAAGATGCCTTTAAAATTAAAGCTTCTGAAGAGACAAAGTTAGAACAAGGCTCAATTCACTTTCCCCAAACTCTATCAATAGTTGGAATGATCTTGCCGAGAAATTCTTGATGAAGTACTTGCCTCCAACGAAGAATGCTAAGCTGAGAAATGAGATTACTCGTTCCATCAACTGTAAGATGAATCCCTACATGAAGCATGGTAGAGATTCAAGGAATTGCGAAGGAAGTGCCCACATCATGGGATCCCTCATTGTATACAAATGGAGGCTTTCAACAATGGATTAAATTCCTCAACAAGGTTAATGGTAGATGCTTCTACTAGTGGAGCTAATTTGTATAAGTCATACAATGAGACTTAAGAAATTCTGGAGCAGATTACAAGCAACAACTACCCATACAATGAGACTTATTCAAGTTCATGAATAGATGCAATGACAGCTTTAATAGCTCAAGTTTCTTCCTTGACAAACATGATCAAGAATCTAAGTACGACACCTCTGATAGTTCAAAATCAAAACCAAGGCATGCAGCAAGTAGTGAATCAAGTGGCAGAAGTATCATGTGTTTATTATGGTGAAGGGCATCTATTTGAGAGTTGCCCCGAAAATCCAGCATATGTTAGTTATATAGGGAGTTTTTACAGAAACAACAACAATAATCCCTACTCCAACACTTACAACCCTTGTTGGAGGCAACATCCAAAGTTTTCTTGGAGCAATGAAGGTGCAGAAGCTTCAAACTCACAAAATTGACCATTTTATCCTCCTGGTTTGGCACAACATGTTCAAGGACAAAAGCCAACACCATTAGAGAAATCGAGCACATTAGAGAGCCTCTTGAAAGAATACATAGCTAAGACGAGTCAGTAATCTAGAACCAATTTTCAACGATTCATAGTAATGCAATGTCTCTCATGAACTTGTTAAATCAGGTTGGACAATTGGCCTATGCCTTGAACGAAAGACCTCAAAGTACTTTCCTTAGGGATATTAAAAATCCTAGAAGAGAGGGAAGGAACACTAAAAGGTTATTTACTTAAGAAGTGTCAAGGTGAGCAGCACAACCAAGTGACAAACCAGAAATGCAATCTTAAAATAGAGACAAAGAAGCAAGCCAGTCAGGAGTTGTAGTAGAGCAACATGTTGCTCTAGCATCCAAGTATGATCAACCATTGAAAGACGTAGTAGAAAAGTCGTTGCCTCCATTTCCTTAGATGTTGAAAAAGAAAAATCTAGATGGAGCAGAAGGAAAGATAGAGGATGTCCAGGTATAGTACCCATATGAAGAGATAGAAAAATGTGCAGCTGTATATGTGATGGACTCCTTAGTGATGGAGAAGTTTTATATAAGCTGTAGCAAGGCAACCCAATCAGTGTTAACTTTGAAAGTTCTAGTTGAAGGAAGCATTGATGAGGATGAAGCAAAAGTTACATGGATGGATGCAAGGAAGAACAACTCCAGGTTTGGAAATCAAATTGTCTTTATAGATATCTGAAAGAACATTCAAACCACCACTGTTTCCTATTGAATCACCACCTTTACTGGAGCTACAGCCTTTGCTTGCCCACTTGAAAGAGAATTTGATGAAGAGGTTGATGAGGAAGATGAGGAGGAAGAAGAGAAAGAAATCCGAAAGGATAAGGAAGTGGAGCATGAAAAACAGGAGGAAGAGAGAGATGAGAGTGAAGAAGAGGAGTTGCCAACACAACCACCAAAATAGTCTATCAAAGAAGCATAAGGAAAGAGGAAAAAGGAAATTGCTGACACCAAGCCAAGAAAACAGCCAATATAGAGGAAGGGAGAGACCCTAAGATTGTAAAATCTAATGGGAAATCTTCTAAGAAGAAGAAAGATGCAGGAAAAGCAGATTCTGGTGTTAGTGCTTAAAACAAGCTCAAAGCTGTTGAAAAGGAGAAGTCCTATATGGAAAAGATCTTAGAGGAAATTCACACTCTGTTGAAAGGATTGTCTAATCTCCAGGCCACCTCCAAAGGAAGAGGTGGGCTTAGGAATTCATCAAAGCAATGAAGGCTAATGGATTACGGCAGCATGCGGCAGTAACATTAAAGGAGTTCCTCTCTAACTCCTTTTATTATATTGCTTGTTGTTTCTTCTTATCTATGGCTACTGGTGAATTTTATTTGGTTTCCTTGGATATTTTGAAGTTAGGATGTGTTTTTTTTGTTTGGTATGTGTCTTTGGTGCAACAGGCACTACACATATTAAGTTTGGGGGAGAGGGCCTTCTGCCCTGTTTTTATCTTGAGTTCAAATGTTTAGTTTTTCGGACTTGACACTTGGTGTTTTAACTTTTAAATTGAGCCCTGAGGATACATTCTTAATAAATAAAATATAAAAGCGTATAAAAAAGAAGAAAGAAGAAGATGGTGTAAATTACCCTTGAATAATCCTATATCTTCAGTGTGTAGTCAAGTCCCTTTCTTTTTGCACTTAGAAGTAGAGTCAGCTGTTTTGGGACGTTTCAGATGATTTAAAATTGAGAGAGCCTTAATACTCTAGGTAGGTGCCTAAATCTACTAGGAACCAGCTATGCAATTGTCCTTAATAGCTTAATTCAAGTTTGAGGGAGGCATTTTCTATTAAGTATTGTGATTGTATAATAATGCTACTTAAAAAAAATTGGCTTCAAAAAATATTTATGAATAAAAATGTTAGAAAATCTCCTCTATTTTAGGTTGTTAAGTAACTGGGAGCCTTCATCACCAATGTTTTCATTCACGTCAAAAGGCAGCAAGAGGCATGAGCTTGCTATAGCAATATAAAGAAACAGTAATCAAAAGAGTAGCAACCCTTAATGTTATATTGTTGAGTAACTGCGTATCTTCACCACAAGTGTTGACTATTCGAGTAAAAAGGCAGTGTAACATAATTGGTCTTCTAATCCTACAAAATGGAGAAAGAAAAAGAAGCCAAGTCAATAAAATATTGCAGCTCAGTGTTCCCTTGTACTTGATGAAATTTATTTATCCCCTTTTGGATTGTAATCTTCTTAATGCATGTTGTTTTTGGTCGAAGTAGGATTGCTTGATTAGAGTGCACATTTAAGTCAATGATCTTGGTTTAGATGGCCTAAGCATTCTGAATAAGTAATTATAGCTTCTAGCACACACTCAATAAGAGGATTAGGCTTGCATTCAGATCAATATATTGAAGGGTAAGCTCTATAATTCTTGTGAGCATAATCTGTGTTGATTATTAGAAAGGCTTAAATTTCTTGTTTACTTAAAGATTCAGAGCCTAGTTGGTGGTAGGTAGGTGTAATCCAATGTTATCATTTTGTTTTTGTTGGTCTTGTTGTCATCACTCGATGACGACTAATGTTTTAATTTTGGGCTGTGATAACTCTAAGAAATTAGAGTTATCTATTGATTTTTAGACTTAATTATTTGGTAGGAATTGGGCAGATTTGCGCTTAACTTGTACTGTCTGTGTAGGATTCTAAATAGGGCAATCAACTGGTCAGATGCTGCAGCATAAGGATGATACATCACTACAGCAGCAGACGTGTACACCTGGTAGACAACCTTTATCATTTAGTCCAGCTGTCGCTCCAAAATGGAGAGGAGCTCATGCACTCCCAAAAGAAGCTATCTAGGTGGCATTTATGCCTTTCAAGTGGTCCCCGTCTAGCTGGCGCTCATGCTTTTCACTAAGTCCCCGCCCAACTAGCGTTGTTGCTTTCAAGTGGTCCCCCTCCAGTGTTGCTACTTGACAAGTGTCCTCTTTCAAGTTGAAGTCCCAATTTTGAGGCTCTATTTATAGGACCTTCATCTTTCTAAAATGAGGATCGACATTTCTTGTTGAAAATAAGGAGAAACTTTGAGGATAAGGAAGAAGACTAAGCAACAAAAGGAAGGAAAAGATGTAGAGGTGGAAGACAAGAAATGGAGTATTCTTTTACTCTCTATTATTTTCATCCCCTGTTCTTTTGATATAGCAGTTTCTCATTCTTCTAAGATTTGTATCTCTGTATTTAATGGTTGTACTCCGTTCAAATTTCTTCTTAAACTCATTATGAACTAAACTCTTTAAGCTAGTATGGGTAATGAACCTTGTAGTGGCTATTTCTGGTTCATGCAGTTTTTGTTGCTTATTTTTTAATAACATTTCATTCAAGTGTGCTTAATGCTTATATTTTATTATTGACTTATCAACTTTATTAAAATGCAAGTTATTTTAAACTCCAAAAATATTTAGTTTAACGGAAATGACTTGAATGATACATGAGGACTTAAATAAAAAATACATTAATATTGAATCGTGTAGATTTAAGTACTTTATGAGTAGTGTATACATATGTGCTCGCCTTATAAACCCTTTGACTCAAACTTGAGGAATCAAACTCTAATCTAAAATTAGGCTTAGACATAAGTCAATTAAGGTTGGAATTGGTAACCTCATGGACGACAGTTCATTGTGTTTTAGAGCTAAGGTTAATGCTAATAAAATACTATAGCAAAAAGAACAAATTAAACCAAAAATATTAATGGATAGGGGAATTAACCATGCTAGCTCTCTTCATCATTGGTTACACCATTAATACTAATCTTACTCGTATGTTCTGCAAGTGTCACTTTAAGCTACTTAGCATTATCATTTTCACTTTAATGTTTAGTTATTTGGAATCAATTTTTGCTGCTACTGCCCTGTTTTCCAATTAGATTTGATTGGGTCTATTGATTGCACATTTCACATTAGTCCATGTGAAAATCGACACTCACTTATCACTTCATTATCTTTTAACGACACGTACACTTGTGTATAGAGCAGTGTTAGTGTGGACATCAATGATTTTCCTTCATATGGGAACTTATGTGGATGCAGTGTTAAAGGTTATTATGCTTGCCCAATATGTGTAGAAGATACATCTTCTATTAGGCTAAAACACAACAAACAAAATGCATATATAGGACATAGAAGATTCTTACCACTCACACATCCTTACAGAAAGCGAAAAAAGATATTTTATGGTAATCAAGAGCTTAGAACAACTCCTGCACCTATAAGTAGAAAACAAGTGTTGGAAAGAGTTGAGAAAGTTAGATTTACATTGGGAAAGAAAAATGTGAAGGAATCGGTGAAAGATGGATTGTCAAAATCTTACTGGAAGAAGAAATCAATTTTCTTCAATCAAGAATATTGGAAAAGCTTACATGTTCGACATTGTCTTGATGTTATGCACATTGAAAAAAATATTTTCATAAATATTATAGGAACACCGCTTGACATATCTAGGAAGACAAAAGATGGGATGTCGAGTCATATGGATCTTGTGAAAATGGGCATTAGACCAGAATTGGTGCCAAAGGTTGATGAAAAAAAATAGTCTACACCCAGCTTATTACAAATTGTCATGAGTAGAAAAGAAGAAACTATGCACTACATTAGCTAACATAAAAGTTCCTGAAGGGTACTCATCAAATTTTTAAAATCTGGTTTCTTTGAAAGATCTTAGTATTAATGGGTTGAAATCTCACGATTGTCATCCATTAATGCAACATATACTCCTTGTGGCAATACATGGATTATTACTAGTTTATGTAGGATATGCATCACCAAACTTTGTTCATTCTTTAATGCAATTTCTAGTAAGGTTACATATTAGAACTAATCAAGTTCAACCCTATATCTAGTAAGTATAATAATAACCTCAATCTTTTATTTGTTATCATGCTCATTGTTTTTATAATGGTTCTTTATTTCATACTCTATTTGAATTTTTGCTTTGTGTTGCTATATAGGCAAATATGACTTTCTTGAGGAAGAAGTATCCTAATAAATCAAGGAGACAAAAATGACTACAAGATGAACATAACCAGACATTTATTTATTGGCTGCGTGATCAGGTAAATGATATTGATGTCTCTATAAGTATAACAAATACATTGAGGTGGATAGCATACGACCCAACTTATGAGGTAATCAAATATTTTAGTTACGCCATGAACGGCTATAGAATTCATACAAAATGCAAAAAAGTATCCTAATGATTGATTCCCTCTTTTTTAGTGTATGCTTTTGCAACGAGTCTAACTTTGAAGATTTCCACTTTCTTGTCTTCACATCGCTTTCGCTCATAAATCCACTTGCACCAATTGGGTTTTAGCCTTTTAGGTGCTTTTTCAAACTCCCACAGTCCATCGGAATACATTGAATCCACTTGAGATTTTATCGTCTTTCGCTATTGATTTACATCAGCATCTTTCATATTCTTATTATAATTTTAGGGATTTGAATCATGTTCCACCGAGAACATGTACCTCTTAGGTGGACGTGATTCACTCCCACTATGATATGGGTGTGTATTGTTAAAGGTACTTCATTTTTGTTCTCGTTGTTAACTACTTTCTCTATAACCTCTCTAGACTCTTCGACTTGATCTTGCACCATGTGTCAGAATTGACTAACTCTTTTAAAACAATGTTGCTCCTAGACTTGTTGTCTTCAACGTAGTCATCTTCTAAGAAGACAACATTTGTGCTAACAAACATTTTTTTTGCTAATCAATACAAACAAGAATCCTATACACACCCTACGAACACATACTTTTGACCTAGTTTTCAACTTAGCAATATTCTCCCTTAGCATGTGTTCTAGATATCACCAAATATTATGATGATGCAAACTAGTTTACGTCCATTCCATAACTCTAGTGGGGTTTAGTTTATCACTTTAGATAGTACAAGATTAAGAATGTATGCGGTTGTTTTCAAGGAATATTCCCAAAAGGAAACAGGAAGAGTCGAATAGCTCAACATAAATCTCATTGTTGGCAGGTGGGCCAGCATCCTGTCAAATGGCAAAGGCCTGGTAAGGCCAAGTCACAGTAAAAAATTGAGCGCATGTATTTGAACTAAATAAGAGAAATAAAGTTGCGCCTTAATTACCAGCTATAACTTTTATTCCAACGGTAACATTTGATCTTACAATTGGTATCAAAGCCTGATGGTCAGGGGTTCGACTCTCAGGGAAAGCATTGTGCTTACGAGTAGGTGCTGAGGGGAGATTGTTGGAAGGTGGACCAGCATCCTACCACAGATGAGGCCTGATGGGGCCAAGTCACAGTCAAAACTTGAGCACATGTGCTTGAACTAAATAAGAGAAATAAAGTTGCACCTTAACTACAAGCTATAGCTTTTAGTTCAACGGTAAGCGTTTGATCCTACACTTACCATGTTCACGAGAGCTTTGTTTCTCCTCTCAGCCACTCCATTTTGCTAGAGAGTCCCCTGTGTAGTGAGCTAGATGAAAACCCATTTTCTATCAGTAATCCATGAATGTCACAGAGATATTCACCTCGTTGATCTGATCGAAGACATTTAATCTCTATATCTAATGCATCCTCAACTTCCATCCTTAAACTCTTTGAATATCTCAAATTTTTCAATATTTCAATGCATTAAATTATTGTAACTGTATCTAAAGTAATCATCTATTAGCCACCTCTAGCTTGGACATTCATTGCTCCACAAAATTCGATATCATGCAACATCAATCTTTTAAGAGTAATAAAATACAAACAATTAACCAATGTACCGGAACAGATGAAACTCTTATTTCTTTTAATAGTTAAATTATTTGAAAAATTAAAATGAAAACCTTCCAAACCAAGGCAGGAAATAAAAATTAACTTTCTATGTATGTTCGGTACATAAATATAGTCTAACAAAGTAATACTCCAAAAATCTTCTAAGTAAAGAGTAAATATGCCAATCAAGACAGCTGGAACGTGCTATCAATCCCAAGAAAAGCTTGCATATGTGATTAGTGGTTGTAAAATATACACACTAGGATCTTGTAGAATCACCAGCTAAATGTGAACCAGTGATAGAAGTTAACCACGTATTTAGAAATGATCGCCATCATAAATAAGTGTAGGGACTCAAGAAAAGAACTGTATATCTTCTCTCAATGTTTTGGCTAAAGAGAGATTGTATACGTAGGGTTTTCCATCTTCTCTTAATTAATGGTGGCCAAGAGACTTAAGCCCAAATCTGAAAGAAGCCTCCTATTTATAAAAATACCCAACAACCAGGATTGACCAAGATTAGTTTTAATTAAAAATAGTTAAATTAATTTTAATTAATAATGTTAGTTACATAAAATAGTACCAATTGGTTGACTGTTAGGTATCCATATCGTACCTATTAATACCCTTAACGACTATACCTATAATCCATCAACTAGCTCAGGGACCATAAGAATAAAAATATTCTTGGCTGAATAATTAATACACTCTACTGGCCAAACCTGTGATTGGATTTATTAATTTTAAATCATAATTATTTTCACTATCAAATTGTAAGTGAACTCCAATCGTATTTTATATTAGCCGATGTCATTGTCATAGGCCCATTATTCAGTGTGTGATGCCCTTCTAGAATATAGCATCGTGTTTTAATTAGATGAAGTACTATTGACCGAACCCATGATTGGATTTATTAATTGTAAATCACAATTATTTTCACTATCAAATTGTAACTGAACTCCAATCGTATTTTATATTACTCGATGTAATTGTCCTAGGCCCATTATTCACTGTGTGATGCCCTTCTAGAATATAGCATCGTGTTTTAATTAGATGAAGTATTATTGAACTAAATGTATACATCTCTTATTCCTTAAGTTCCAAATCTCTTTTTGTTGATCAACCATGACGATTTTTATACTTGATGCCTCAAGTAAATTTATCAAACCTATATTAAGCCAATAGAGATATTAAGTACTTATAATTTGATGATTACATAAACCTATTCTGTTAAGAGGCACTGTGTCACTTACTTAAAAGCGTTTATCGACTCCACTGTCGATTCTTCAATTGACATTTAATCATGTTTGGGTGAAATCAGTTGGGCAAGTTCCGTTCTCTCATAACAACTTCTCTCTCTCTCTCAAAACTTTCAAGCCTGCCCTAACTATCTCTATCTACATATATAAAAAAGATATGTGCTTATTTTCCCAATCTTGTTTGGGTGTAATGCTTTGATTTGCTTGCAAAAATATTATATTGTTATCAATTACTATATCTACTTTGGAGTTTTATACTCAAGTAGAGATTTATGGACAACAACCACAACTTCGATGCCACGTAGTGAAGGATTATGCTAAAGAAGTCAGAATTGTCTATGCTCATTCTCAACTTGACAATTTTTAATGTGTTTGCATTTATTTTGTTGGCCCACACCATAAAAGGATTGAAGGAAAGCTTGTTTGTATGAGATATGACTTCTTGGTTATAATTTTTTGGAGGAGCCGTGTCGTTTTCATAATTGATAGTTTTTTGGTACTTATAAATTATACTTTAGATTAATTTAAGTAGAAAATTAGAAATAGCACTGATTTAAGAAGGTAATTACAAGTCAGTCATGAACACTAGTCCACCTCTGCAGAAAAGCTCTATTGCCTAAATATATAAGAAATGTAAGATTTCTCAAATTCCATTACTATTACTATTCCATAAGAGTGACAAATTTCAGAAAAAAAAAACTAACATATCTTGTGAAAGGGCTCCCATCCTAAATTTAACGGTATACAATCATAACAGATATCATATCAATCAGCATGTCTTAAACATCAATATCTCATACAACAATTTGAAAAAGTTAACTATGCATAAGCTTGAACAGAACCACAAAATGTAACAATGTAAATAGAGATAGGTTTACAGGAAATTTTATGAGAAACAAAAAACCTACAAATTAACACAAAGTCAACAAACCTATAAATGGAGAAAGAAAATAAGCAAATGTGGCGAACGAAAATTCAATTCTGCAAGACAGCAGGATTAGAGTAGTTAATCAGAAATACATGATGTTTTATCAAGGTTCAAGCCTCAAACACGTAAATTTCTCTAGTGCTAAGATCCTCAACATGAATATTCTAAACCATTTTTCCCAATTTTCAATGGTATCTACTAGTCAACATACATAACAAGAAAGAGTCGTGCAATCAAGTAATATAAACTCAATCCAGTAATACAACTGGGGAAGGTTTGGGATTTATAGAATTGGTTAAAAAATAAAAAGAGAACAAGGAAACTATCTTGATAAGTCGATTATATCATTATCAAACATAAAAGTCACTTGGGATAATAAATTATCTAACTTGAGATAACCAAACGTCACTTTGGCAATTTTCTTGAACTCCACCCCCTGGTGCACAAATTGCTATTACTTTATACAAATAGTTTTTTGTTAAGTTAAGATAGACTCAATCCAGTAATACAAGTCACTTGGGATACAACTGGGGAAGCTTTGGGATTTATAGAATTGGTTAAAAATTAAAAAGAGAACAAGGAAACTTAAAGAGAAATTTGATAAGTCGATTATATCATTATCAGACATAAAAGTCATTTGGGATAATAAATTATCTAACTTGGGATAACCAAAAGTCTCTTTTTGCCAATTTTCTTGAACTCCACCCCCTGGTGCACAAATTGCTATTACTTTATACACGTAGTTTTTTGTTAAGTTAAGATAGACTCAATCCAGTAATACAAGTCACTTTGGATACAACTGGGGAAAATTAAAGAGAAACTTGATAAGTTGATTATATCATTATCAGACATAAAAGTCACTTGGGATGATAAATTATCTAACTTATGATAACCAAAAGTCACTTCGCCAATTTTCTTGAACTCCACCCCCTGGTGCACAAATTGCTATTACTTTATACAATTAGTTTTTTCTTAAGTTAAGATAGAAAACGGAAGCACAATACTCATAAGTACTGGTCAAGCCCATTAGGTCTGAGGCTCCCACAAGAAATATCACTTAATAAATCTTATATGTCAATCTTACTTTTCTTGACAATATTAACAGTTCAAGTCCTTATAAGAATACATTATCAAAAAAACAAAGTAGCTTATCTAAGCAACATGTTATTTGACGATGGTGACCTTTATAATTCTATAATTAAATATCATTCCAAATAAGATATAGAGGCAGGGCAAGCCTCTTTCGTATATCTTGAGGCTTAAGATTTTGCACTATTTGATAACTACAAGGCATAAGCCTAGGAAGCTTTTTGGAACAATAGTTACGCGACAAACTGTGAAAGACTACCTCAATATCACTGAAAACCAGACATACGGTTAGGAAAATAACATAAACGTGATAGTTCCATAAACCCCGCTGGCAAACTTGTCGAAACTAATAAATGTAACATAACCGAAATATGTGTGAACCCCCAGCAACTTTGGCTCACTATTAGAGTGCAAATAAAGTGAAACTCTATCAGCTTTCTCTAGTTTTAAACACTCCTCAACCTAGAAATTTCACCAAAATCAATTATAAGCTCTTAATAAAAGATATACAAATTAATTTCAACCTACGAAGAGAACACAGTTACCTCAACATTTTTTTAGCCTTTCTCAAAGCCAGTAACCCTAACCATGTTACAAGCAGTCATGTAGTGAAGCCTTGCTATGAACGTTTGTCGTCAAAGCATCCTCTGACGCACTAGAAATCTTAAAAGCATCCACTAACTTCCAAAAAAACCTTAAATGAAGACGAGGATCTTCAGTATGCTGTTCATTAAAATTGCCCCACAGTTTGAAGCATTTGGAACATCACAGGCTTCAGTTCAAATTGTGGTGCTTGGATTACTGGCCTCACTCTCCCAAGTAGGGGTGTAATCGGTTCGGTTCGTTCGATTTAATTGTCTAAATCAAACTGAACCACAAAATTATTTTTTCTCTTTAATGAACCGAACCGCATCACTATAAGGAGATAAATCGAACCAAGCTGAACCATAAATAGTGGCTCGGTTTGGTCAGTTTTTCAGTTTTACACATTAACCATAAAAAAATCTTGGGAAAAAAGTTCCAGAAATTTTGAGAACGATTTGAGGATGAAATTCAAGATTTCATAAGCAAAACACCAAGCAAATCTCATTGTTAAAAAATATCTAACAAGAAATACAAAGTAAAAACTTGCTTTAATGAATTATAGAGTCCATAAAGAGACTGAAAATGCAAGATAGATGAACTAAATCTTGAATATGAGGAAGTTTTAAGAGAGATAGGCGTGAAACTGGTAAAGGGTGGGAGGGAAGGAGTAGATCCAAGGGAGAGGCATAAAAATGGTAGAGGGTGGGAAGGAGGGAGCAGATCCAAGGGTGAGAGGTGTGAAAATGAGAAGGGGGGATGAAGGTCGACTGAAGTAATATGTGAAGTAGATTTAGGGCTCGTTTGACAGTCATGATAGTACTATACTAAATTTCTCAGAATGTGCAGTACTGTACTGGATAATACTGTACTAAATTTGTCAGAGTATACAGTACTGTACTGTACTGAATTAAATAATACTGTCAAGTGTTTGATACTATATTAAATAAAAAATTATATTATTTGTACAACATTTGACACATCATAGTACTGGATTATTGTAAAACTATTTGTCATAATTCGATTTACACAAGTTTGTTTAGAACTCATTAACATGTTATTTAACTTTTTCCTGAGTTTCATCATTGTCACTGGTGTTCTGCTGTTTTTCCATTCATTCTGAGCTTCCACGACTTCTTTTACTCATCTCAAGACTCAGGATAAATATTTTTTCCTATAAATGTATCCCATTATCATATCAATAAATATCCTTTATGGTTCTTGGATCATATCAGTATATTTTCTTCCTAATATTTTCCTAAAAATTTCACCAACTACAACTACATATTAAAACAAAAATCGTGTCCGCTACTCATGCAGATGTGCTAATGATCACTGAGATATCAGCCAGAAAAAAGAGCTTCTAAACACAATAGCATAGCAGAAATAGTAAAAAGAACAAAGTGAAAACGAAGGGCTGGGGTTCACGGTAGGGGCCTTCGGTAGCGACCTTGTGAATCCCATAAAAATCCATTTGTAAGTCGCCCCCAACATTTGAGATCAAAACCACTAGTGCTCTCCTCCATCGCTCTCCTCCATCCTCGAGCTTCCTTTGGAAATCATATTCGGCAATCCAACAGTTTTGGAATTTTCTCCTGAACTTCCACTTGGATGTTTTTTTTGAAAATTCACTCTTCCGCTTTATATTTTTCTTCACAACTCATAAATTTCTACAATTTCATCAACCTTATCCAATTCTCCAACAAACTCATGAAGCCTTTCTGATCTTCATGAACGCATTCAGCCTTCCTTTCACTTTTCCAAAGCACTGAACCCTCAAATTTTCCTCGAACTGCAACTCATCAACAGCAATCGCTTCATCAAAACTCCTCGATTTAAACTCCTTCGAGTCATGGGATGCATTGCCAGGTAAGATCATGGAAACAAGATTAGCAGAAAAGAAAGAAAGGACGAGAGCCAAAGAGGTTGTGATGAGAATCTCCTGAACAAACTCCATAAACATTCAAAGAAGTTTACACATAGAAGAAGCAGGGAAGACGATAACAAAGAATAAAGAAAGAGGCATCAGAGGCTAATTAATGATGATGATGATGATGATGACGACAAAGACGCAGCAGATGAAACACTTGAGAGGGAAAGAAAAGAAAAAAAAAGAAGAAGAAGAGAACTAGAGGTTAGTCCAGTCTAGTCCCTCCAATTAGGAGGGGACTAAATAATACGATGAAGGTGGGACAAGATAGTCCCACCGTACTATTTAATACGGTCATTATTTCACGCCAAACACTGAACAATATTAGAATAATACTCTCCATACTTTAGTACTGTCCAATGAGGGATGAAAAACAGCCCTTAGGGTTTTAAAATTAATGCTTAGTTTGACTTTAAAAAATAAAACAAAAATCTTTTGATTCTGAAGGGTCAAACTCGTGTTCCCTACTTACCTAAGTCTCACCTACTACCAGGAAGCTAAAGGTAATGTATTGTTTACTTTGGAGCATTATCTTTATATAGCTTTGGTGCGATTTGATTTTAAAAGGTTCTCAAGCTTAAGAACCACAAACCGAACCGATCCTTTGGTTTTTCATTTATATAAATCGATTTCAACCGCCCACACCTATGAAACCAACCGAACCGCATCAGTTCGGTAGGTTTCTTTAGTTTTGTCGGTTTTGCTTACACCTCTAATCCCAAGATTCATAGCTTGGACCTCTCTCTGTCATATTATATAACACTAAAATTGTTACCATTATTAGCATCATTGACATTTTGATTCTAGTTCACATTTAAGACTACTATTTCTTCATTTTCTGACTTTTCTCTTACAGCAGCTAATCCTCTATGTTCTCTTCTTAATTGCCTCAAAATTTTTTAACATCTCGATCAAAATTGAATTCAAGTAATTGTTGTCTACGTATAAAAAGAAATACAAAATCCTACAATAGAGTAGTAGTAGAATTTCAGTATAGTTTCTTAAGAATTAGATTTAAACTGATCTAAATAGCTAAGTTCTTCGCTCAATCCCCGGCAATAGCCCCAAAAACTTCTTGTGTATGATATGAACACAAGCACACATGTCAAAAACAACTAATAAAGTGATAAGTGATCACATTCTCTACATGGATTGATAAAAAACATTTAGCTAATCAAACATGTTTTAAACCTAAGTTAAATTACTAGAAAGGAATGGAAATTGACGTTTAAGATAACCTAATATCAAGGCAAAGCAATATTAATTAGAGATGAGACAGAAATAGAGCAAGTATCATATGATTGAATAGGCAAGAATGATTAATTCCCCTTTTCATTAATAACCTTGACTTAAATCTGCTTCAGTTGTTCTAGCTTTACTAATAGCACTAACCCCACCTCATTTATATACAAATGATTTCCAACTTTGCAGCTTCAATCTTAATTAAACCTTACTTATTCCTATGCCAGAGTGAAACTAAGATTTTTGATTTATGCCTCTAGTTGTTAGGTTTACAAGGTGAGTGATATATTCCTATAGTACCCACTAAATACTTTGATTACAAAAGAATTATGAAATCTTGTATTATCCAAGTTAGATCTATTGATTTGAACCTTTCCAGAATCCAAATCAATGTGTTTCTCATGAAATGAGGGCCAATCAATTAATGAGATTAAGCAACAACCATTTGAATAAAATGTCATTAGCAAGCTTGCAATTCAAACTTCAATATTCAAGATTAAAAACTCTAAGGTTCATTAACTATTTTAGCTTACAGGGTTCAACTCGTAATGAGCTTAAGAACATATTCAAACATTGATACAGCCGTTAAAATATAGTGATACTAAGCTTAAAAGAAGAAGGTAATTTTATATTAAAGAAGGACAAAGGAGGAAAATAGTAAAGAAGAAAGGAATATCATTTTTCTCTTCCTCTTCCTTAGTGCCCTCTATTTCCTTTACTGTCATATTCTTCTTTCTTCTCTAAAACTTTGTCTCCCTTTCTCTAAGAAAAAGTGTCAGTTCCCTTCCAAAATGAATGTACTTTCTATATATAGAGCCCAAAGCTAGGACACTAACCATAAAGAAAGACACTTGTCACGAAGCAACAAAGGTTAGGGACCACTTAATGGAATACGACGCCAGCTGGCTAACGGTTTCTTGAGCGCCCCAGCTTCTTTGCTCACTTTTAGGTGCCATCTAGACTAAATGATAAACACTCCCCGCCATGCATCTGCTGGTCATCGCAGCGCGTGCGCGGCGGAAGCGTGGAGGCGTGTGGTATTTTAAAAAATTAAACTTTTAATAAAAAAATGAATCTTTTAATAAAACAAAACTTGCGCAACGCCACGATAACCAAATAAAAACTTTTATTGAAAACTCTTTTTCAATCAGTTAGAATCCATTATATATTTATAAGTTAAATGTACAACATACAAGGTTAGGAATCATATACCTCGTGTAGTCTATATCAAGGTCCTTGCAAAAGATCTCGAGATATACTGAGAAGAACTTTAGTGAGACGATTCTCTAAAAGAACATGATGATTATTTTTTTAAAGATTTGATTAACGTTTAATCACAGAAGAAAATCTCTCTGACATCAATCGTGTTCTCAATTCAACTCTTGATTGACAAACTGATTATCTAATCAACTGATTCTCTCCTCTTCGTTCCACAACTGAGGCCATTAGAATAATATCTATATATATTCTAGATAATGGCCTATGAGATTCTTAGAGATAAACTGAAATAAAATATTCAATTATAAAATTATCAATTGTACTGAGACCCACTGCAATTGTGCACAATTGCAGTGCCGCATGATACTGATTTCACAAATAACATATTTAGTTGATTTAAATTATTATATAATAATAATTTAATTATCTAATTTCATAAAATTAGTTATTTCATTTCACTTATCGATAGTTACAAAAACCGATAATTATATATATATATATATATATATANTTGAAATATTCACGCCCTAGACAGCGTTGTACAGAGGTAACTTGGGAACCATAGACCTATAATCCTAAGCTCCAATAAACTATATTATTAATTAAATTATTTAATAAAATAATCTTATTTATTAATTCCATTATTACTCCACTATAAGTATAGAATTGCACTCTTAGAGATTATAAAATGTATTTATAGAGTATTCTCATGTATTCCACTACCATAATCATTTCATGTAGTTATGTCCTCTAATAATTGGTTCATAAATTGGAACTGGTCAAACTTATCATTTTACCCTTCTAATTACCTCTTGACCTTTAAGTACCATTAATCTACTAGTGAATGACTAATTTATAATCTTATTATAAATTTAAGCTCAATAATCATTCAGTTCCAGAATTAACACTTAAGAGAACCAATATATGATCCGTTAGGAAAACTCAGATTCTAAATCTTGTAATATCATGTCCCCAGCTATCCACATCACTAAATCACAAAAAAAAAGTCACTAACCTGATTAAGAAACATACATTAACGAGTGAATCAAAAGATCTAGTAGACATGCATAGGAGTTCATGACTATGTAGGATTCTGACTTATCTACATATGATCATCGAGTCCCCAGCCATCCCTAAATCACCAAAATAAAAGTCACTAGCATGATTAACAAACAGACTTTAACAAGTGAATCAAAAGATCCAGTAGACACGCAAAGGATTTCATGACTACTCAAGATTCAGACTGTTCTACATATGCTCATCGAATTGATGTGTATTAGATCTTTATGATAAACGCACGTTAATAAGGATATTAATTCACACCGGTCATGTCATATATAATCTTATTATATAAAGTATTTTCACTAAGATGTCTATCCATATCAATGATCTGGATCTAGATCACAGGCATTCATTATCTCGATCTTAATCCTCTCGTACTAATGCAAGATCATAATCTCATTAATGAATATAGAATTTTCATATATTTATATAAATTATTCAACAATAATTTAAAAGAACAATTATAAGAAAAATGTACTCCTCTTTAAATTTTATATCAAAATGTCAATACACATGCTTTAAGTGCATAACCCCCAACAATCTCCCACTTGCCCTAAGAAAATGTTGTATCTATCTTAATCTCATGCTACGCATGTGACTCTCAAATGACTTCATATGAAGTGTCTTTGTAAAAGGATCAGCCAGGTTCTGTTCCGATGCTATCTTCATAACAGTCACATCTCATCGATGCACGATCTCTCTTACAAGATGATATTTCCTCTCTATGTGCTTGCCCCTTTTGTGACTCCTTGGTTACTTGGAATTTGCTACATCCCCACTGTTATCACGCTACAGGATCACTGACTTTTCCATATCTGGAACTACTTCCATATCAGAATAGAACTTTCAGAGCCATACCGCCTCTTTCACAGCTTCACAAGCCGTTATATTCGGGTTTCATAGTGGAATCAACAATGCTGGATTATTTAATACTTCTCCAGACTACAACTCCTCCACCTAGGATGTATATTGATCTATATGTCAACTTTTGACTGTCTCTGTCTGATTGAACTTGAGACTCAGTATATTCAGTATGGTTCAGGTCTCACCTGAATAAACAAGCATATAGTTTCTCATTCTCCAAAATACTTGAGAATGTGCTTTACTGTAATCCAGTGTTCCAAATCTAGATTCGACTGATAATGACTGATAATTCCCATTACATAACAGATGTCTGGTCTTGTATACAACATGACATACATGAGACTTTATAATCTCATCAAAGCTAAGATTCCAAGATCTAGATGTTTGCTTTAATCCATTAATAGATTTAAGCAACTTGCATACGTTCTGATCAAGCTCTTTTGTACGAACCCTTTTGGTTGCATCATATAAATGTTTTCTTCAAGAGAGTTATTCATAAAAGCTATCTTGACATCTATTTTTCATATCTCATAGTTAAAACTAGCTGTCCTTCATGACTTGCAAACGGGAGAAGGCAACTAGGTGACCAAGTATAGGGGGTAGTCTCCATGCTGCCCCTCCAAAGATTAAGTATGAACAGAAGGGAATAATCAAGTCAGAAGTGTAGTAGGAGGATGATTGAATACCTTTCATCATGATGTCCCACATATTTATAATGTGAGCTTGTTTGATTGGTGCTTTGGGACTATTGTACGATGTCTCCAATCCTTCAATAGTATTCTTTCCCTTTCTGCTCCTCCAATGAGGTATAACTTTGGAGTTCTTCCAGTTTCTCACCTCAGCTCATTGGTTCATGAAGGGTATGAACTGATAAGGGTTGACGTCATTGATCAGTCCAGGTCACTATCATACTAAGGTGTAGTGGGTTGGCCCTCCCTTTCTGTATAGTCCTTGGCTATTAACTGTGCCTTCAAAGTCTCTACTTTCCCATTTACACCTCTTTTCTTCTTGAAAATCCATTTACATCCAATGGGCCTTACATCTTCAAGTGGATCTGGAATTAGAATACATAGATTCCATTTTCTGGTTCATGGCATCTTTCCATTTCTCCTTTTAAGGACCATCCATTGCTTCTTCATAAGATAATGGATCATATTTATTAGTGTCTGACACTAGGACATGTGCCTCTAGTTCGTAGCGAACTGGTTGTCTCACAACCCTCCAACTGCCACGTTGCATCGGGGTTTCCTTTGCAGGAACTATGTTTCTTTGGTTTGTCGTTTATCAATAGAAATTGAAGGTAGTCTAATCTCATCAATCGCTAATTCCTCAAGAACTACTTTTCTATGAGGTTTGTAGTTTTGCATATATTCATGCTCAAGAAAGGTTGCATTTGTCGACACAAACTCCTTTTGATCATTGTGACTATAAAAGTACACACCTCTAGTCTCTAGAGGATAACCAACAAATATACATACCTCATACCTTGGGTCTAAGAACGTGAGCTGGACACCTCCATATACGGAAATGACGTCAACATAGAAAGCACTACATTCAAAATGTAAGCGCCGTGTGTAGTGCATATCCCCAAAATGTAAGGACAATGATGAGTAGCTTAACATCGACCTTATCATATCCAATAAGGTTTGATTTCTCCTCTCTGCAACACCCTTTTGCTGTGGTGTTTCAGATGCGATGAATTGGGATAGAATTCCACACTCCAACAAATAATCATTGAATTCTAAAATCCAAGTATTCACCACCTCGATCGGATCAAAGAGTTTTCAATGATTTACCTAATGTGTTATCATCATGAGAAAGTCTTTGTCGTTTGTTATTTTTAGGTTTTGCTACATTAGATAATTCATAATTATTTAACGCGCGTTCAGTCGGTTTAAGCATATACAATCTGTTTATAATTTTAGCATGACAAATATCGAATCCATTCTTAAAAATAATAAACTCTTTACTAATGAACGAAACTTTGAATAACTGTTCTTGCAAAAATGAAAGAGAAATCAAATTCCTTGAAAAACTAGGATTATAATAAACATCGTTCAAAACTAAGTAATTATATTCAAAAAGTAAACGGATTTTCCTTAATGCTTTAACTGACACGAGCGCACAACTGCCAACTCTCAAAATGACCTCGCCATCAGCCAGCTCCCTTGACAAATTAAGCATCTGCAAAGAAGAACATACAAGGTTAGTGACTGCTGAATCAAGTATCCTGGATGACAAATCATATTCCACTAAACAAGCTTCCAGTACAAGTAAATCATATTTACCTTTCTTTTTCAGCTGAGAGAATACTTGTTACAGTTTCTATTCCAATGACATTCAACCCCACAGTTGAAACACTTTCATTTGGGCTTGTTATCTTTCTTATTCTTCTTGGCTTTTAGCGATGTCTTGGCTTTCTTTACTCTTTTATTCTTACTCTTGTCCTTACCATTATTCTTCTTCATTTTCGTACTCTTAACAATATTGGACGAAGGCTTTTGCTCGACAATATCTGTCTCGCCCTCTTTGGTCATTCTAAGGTTGAGTGACTCAAAAGTCTGCAATTCATTCAAAACTTGGGTCATGTTGAATTGTAACTTATTCATAACATTGTTGGTCGTGAACGTAGAAAAAACTGGTGTGAGCAACTCTACTATGATGCTAATTTGAGTCCGTTCATCAATGGTCACCCCATGTACTTCTGCCTTATGCATTATGTTGATCATGTTCAAAACATGTTCTCGAACAGAAATACCCTTCCTCATCTTGCTTGTCATATAGCTCCTAGTGGCCTTATGATGACTTTGATCAGACTGCTACCCAAACATTTCCTGTAAATATTCCATAATCTCATAGGCAGTCTCCATGCTTTCATGTTTGGTTCTCTAAACATCCTTCATGCTCACAAGTATGTAACACTTCGCCTTGTTGTTTGATATGATCCAAGCATCATATTTATCCCTAACATTCTTAGGGGCGTTAGTAGCGGGCTCCTCAGGACATTCCTCAGTAAGAACAAACTTATTGTTCAGCATTAAGTACATATTTGATTTTCAACGTACGAAATTATCACCATTCAATAACGCAAGAGCGAGTAAAGCAATAACAAAGTTGCTCATAGTAAACATAATATTGATAACTGAAATTTAAAACATACATAATTCAATATAATTGGTAAATATCTAGAATTCGAAAAGTAAACGTGATGCATGAATGTCATCATAATAAACACATAAATTTAGCATTTACTAATCACGATAAAACAAACCAATAAGTTATCACTTGTTCGGTAAAGTCACAATTATCCACATGAAAGCTTAATTGTGAGTTTGTGAGTGTAACTCATCATTTCAGTTTTCATGACTTCATTTAGAATATGCCGTCTTAGGGTCGGTCAAAACTAAACTACACCACTTCCTCCTATCTTCTTAAGAAGTCTAACCTTGGTATCGGTATAGCTTGAAACCTTACTTAGGGGATGAAAACAAAGCCATCACAAGACCCTCAATGCACCTCACAGTGTTGTACTAATGATTGAGATCATAGGTTATATTGACATGTCAACCTTCTCTCACTCACTATTTTCGGATAATGTGTTTCTATTTTAACTAATCAATTAATTCCAAATTAGTTACTAGTTAAAATAATCATTGATCTAAATTCATTTAACTTTCTGAAGCGCCTAAGTCATAATTAGGTAAACTTAGATTAACTAATGAATTATATTCATCAAACTTTATAAAACTCTTTTACTAAAGTCGCTTATCCTAAAGGTTACTATAACATTTAGTGTGGTGTGATTATCAAGTTTTAACTAGTTAAAACCTAATAGTTTATATGCAATTGCTTTCAAAAAGTAATACATATAAACATATTAGGACAATCCTAATAAATCAAGTTTCTATATATGAGATACATGATTAAATAGAACTGTGTGAGATTTTTATGTATGGCATGTGATCGACTAATGCATGGACATTATCAAACATAACAATTAAATAATTATTTAACAATTAAATAAAATAATAATGGATCGAGTGGCTAGGGTATTTCTAAATTACAACCATTAAAATAAAAAAATAAAATTACAAAGCGGACTTCAAGAATACATATTCCCCAAAATCTTCAAGCTTTGAACAAAACCCTTTTTAATTTGGAAAACTATTTTTCTTAATGAAAACAATTTCTATAATTATCCTTTTTAATATAGTAGACTTTGATTTGGTCAAATAAACATTTTATTTGATTTGGTCAAACTTGGATCAAACTCAATCAACTTACTAATTTTTAATTTTCATAAAATAAAAAATTAATAATTAATTTTAAAATTACATTGATTTTAAAATTTAAATGGATAATTAAAAGAGTTTAGGTTTTAATAAAACACTTAGCTGATAGATGTTGTTGCATGGTTTGTTGGAAACTTTCCTAAAACGTGACAACAGTTGTCACCGATGATAGGACTCTCCGATCGCAGCCCATCACCACCGCTACCCGTCGCACTATCGGCAGCTGCCTCCCGCGCTGGACAGTCACTATTCACCCCCAGTACAGTACCGCCGACACTGTTCACCTCCGCCACAAATAGTTAATTTTTTGCTTGAACAGTGTTTTAAGGATAAATAGTATTTTCGTGGATGAATAGTATTTTCATGGATGAACAGTGTTTCGCGTGGACAGTAAATTTATGTCGTTCGTCTCGTGCATTCTTCGTCTTCTCGTGAATAAAATAACAAAAATTCCTACGCATCAATTCGGCTTACACAAGATCTAGGAAAAACTAAAACAAAGTTTAACTCAATAATCACCATATAATTAACGATCCATTTTTCCATACATTAAAAAACCAGAACCATCTATCATTATACATATTTAATATTATATGAATATTGCAAAAAAATTCACACAACATTTAACATATAAATATATAAAGACCGTTCTGATACCACTTGCTAGTTGTCACGGTGCGTACGCGGCGGACGATAGCCACGATAGCCAAATAAATTTTTTTATTGAAAACTCATTTAATCAGTCATAATCCATTATATATATTTATAGGTTAAATCTACAACATACAAGATTAGGAATCATATAACTCTTGTAGTCTATATGAAGGTCCTTGCAAAAACGATCGATCATGTGTTTCCATGAAATTGTTTCAACGATCAGTAGACTTCAAGATCCACACTAAGATCATTCAAGTCAATCTTCAATGCAATAGGACGTGTGTGAGTATGTAGAATATTACAAGTGTCTCTAGATGTTCTTAACACATGAGATCTAGAGATTTACTGAAAATGACTTTAGTGAGATGATTCTCTAAAAGAACATGATGATTATTCTCTTGATTGACGAATTGATTATCTGATCAATTGATTCACTCCTCTTCGTTCAACAACTGCGTATCAGAATATTATCTATATATATTCTAGATAATTGCGTATCAGATTTTTAGGGATAAACTGAAATAATATTTAATTATAAAATTACCAATTTTTATGGGACCCACTGTAATTGTGCGCAACTGCAGTGTCACATGGCACTGATCTACATATGATTATCGAATTGATGTGTATTAAATCTTTATGATAAACGACACGTTAATAAACATATTAAATCACATGAGTCCTATCATATATAATCTTATAATATAAAGTACTTTCACTAAGATGTCTATCCACATCAATGATTCAGATCTAGATCACACGCATTCATAATATTTAGTGAACTGTACTGGTAACCATTCATTAAAGATTCCAGACACTAATATGTTACTAACAATTTTATTCATTATCTATGATCATAATCATCTCGTATTAATACAAGATCATAGTCACATTAATGAATATGAAATTTTTTTATATTTATATAAATTATTCAACAATAATTTAAAAGAATAATTATAAGAAAAATGTAATCCTCTTTAAATTTTTTATCAAAATGTCAATGCACATACTTTGAAGGCATAACCCCCAACAGCATGCACATCTACTGGTATAACGATGTAGTATCCTTGTGCTATTGTAAATTAAATGCAAAATCTGCTCAATTAATAGCAGATATGCTAGATAGACAACCTAACCTTAATAACGGAAATAAAGTAGGAAAATCATTAAAATAATACTAAAAACTAACACACCGCTGTCAAATTCCTAATGAGTTAGCTTGAAAACCAATAGATAACTCTAATTATTTTGAGTTATATACTAGCCCAAAGATGGAAACACACGCCTTTAGTCCATTCTTTATCAGAAGGTGGTACATCCAAGGTGCCTAAGGTGGTCATACCCTTCAAGTTGCTTTCCCTCTCTTGGTATGACATAACCTTGTCATAATCTTACCAGACCATAGTCCGCGGATTGTTCTCAGGTAAGGGATGGCTTTCGAGTTTTTTTCACTAAGCTCGAAGGGAGGTGACAATAAATCATAGTGTAACATTGCCCCCCTGCGCCTTTATAAGTTCAGGGGCATCCCTTACAAGTGTATTCATTGAGTACGTCGCTTTCATACATTTATGAGACGTCCCTTACAAGCATGTTTATATTTATCATACATCAACCTCGTTATGCCAAGTAGGCATTAGCTAGGCATCCCTTTGAGTGCACTTATGTCTATCTAGAACGTCATTCATGCTGAGATTTCTTACTATTTACACAAACAATTATTTTCATGATAGTTTAATTAAGCTAGTCATGAAAATTGATTTACATAAGTAATATGAATAAGTGTTTTCTACCAAAAGCCCTATCATATATTATCGAAAACCAATACATTATGATATTATGCATATATGACAGAATAATTTCAACAAATAAACTAATGAGAGCGATATCAAAAACATAAAATTAATGGGAAAATTATCAATTTAGCTATCCTAGTTTGTATTTATTTTCAATTTGGTAATCGAAGTTTAAAAAGTCTCAACTTGTTCATTCTAATTTACTTAACATTTCAATATGGTCCTTCTGTGACTGTCCATTAACGGACACCCTGATGTGGCACGTTAACTGATGACGTGTCATGTTAAGTGATGACGTAGCATTAGAAAATTATTTTTTATTTCCAACTCAAATATTATATGTTTTATTTTATGTATGTGCAACGAAATACCTAAACCGCCCCTTATTCGTTCGCCCCAATTTCAACACCACCACCGCTTCAACCTCATTGAATTTCTCATTCAGCTTCTGATCAACCACATCAAGTAGCATCCCTGCCTTGTACTTGTCCCACACCAATCAACTAACACAAATTCCTCCGGCATTGCTTTTGGCTCTATGGGTCTCCATTCACACGCCACCTCTGACAGTAAAGCACCAAAGCATACACGTTGGTGCTCGTGGTGGCTTTCCCTATTCTGGGTAGCCATAGCTCCGGTACGAGATACCCCAAAGTGCCTATGACCCGAGTAATGGTCGGGTTCACCCTGTGTTCGTAGAGTCTCGCTAATCCAAAATCGACAAATCTTCAGTTTAATTCGGGTTCACCCTAAAGCAACATCTTTAATGATTATGAACCTCTATTCCCAACTGAGAATTGTCTTCGGCTCATCGAATAAGAAAGTATCTAAGCTTCCATTGGCCATAAAACCGTACACAATAAGGAGATTTCCTCGATGGCGACACTCGCCCAGTAATTGCACTAAAATTCGGTGGCGGACCCTTCCAGTAACTGGACTAAAAAAATTGTTTAGACAATTAAAGTAAAAAGAGATATTTCTTATAAAAAAAAACTATATATGAGTTTGAAAATATAAAATAATATTTTAATGCCACGTCATCACTTATCGTATCACGTCATCACTTAACGTATCACGTCATCACTTAACGTATCAAGTCATCACTTAACATGAAACGTTAAATAAATTAGGATGATTAAATAGAGATTTTTTAAACTACGATGACCAAATTAAAGACATGTGCAAACTATGATGGCCAAATTTTTAATTTTCCCCAAAATTAATCAAACAATATCCAAAATACTTACAAAAAATGTTGGGTCTTTCAAATAGTGTATTTAAATATTTTAATTTTTTCTCACTCTCAAAATTGTTTTGATTTCTTTATCAACTTTCATTCTCTCATTCTTTCAATGAATCCCACATATTTAAAGATTTTAAAGCTCTTTGTTTCTCATTTATTTTGGTAATCTCTCGAAAGATTGGTTCGTGTTCAGGCTACAATTCACCTCTCTCTCTCTATCAACATTTAAAACGAAATTTGATGCGTCGGAATTATTATTCTAATTACATGTTGACGATATTGTTGTCTCACGATGTCGACATTTTTGTGTTTTAATTCTAATCAGGAGTCAGGAGGACCACCAGTCCACAGCATTAGCATTGGAGCCCATTGTTTATTTCTTCCTAATTTTTCTTTTTATTTTTTCAGAAAAAAGATATTAATGTAATCACTAATTAAAAGTTATTGTCTTATATCACTCATATCATGTCGGAGGCGCACACGACATAAATGTCACAGCTAAATTTTAAGTTAATCATGCATGGTGAAAAATTAAGGTGGATTAAAGCTAGTAAATAGTTATGGAGATTTGAATTTATATTCTGAATGTATTAATTTTTTTTAAGTTCTAAATGTGTTACTTATTAGGCAACTGTATGGTTTTCAATTTCTTTGACCATTTTACTTTAAAGATCAGGATTATAAATATTATTTATTCGAAATCTAAATTCAACGGTACTGAACTAAATTGTTTGAAATTTTCATGAATCTCATTTGATCATATTCAAAAGCTCCGATTACAATTTCAAAGATATTTATATTTATTTTCATGGCTCATTATGATAATTATATTTATTAGCTATTTATAATTTAATTTATTACTACATAAAATTATGAATAATCACATTTAAGAAAAATATTACTATTTGCAAATATTGTAAATGAAATAACGACATTCTAGTAAAACCATACATTTAAATCCAATTCAAATCTATATTCTAATTTTTCAATATACACAATAATCTAATTATCAATTCGGAATCAAAATCTTTAATTAACGTGCCATTATTTTTATCCAATCAAAATTTTCAAAATTGGACTCGGTCGATATTCATGCCACGTCAGCTTGCCGAGAGTTGAGCAACCGTGGATTCCACGCGAACAATACGAGGTTCCCCCCACTATAAAATCACTTTACACACTCGAACGAGCAGAAGGTGAGCAATAAGCATAAGAATCGAGCGCACAAATCACCAGACACAGAAAGAGAGATGCAGAGTCTGCAAGAGAAAGCCTCTCAATGGAGCGGAGTGAAGCAGGAAGATGCGTTCGCCATTGACAATACTAACCTGTTTCAGAAGCTAGGGCTCCAGACCTTCGTTAATCTCTCTACCAACTTCTATAACAGGTTCACTTTCTTCTAGATTGGACTTTCTTTTAGACCAATTGCCATATGGCGGCTCCGTATCCCACAACTTCTGGCTAGATTTTATTTGTTGGAGTAGCTCATTCTGGTTTGACATTAGAACTTGTTTTAATCGATTTGGATTTTCTACCTGCGTTTTTTCTCAGAAACGAGAAGCGAGTTTGTAACTTCCAAATTTCATTTCTGACACTTGGGCGCTTGTACTTATTTCAACTGCGAAACAATGAATTTGAGAATGTTTCTGTCGTATTTCTCGAGTTTGATTGGTTCTTAAGCGAATCTCATTAAAATGGAAGATTTAAGTCGTGTTTTGATATGAAAACAGGGTGTACGATGACGAGGAAGAGTGGTTCCGATCAATTTTTGCAAGCTCGAAGAAAGAAGATGCAATTCAAAATCAGTACGAGTTTTTTGTACAGCGGATGGGAGGACCCCCATTGTATTCACGGAGAAAAGGTCTTGCGACTCTTGCCTTTTACTTGTAGTAGAGTTTATTCTTCAATTTTCTCATAGTGAATCTTTTTTTCCGTAGACGACGGTCTTTCACTGATTCAATTAAATGTATTAAGATTATACGCCGTTGCACAATTCCAAAAAGTCAGAAACCATTTAAAACTGATTAAATGGTAAGGTGATAGAGCCATATGTATGGGTATGGTCACATTTCTGAGGTACATTTCATGCTTCCTCATATCAGCGCTTGATTCGAGTCCAACGACGTTTATCCTCGACAAGACCCTTTATGCTATAGCTTAATTGTAAAATCAAGGTCTTTGTATGTGTTTTTTTCCTCTGCAAAAGAGAAATAAGTATTACGGAGATGCTTGATATCATTCTTAATCTTTTGATATCCTTGTTTCTTCCCTTCTTGGTTGCTAATATTTAAAGGTGGTTAGTAACTTTTGATTAATCCACCTAGCGGTATCGATTTTGTTCCTATGGGTATACAAATTTTAGGTATTTGGAATATGAATTTTCGATTCTTAATTGTGATCACCGATCACTTGCTAGTTGCTAGTTGAGTAGGGTTAAAAAATACTCAGTTTCGAGAAGATATGCTGCTGAGGATAATCCATCTAATAATTCTACTTTGCAGGCCATCCTGCCCTTATTGGACGCCACCGTCCATTTCCGGTCACGCATCAGGCTGCGGAGAGGTGGCTACATCACATGCTGCTAGCATTAGACAGCACCCCTGATATTGACGTAGACTCCAAAGTCAAAATGATTAACTTTTTCAGGCATTAAGTCGTTTCTAAACTAGCTCATCCTCAACTGTTTATCGCCAGATTTTATAAGACACTGACCCATCTGTAAAAACTTTCAGGCACACTGCTTTCTTTCTCGTGGCTGGAGATGAGTTGAAGAATCAGAACTTACAATTCCAATGCAAGCATGGCATCCAGCAAACTCCTGCACCCTAAAAATTCTTAACGGATTATCTTTATTCAATTGATCTGTGAAACAACAAATAGAGCACTTTATCTAGAAACGTTGTACTCTAAGAGGACTAATATTGGTCTACACAATTATTATCAATTAACTAAAAAAATATAGTTCTTCACCAATGTTTAAAAAAGCTATGGAGGCTTTATTATGCCTTGAGGCTCGCCTCAATTTGAGGTTATAGTAATGTGCCTCAATTTGAGGTTATAGAAATGTGCCTCAATTGTTCTTATGTTTTGTTCGTATCTTTTAGTATTTCTTGGGACGTGACTTATTTCTTTCTCTGCTAAACTATGTGGGTGTCTTTGTCAATCATTAAGCAACAAAAGTTGATAAATTTGATGACATACTTCTTGAATCACAGAAATGTTTAAACTACTAACATAATCTAAAATGTCATTTAAAATACATATACCACAGTCATACACCCTTTGAGATATGAAACTAATGTGATAATTCTCTTTCCTTTAGAATCTTTTCTAGCATAATGATTAAAATGAAATAATAGACTTAATGTTTTACTTCATGATTTAGAGGCTATTTATTATGACTATAATGATATTTTAGGGATGATTATTACTATTGCATTGGTTATTATATATTTGTATGATCATGTAGTTATTTATGACTTTTTACTTTCATTTTGCTTTAAAATGAGACTTACGGCTCTCTACGCCTCGGCTCTTTAAAGTGAAACGCCTTAAAGCCACTACTAGCATTTTTAAACATTCTTCTTCATATCTAATAATGTTTAGAAGTTGAAGAATCTATGGATTGGGGAGTGATCTTATTAAATTTGGTTTGAATCACTCCCTTCTTTGAAAATGTTGCAAAAATATTAGAAACTGGCAAAGATATTGGTGATTGGAAGTACGTAGTAGCATACGAGGTGAGTGGGTACAGAAGTTAAACCTCTTATCCCTCTTATCTATATGTAAGCTGTTGTTGAGTCACATTACTCCCAAAAATTTCGTAGTAACGTGCAGTAGTAGAGTTCATTGTTGCACAACTGTACATCCAATGACAGGCAGATCTTAAAAGCTTCATGTCTTCCTCTCCATAGTCATACATTTTCTATTTTTGACAAAGAAAACGAGTTTCCGTTAAATCAACAAGGAACAACCTTGAGTACAAGATTTTCAACTCAGTAAGGCGGGAAGTTCCGCTCCATTAAACCCGAATTCCCCATTAGGAACGGACAAATCAGCACTAAGAGATATTTCAAAATATTGAGCAAGAAATTCCGCTGAGCACACCTAATCCCTCGAAAAGAGCCAGAGATTGCAATTGCTGGGCTAGAGAGAGGTGCAATATGTCCATCCTTATGCTAAAAAATCACCAACAGAGCCCCTACAGATCTATCCCCCTCATGATGACGAGAGACAGGTGAACATGCGGCTGCTATATTTATTTTGATGAACCCCTCCATGGGTGGAGTCCACTTTATAGTTCCACTTTGCAATTTCTACTAATAATGGGAAGCAATGTCTGGAGATGGATGGACTTGGAGTCAATATGGAAGAAACTTTGAGTTGGCTCCACCAGCTTCATGAAGGAATTTCTAACCTCTTTAACTCAAATACATTCCGACGATGTTTTCTTCACCAATCATATAGCAGCTCCTAGATTAAGCTTTGCGCCTTTTGAAAAAGCCATTACAAGCTTTCCAGATTCGCCATTACCAAAAGCAAGATTCCTCATCAGCTCAGAAATGCACGAAATTTTTTCATAACTGATTAAGCGAACCAGCCCATATCGTCACAAAAACGACTTGCCTTGGCAATCATCAGTCCAAATCTGAAGGTCAGAACCAAATCAAAATGCTCTCATGGAAGGGCATAAGAAAAAGATGTGGACTATAAGAACCCATGAAAACACTTCTATTTGAACTGACATATTTTGGATGGGGTATTGATGTAGTGGAAAGCCTCAACAAAATCCTAATAATACTAAAAATTGTTGAATCACGGCGATTACCAGCAATTGACCTTAAAAAATCTGTTGAATTCTAAGATTACCAGGATTTAGACAACAATTCCGTTGATTCACAAAGAATACCACAAATTAGAATAAAGGGGAAAACGTTTTTCGTCAATCAAAATTGTTTCAATCAAACAAATAAAAATGAATCTATACTGCTCAGAAAAGCCTAAAATTAACAAAGGTGGAAAATTATGAAAAAACCCAAAATTGTGAACAAAATAACTTCCAGACTTCCGAAAGTGCTTAAAACAGTGTTTTTTGGGCCCAAAACTATCCATTTGTTCCAGATATCTTACGGGTCACGTGGTTCAACACGAGTCAATAGTTACGTCGTCTGAAAGTTGGTCTGAGAGTGTCAAGATCCATTTATTCAAGAAATACTAAAGTTACATTGTCTGCATCATTCTCCTCAGGATAGAGAAAATTCGACCTCGAATTTAGAATAGCATCATCATCAGAAGAGTCACCGTGGAAAGGAATAAAATGTTTAACATTGAATACATCAGCAGTACGAATGTGGCTAGGCAGCTTCAACCTGTAGGCATTTGGATTCATCTTTTCAACAATCTTGACAGGTCCAACCTTCTTGACAGACAACTTGTTGTAATCACCAACTGAAAAACGATCCTTAGTCAGGACTGGCGATAAAAAATCTCCAACCTCAAGGTCCACATGTCTGTGTTTTTTATCAGCATCATGTTTAAGAGGACTAATCTGAGGAAGAATTATAGTTCCTGCACCTTGCATTGGCGTCTCTCAGTCCACCACGACTTGCACGCGCCTTCTCTTGATCCAACCGACTCATGCCGTCTCAAATCCAGCGCCCAAGGAACTAGACCTTGCAGAATGAAAATTGTTATGAACTACCCTGTGAACATCTTGCAAACCAGTTATGAAATCTGCTGCTTTGCCTTCGACCTTTAACTTACTTGGTAAAGCCATCAAATTGAGTGGTCCCCACGGCTGGATCAAATAAACAACCTGAAAAGGACTGAACCCTGTACTACGATAAACTGCATGGTTATGAGCAAACTCTGCCTGACACAGTTAATGATCGCAACTCTTGTCATGTTCACCAACCAAACAACGCAAAAGATTTCCCAGAGACCTATTGACAACCTCAGTCTGTCCATCCGTTTGAGGATTTTATGAACTACTAAAATTGACATGTGTATTGACCATCTTCCACAAGTTGCGCCAAAAATGACTAAGAAACCTAGTATCTCTATTAGAAACAATAGAAGTAGGAGCCCTTGTAGACGATATATCTCACGAAAAACTAATTGTGCCACATTAGCAACATTAATAGTTTTCTTCTAGGAAATAAAATGAACCATTTTAGAGAAGCGATCTACAACAACATACATGGAGTCATTACCTCTCTGCGTATGAGGCAGCGCCAACATAAAATTCGTACTAATATTGACCCAAGGCTGAGAAGGAACTGGCAAAGGCATATATAACCTGTATTAGTGGCAGAACCCATAGACACTTGGCAAATCCTGCAAACCTTTGCACATATTTCTTTATCTCCTTGCGCATGCCAGGCAAAAAATACGATGACTGCACCAGTTGTAATGTTCTATCCCTGCCAACATGGCCCTCACCATGAATTTCTCTGATTATCTGCAATTGTAAGCTAAAATCTAGGATACAAAGTTGATTCTCCTTAAATAGAAATCCATCATGTAATAAGATATTGTTTTCTTTTCGTTCTTCACATCTTGGAGAACCACAAAGAAATAAGGATCATTAGCAAGCAAATCGCCAGAAGAATCAAAACTAAGTACCTCAACCCCTTATAGTAACCAGCAAGCTAGTCATGCAACTCAATGCATCTACGACTCGGTTGGTTATCACGACTTTATGTTTGACCACAAAAGTTAACTTCTCTAAACAAGCAACCCATCTTGCATGTCTAGTGGACACCTTATCCTGTCTATGTTTTACAGCCTGTACTACTACATAAAACTTAAGGTCATATGTACTATATCCAATTTTGGAGCCGAACAACTTCTCACTAAAATAGGCCACCGGTATACTATTTGACTCAGTACTGCTTCAATCCAAACCTTAGAAGAGTCGGTGTGTAACTCAAATGGTTGTGCAAAATTTGGCAACACTACAATCAGTGAAATGGTATGGCGTTCCTTAATCAAGAAAAATGTTGATTCTGCTTCATTAGTCCATGAAAACTTACTCGTCTTCATGCAATCAATAATCGGCGCCATAATACTGCTGAAATGAGGGATAAAATGCCTTAAAAAGACGCAAGGCCATGAAAACTCCCCACTTCAGTAATTGTTTTTTGTCTTGGCAATTGCTTAACTGCCTCAACCTTAGCCTCATCTACGTGCAATCCATCTCCAGAAACTACGTACCCCAAAAACAGTACCCTTGGAGTCATAAAAATACACTTCTTCTTTGCTACATAAAACTGTTCCTTGCTAAGCACAACTAAAATCTCTCTCACATGCTGCAGATGTTCTTCAAAGTTAGTACTATAAATTAGAATATCATCAAAATATACTACGATGGATTAACCAATAAAAGGCCTCAACAACTTATTCATCACGCACATAAACGTGCTAGGGGCATTTGACAACCTAAGGGCATCACGAACCATTCATACAACCCCTCATGAGTTTTAAAATCTTTTTTCCACTCATCCCCATGCCTAACCCAAATGTGGTAGTAACCACTCTTTAAATCAAGTTTAGTGAACATAGTAGCTGCACTAATATGATCTAATAAATCATCCAAGTGGGGAATAGAAATCGATACTTGACAGTAATTTTGTTGATGGCCCTACTATCCACACACATTTGCCAAGAACCATCTTCTTGGGCGTCTATAAAGCTGGTACAACATGGGCTCCTATTCTCTCTTATATGCTCGTTGACCAATAACTCCTCGACCTGTCTGTGCATCTCCTCATGCTCTCGAGGACTCATCCCGTAGTCCTACTAGGTAAAACTACACCTGGAGCCAGATCTATATGGTGTTGTATATCACATAGTGGTGGCAATCCATCTGGTAATTTATCTAGAAACGCACCAGAAAATTCTACTAACAAAGGAGCCACCACATGTGGACCTGTTATAGACTTTTCAGTATCATTTCCAATCAACACAAATACTGCCTTTGAATCCTGTAACTCCTCATCAAATTGAGGGAAAGACAATAAATTCGTACTACTCCTTACAGCTACGTCTCGAACCCTATTTCAAATTCTAAAATCTTTGATACAAAACCCATTGATAATTATAAGGCAAAAATGCAGCTCGCAGGTGTTTCTTCATCTTTTCCTAGGAAAAATTTTTTGACTTACCTAGCCTAGTACGAGATAGCTTCAATTTCTGTCACCATGCTGTAGCCCTCCCACGTAATCTAGTCTCCACCAAAGGTATTCGTTTGTTTCCTGGCACCCTTTTGAAATCTAAAATTTCCTCAACAGTCACCAATCAATCAAGGAACTCTTCAGCCTAAAGACTACCATGATATTATGGTATTTCAGTCCTCATACCAGCCTCCTATCTCCTATTCTCTTCCTCTGTTGGGACTCTCTGCCGCCTACAAAGGATCTGTGGAATGTCCTCGTAGTATTTTCCTCCTTCTTCCCTATATGTAATGTCTACCTAATCTCTCTACCTATTTGGGTTTTGTGGTTCTGGCGTATTCCTCATATTATGATTTTCGATCATATTAGCCATCTTCTCGGTAAACTGTTCCAACATCCATTCCATTCAGTTGTCCACAATCTGCCCGATTTGATGCTCTAACGGAGCACCATCATCACTCTTATAAACCTTCTCAACTCACTACTGTCGCTGTTGATTTCGTCACAGTGCCTTGAACAATATAGATTAGTTTTAGCTTCGATACCAACTAATGTAATGGAAAGCCTCGATAAAACCCTAACCATAACAAAAACTCAGTTACGATAAGTAAACCCAATCTTACATGTATATCTTTGAATAAGCTTCGATTTGATATCTTATGACCCATGTGGTATAACCCGAGTCAATAGTTACGCCCTCTAGAAGTTGGCCTACACATGCCACGATCCATTTGTTCAAGAAATTCTAAAGCTACACCATCTGCATCAGGTATCTAATCCACCAAACCTCCAAACCATTCTGCTCTCTATAGGGAGAATTAGAGAGATCATGATTATGATCAAGATAATTTCTTGAATTCAATGATTATTGATAACCATGTTTTTAAGACATCGAGTAGGTCCCATGTTTAGAAAAAATCCATCTACAAGAATTAGTTATGGGAACCCGAAGAAGGGGAATATTAGCAATGATGACATCCTTCTCAACAGAAAAAGATATATAAATATTGAAAACTTTACTGTAGTACCCCCTCACACCTTGAAGGAATAAGAAAATCAACCACCACTGAAACTGATGGGTGAGGATGAGAGCAAGGGTAAATATTAAAAACTCTCGGTGTCCAAGGATTATACCAAATCAAGGGTATATATATACGAGGTGGATTGGCACTTGTACGTGTAATAAAAATTAGAACTTTCAATATTTTATTGCAAACAAAATCTAATTTATAGGCTTAAACACAAAATCATGATCAATTCCACCATAATTTTCATTGACTTGGTGCTACGAGAATAAGAATTATGACATTTCAAATATCCTACAAACAAAACTAATTTAGAGATTTAGATACAAAATCATGATGTATTAGCTTACCTGTAGTAGGAGAGCAAGGGTATATACATATTAGGCGAGTTGGCACCTACAAGGCACGTGCAATAAGAATTACAACATTCAAATTTCTATTGCAAACAAAGTCTAATTTAGAGGCTTAAACATACAATCATGATCAATTCCACCATAATTATCATAGGCTTTGTACTACGAGAATAACAATTACCACATTCAAAATCTCTTACAAATAAAGTCTAATTGAGAGACTTATATATAAAATGATGATGCATCAGCTCACCTGTAATTAGTGTGAGCATCAACACCATTCCAATCACCCTAGTTAACCAAATAAAGAACATAAGTCGATAATTTCAAAATTGTGCAAACTATAATTCTAGAATACTGAGAACAAAATGCCAGAACAATTGTTCGAGCACGGCGTGGCAAATCAGCAAGAAACATAAAGAACTAAAGAGATATCAAACTCACTATTCAAAGACCAATAAAGTACAAATTATTCAGACATACAAATTGAATTCTCAATGAAAAAAGAATAGATTAGAAAATAGAAGTCCAAAACGACATAATTTTTTTAAATAAACTAAGAATCAGATCTTAAACTATCCAATCAACTAAACTCTTTCACCTTAAAATACATGTACAAAAGTCGAACAACTAAAACAAAAGCTCAAATGAAATATATAATCACAAAACAATTAAACGGATGTGTTGAAAAAATTTATTAGAAACAAAGATTTTAAGATGCATCAAAGATCGAATTGAGAAAAAATCAACAGAACAATATATTGTAATTTACAGATCATGAAAATAAATGAAGGTTAAGCAAGTCAATTCATCTAATCTAGCAAACCTGAATGATCTACACATTCTAATCAAGAGAAGGGAAATCAACACTCAACAGAACAACATATTCATATACTGCAGTGGAAAAGAGAAACCTGGACGGGAAACATGTTGCTCGGGAAACCTGAGCGTCGTCACTGTCGGGAAGGACAAGACTCGAGGAGGAGGACGTCATTGTTGTATGGAGGGAGAAGAAGTAGAGGAGGAGGCTGGACACTGTCACCATTAGGAGGAGCGTGATATTCGGGGGAAATTCGGGGAATTTAGGCTTTTTTATAGTAGGGATTAAAAATTAAAACTATTAAGTCTAAATCTGAAATAAAGGACTAAAAATAAAAGTTATAGTAGAGTCACAATTAAAAAATCAATGACGTCAAAAATTAGAAAAGGTCAAAAATAAAAAAATTTCCTTACTAAAAACTAATAACTTTTTTGAGTGAGGTCCTTTGACCCCACCCTCTTACACGCGGCTCTGCCACTGCACCTTCCAGAACATGCCTTTCATAAAAAATTCCCTACACCACGTTGGAGACAATATTATAGCAACAACTACATGTCTACTGTCTCAGGAATCTAACACATCTGTTCGTGTGATGGAGGGAAAATTCTACAATGCTTACCGTATTGATGCTGTGCCTTTTATGGCCCTTGCAGTAATCCTAGCCATGCAGGCCCTGGAAGGTAGCAAGTTACTTTACTTTTCAATTTTTTTGTTTTTTTTATTTTTGGAGTTCAACAAATATGTACAGAGATTGAAAAACATAGTAAATTAATATTTGTTGCTAGAGTTCAACAAAAATATAGTGGAGTTTAACAAATATATAATTAGGTTCAGTGAATATTTCTTGTTGGGGTTCAACAAAAATGTAGTGGGTTCAACAAATATGTAGTATTGTTCAACAAATATGTTGTGAGATTCAATAAAATATAGAAAATTAATACTTCTTTCTGGAGTACACAAATAATGTAGTGAGATTCAATAAATATGTATTGATGCTCAACGAATATGTTATAGAGTTCAACAAAATGTAGAAAATTAGGAATTTTTACATTTCAATTAACCCACAACATATTTTTTGAACCCCTCAACATATTATTAATCCCTAACAAAATATTAGTTTTTTAAATTTTGTTGAACCCTATAACATATTTGTTGAACTCCAATACATATTTATTGAACCCTAGAACATTTTTTGTTGAACCAAACAAGAAATATTAATTTTCTACATCTTGTTGAACCCCAGAACATATTTACTGAACCGTAATACATATTTGTTAATTCCAGGAACATATTTTATGAATCCTTTAATATATTTGTTGAATCTCACTACATTTTTGTTGAACCCCAGCAAGAAAATATTAATTTTCTACATTTAGGCAATTTGTGTATCCTATGTCGGTGGTTTCGGCACTTTATATCGGCGATTTCGACACTCTATTCTGGCGGTTCTTATATTTGTTGTGCTTTTATACTGATGATTTTTCAAAATATACCGGCGGCTTTATATCCAATATCAGTGGTTTTTGTATATTTACTAGCGGTTTTAGGACTTATACCGACAGTCTTAGGATCCATACCGATGGTTTTTTACCTCTCTCTTATCGCCATGACGCTCGCAGTAAATGGCACTCAAAGCCATTTTTACCTATGGCGATCACTATGTTAATCTATTTCCAAAAATTTACCTTTTAAAATTAATTAACGTACTCTCGATTAATCACAAAGAAAGTTATCGAAATTCTCAATTTCTCAATACAAGCATTAAGCTTCTTCACATATATTTGAAATTAGGTTGAATTAAGTAATAAATTGTCAAAGTAATTGAACACTTATTCATAAAAGCCGCATGTAAGTATCCTTGATTATGTTGTTGTGACAAGTGAAATAATTTTTCACCATAAAAAATTCTAGATCATGATTTATCACTATCAATAAATTTTATATGATTTAACGAACATGTATAACCCCTAAGTCTTATTCATGTATAAAATCAAAATTAATAAGTATGTCATACAATTATATATGAATGTAAACTCTAGATCTCTCTCTCTTACAATTATGTCATACATTTATCATTTTCACACATTTAGTCATGGTTAGCCATTTTTATATTCTTAGTCATTTTCATATACATGACATTTTCATATACTTAGTCATACACTTATGTAAAATCAAGTTTTCTCTCTAAAAGTTTGAAAATTAAAAATCAAATTTTGAAATTTAATATTTTATTCTGGATCGTCATTTTATCATGGTCAATAAATTCTAGAATTCTGGTTAACAAACATGTATAACCTAAAGGCCTTATTCATATGTATAATGACATAATTCACTTTTTCACAATTTTTGACTTGTAAAATTAATTACGTCACTTCAAACGGATCGTCTAGATAATTATCGATTGTTCGATCAAAGTATATTTATACAAACACTATTAATTTATAGAATCATAAAATTAATATGTATATCGTACATATATGGATGGTCCGATTCATATGTAAAATCATAAAATAAATGTGTATGTCACACAATCATATATGAAATATCCAAGTTTATGAAATATCACTCTACTCACAAAAAAATATTTTCCCCCGTAAAATTCTCGCCAAAAGTGCTCCCAAAATTTTGAATTTGAAAATTAAAATTTTAAACCTGACATATACAGATAGATCTGGTAATCTATAACGTCGTTTGTGGCAGTTATGGCATTTTCACACATTTTCATACACGACCATTTTTCACACAATTTTTGACTTGCAAACATTAAAGATCTTCCCTTATATTTTAAATTTGATTGAATTAACATTCCATAGTGTATTTACATGAGTGTCATTAATGTGTTTGATGAAATGTGTGGGGTTTTATAGTGTATTTATATTAGTGTCGTCATTGATCGCCTAGCAGGCAAACGATCGCCTTGATTTTACCTATTGAAAGATCAATTCTTTACACTTAGTCATCATAATTGACTCAATCGCCATGTCTGCATCATATACTTAGTCATTTCACACACTTAGAAATCTTTACATACTTAGTCATTTTCATATACTGGACCATTTTCATATACTTAGTAAATTTCACACACTTAGTCATTTTTATGTACTTGGCAAATTTTATATAATTAACTATTTTTACACACTTAGTCATTTTCATATACTTGGAAAATTTCACATATTTAACTATTTTCCACACACTTAGCTATTTTCATATATTAGTCATTTTCACATACTTAATTGATTTCACACACTTAACAATTTTCATATATTAGTCATTTTCACACATTTAATTGATTTCACACATTTAGGTGTTTTCAAATATTAGTCATTTTCACACATTTTATACACATAACCATTTTCACACTTAGCCATTTTCATTTACTTAGTCATTTTCATGGGTTTAGCTACATTCACACAATTGGTTGTTTTCACATATTTTCATACACTTAGCAATTTTCACACACTTGGTCATATCACACACTTGGTCATTTCACATACTTTATCATTTTCACACTTTGTCATTTTCACAACTTTGAAATTTCAGATGTTAGAAGAAGCCTTACAAAGACAATAATGTTAACCCTTTTGCTTAAAACAAAATAACCTTTCAACAACTGAATTCTTTACACTACTTTCAAATTTCTACACTATATAACTATACAAAATCAACTTAAATGATACACTAAAAAATGATTGTCTTAGTGTCATTATTCTAACAAATCATTTATAAAAAAATCCAACCTATGAATCAAGTGAGTGGGAAATTAATTGCTTGAATTTATACCATTTTGTACATGTTTTTTTTTTCAGAATTCCTTCTTTACATCAACGAGGTTCAATTCCTTCCGAGCCAAACTTATCGACTGAGGCATTTGTGATATTAAGTATTACACCTTGATGCTGGTCATGATGGTGAGATCAATAAGCATGGGCAGCCAACATTCGGTCCAAGAGATCCTGCGGAAAAGGTTCTCATCTTCTTTGCTGAGGCGATATTCTTTCTATATGGACTAGTGTTTTCCATTTCCTATCGTTTCCACAACCCATACAGTTACATTTTTAAAAACCAAATCAATAAGCTTAAAGACAAGTTCCAGTTGGCTTCTATTTTCCGTGCACTTCAAGGGAATGACACAAAGAAAACACAAAGCCCAAACTTATAATGAGGTAAAGAAATATCCCTGTCTTGGTGATGAACTTGAAATTTATGCACTTTAGGATATTTGAAAGAGCAAGATCAGGAGACTTAGACAACTTAATTACATATTAACCAGTAAAATGAAGATATGACCTTTTAGAAAAATCTGATAATGAAGAGCCAGCTATTTGGATCCCAATTTCAGCATGTTTGAAGCTGGCAATAATGCGTCTAAATAAGGATATACTTACAATTATACAGATTTCTTAGAATTGCTCTTCTTTGTGAAGAAAGAGTATAAAACCCTTTAATAGCACACTACTGCAATAAGTTGTAAGAACACTATAAAGTATCATGAAAACGTCCAATTTGGGTCTTTTTGACTCCTTATGGAAGTAGAAGCATAGAAAACATCAATTTTCCATTTGCCAACAGGAAATACTGTATATAAAGCAAGCCGATTCTCAAGCATCAAAACCTTATACAAGACCGTTCCATAGACAATAAAAAAAGAAAACACCAATGACTGTGCCACATATATTTTCAGAACACAGTTTCTCAAACTATGAGAAAATAAATCGACCTACCTTTGTTATAGAAACGTTTTCCATTTCTTGCCAAATCACACAATTATAAGATATCCTAATTTCTAGGCACGAAAATTGAAGATTAGAAAATGTTCAGTTTCAACAAACATTAGTAATAGCATATAAGAAAGTGATACTGCATACATCTTAGTCTGCCTGTTAATTAAGTAACTTTTAAAAACACAATCTATCCATTTGTATTAGGAATTTATATTGACTAAGCATCAGTTATACTCTTGCAAAATGTGGAAATAACAAAAAATTATCTAATTACAATAGCGTGGCAAAATTTGCAAACTTGATGACATGGGCCAAATAATGAAAAGATAGACATAATTAAACTCCTAATCACCAAAAATCCATATGTACGCGTACGAGACCGAACTTACTTTTTCAAGCTCTTCTTAGCCATCTTCTTAAGCTTAGAACCAACCGAATCATCTTGTTAAAAGTAATATTTTACTCTCTTGGCATGGGATAGAAGAATAAATATATGAGAGAGGCTCAACAAAAGCCAAAAACAAAACACATTTCTTTAAAATAGATAAAAGCAAGCATAAAAAGAGAGAGAAATTACCTCAATGCTTTCCACGGTGGGATTGTTTCAGCGGTTAAGATGCTTCTGAACATCAAGCTTATGCTCGAAAGTACTTAATCTAGCAGTTAGATGACTGAGAAATTAGATCATATAAGCAAAACATTACAGCCAAACACAAAGGGGAGAGAGTGATAAGAAAAATGCGAGTTGTAGAGCACGACGATTACCTTGTAGAAAATGACAGAGATAGGGCATGACGAAGAGACAAAATGATGGAGACACGAGGAGAGCGTCACGATCACCATGGACAGAGCACATCACAAGGAGGGCTTGCGACGCACATGGAGGAAGGCAAAACTGAACTTGATTAGCCTTTAGGGTTCAAATGAAAATGAAAAGAAAAGGGCAAAAATGTAGAAAAATACAAATCTGATGGTACCTACTTCAAAGTACACAACATATAGAGAAAGAGAGAGACATAGAGCATGAATGAGAGCACCAGGATCACAAAGGAGAGAAAGAAAGCTACATAAGCAAGAGCAAAAGAAGAAGATTGGGGAAAATTGTACAAAGAGAAAACTTAATAAAAATGGAAATCCTACGTTTTAGGTTAAAAGGTATAATTTTCAGAAAAAACGTCATAAAAGTATTTGTTAATGATGATTTTCCTGTGATATAAAAGTTTATAAAATCCTGGTTTTTGCCTTAAATAATGGGGACTCCCCGTTATTAAAGGGTTTTAATGACGGGGAATTTCGTCATTAAAGGCTCCAAAGTTAAAAAAAACTGGATATGGAAAGGCAAAAAACTGCCTTTCCATGACAGTTAAAAAAAGTGCCTTCCCATGGGGAATTCGTCATTAAAGGGTCCAATGTTTAAATAATCAGTAATGGAAAGGCAAAAAACTGCCTTCCATGACAGTATTTCTATAAACATTCATATCATTATATATACATTTATATCTTCATTAACATTATATATATCAAGAATATAAACATTTATATCAAGCATCACAAGATGTATACATTTGTACCGTATATAATTTTTGACATCTGAACTCAATCATTATATCTTCATTAACTTTAAAGCTCAATATAGACAAAACAAAACCAACCAGATTACTACCTTACATGGAAAAACAACATATATGATAGTAATTTTCAGTCATATGTACATCAGCACTAGCCAGAAGTTATGATTGTCAAAATATAAATCAAATCACAAAGCCATACTCTATATTACCTAGTTGACCTGAACGCAGTAGTCAGAAAAATTAATTCTTTGGAAGCTCGATATACCCATTAGTGAAAACATTACAATTACGTACACAAACTATGAATACAAGAACCTCACCAGTGCTAGAGCTTGTAGATTGTGTGAGTCTTTTAAATCCATCTGCTTCTTGTTCACAAGAAAATAAATGAGAAACTTTGATAAGAATCCAACCTAGTCATATTAAGAAACATTGACATAGGGATATGCTTTCATCAAATTTTTCCTTGGCTATTTTTGTGGCAACTTTACATATTTTTCCATAGAAATTTTCTTGTTTCATGCACACTTATAGCAAAATAGTTGCAATCCTATAATCCTAGTCTGTATGAACAATATTTCCCAAATGGGAATGTTAATAAACTTAATATACAAACATGAAACTCAATTTGATTATCATTTCTTCTATGTGCCAGAGCCTCCAGCCGACAATGGTTGGAGAACTTCCATAAATGCTTCCCACTCTGTCGAGGATACTATCGCTTGCTCCTATGTAGCACAACACAAACAATTATTTTAAGCAAAACATTGCCAAAAATGGTAATTTATATGGAGTAAGATGCTTAGTGAAATGTGTAAGATATCTTATAGTATAGTGTCAATTTATATGGAGTAAGATGCTTAGTAATCGATTAAATAATTATATACATTTTTATAAGATGGTGCTAATTGCTTATATTTTGGTGTTTTATTTATTGTAGGCCCCTTTATCAGAAGTTACGAGAGCAACACATGAGCTTATTTGTCTTTGTCGATCTCTCACTTATAGGTGCATCATGGGGCAATTCGGACGAGAGTACGCGTTACATTTCTGATATTTTGATAGCCACGTGACTTGGACAATATATTTTTGCTCCATTTAATTTCTCCCGTCATTGGATATTGGTCGTCCTAGATTTTTATGAGAGAAATGCATATATCTTTGACTCTATTAATAACTTTAGTCATAAGGACCCAAAAGATGTTGTTACGAAGTAAGTTTTACTCTATAGTTAATAATTAAATGTGTTATGAATTACACTAGATATAATTAAGGGTTAAAATTTCTAACGCAAGGCTTTTAATATTGCTAGAACTATGCTACAACGCACAATTAGGAAATCCTTGAAGTGGATAAAACCTCAGGTATTTATTTATACATTTATATTTTATGTCTTTGCCAAGTGTATAGATTTATTAATCTATATAATTAATTTATATAATAGTGTCCAAAGCATGCTAGGTGCATTGAATGTAAGTATTTTGTTTTGTGTTTCATGAAACATATAATCGAGAATCGTAACAAGTTTTTGAATGAAATGGTATGTAAACTAATTATTGTTTTATATTTAATATATTCTATTGATAGTGTAGAATAGTTTGACTAACGTAATTGTTATTTTTTTATGGCAGTTCATGAATAAATCAACGTATACACAAAAAGAGATTGATGAAGTACGATTTGAATGGTCTGATCACTTCACCGAGTATATGTGTTGCCGATTGGGATAGCTAGCTTTAGGTCGCATTTTGATTTTTATGATTGTAAATAAGTGACTCGGTGTAATAAGTTACATATTAAATATTATTAGAAGTGGTCTACAAATTATTCTTAATGAATTGTGGTCGTATTCTATGTAGGATTGTACATGTTTTTATTTGCAGGATTGAGGAAATAAAATTGAAATTTATTTTTTAAATTTTGTTGCATCAAACATGACGGGTTATATAAACCGTCGTTACTGAAGTTTCAAAAATGACAGAGTCTATATGAACCGTCATTTTTAATGTTGTTCAACAACGACAGGTTATATGACCCGTCGTTCTAGAGACTACATTAACGACAGCTTATAGCCCACCCGTCGTGTTTTAACACTTCACACCATGTGCCTTTAAATTTTTTTATTCCTGCACCGTGGAATTGGTCATCATTCACGATGGGGTATATATAACATGTCGTCCTTTATCACACGTTTTAACATAAAAATAACCGCGCGAGTTCTTTTCTTTTATTCTCTCCCTGTTTCTAATATATCGATATTGTCTCTGCGTCTCGTCGTCATCTTCGATTCTCTATTTCGCCTTTGAATCAATTAATTCCTCGTCTACTTAAACTTGAGATCTCATTTACATTCAACAAATGATTCTCTGATTTCTTTTTTATGCGTTCAACTCACAAATTTGGAAGGTATATTTCTCTTTTTCTCTATCTTTTTTAATTTATTTACGTTAATTCTCGGGTAATAATGAGTTTTCAATATATGTTTGTATTCTCAGAATGGATAAATCATGGATGTTTATGGATAGAACATCTACAAATTATGACATTGGGGTTGATAATTTTCTCAAGTATGCAATGGAGCATAGTAATGACCCTTATTTCTTACGTTGTCCGAGTGTGGAATGTGGGAATCTCAAACGTTTCACTTTCTCTGAGGTAAGAAATTACTTATTCATGAATGGTTTGCTTATGATAGGGAAATAGATGGTAAACTACATCACTCAGCCGATTCTCCATCTTGGAAGCTTATAGACCACAAGTGGCCGAATTTCACAGCCGAGCCAAGACACCTTTGGCTAGCTATTGCAGCAGATGGGATAAATCCATTTAGTTTTCTTAGTAGTAAATATAGTTGTTGGCATGTTATTATGGTGATATATAATCTGTCTCCATGGTTGTGCATGAAAAGAAAATATAAGATGTTAACATTGTTAATAGCTGGTCCTAAGCAACCAGGAAATGATATTAATGTTTATCTAGCACCTTTGATTGATGATCTTAAAGTTCTCTAGGAAGTGGAGATTTACTAGGAAACTCTGGTGGAGGCCCGCAGCGATACTGATGTGCAAATCATTCGTCTGACTTGGGTATTGAGTTATAAAATCTCAACCATAGTACGTATTATTAATCATAGTTAACTGTCTCAATAAATATAATAGAATACCAGTGTTTCTAATGGCAGAATCCTAACATCTCTCACTTGCAGTAAAGCACTTCTGCAACTAGCTTAATCCCCATGTTCGCCACATGTGATCCAAAGACATTTATGGCTAATATCTTTGTAGATGCCTCTGCCAGGTTCTCTTTTAGAGCTATCTTAGAGACAACTATATATCCTCTATATATGATCTCTCTAATGAGATTGTACTTTGTTCAATGTGTTGCCTCCATGATGTTTTGAGATTCTTTGGATTGTGTGATTGCACCTGAATTATCAAAATAAATTGTGTTGGAAATTCTATCAATTGTTTCAATCTCTCTAAATCTTCTAGGAACTTCCATAGCCAAACAACTTCTTTTGCAGATTTTGAAGTAGTTACATATTTAGCTTATATGGTTGATTTTGGAATATAATTCTATTTTTCCTCCCTCTAATTGACCGCTCCACCTTTCAGAGTAAACACATAGCCTGAGGTAGACTTCTTAGATTCTCTATCAGATTAAAATCTAAATCGATAGACCCAACTATTACGAGACTCTCACTATGGTGAAAAAGCATATAATCCATTGTTCTCCTTAAGTACTTGAGTATATGATTCACTACTACCAAGTGTTCTCTACCTGGATTTTATTAATATCTTTTGAACATTCCTAATGTGAAACAAATATCTGGTATGGTGAACAACATTTCATACATGAGACTTCCTAGTTTTGAAGCATAGGGAATCATCTTAATGATATCTATCTCATCCTATTTCATAGGATATTGATATTTGGATAATGAATCCCATTTCCGAAAGGTAGCTGACCTATCTTGGAATCCTGCATCGTAAACCTCTTCATAACCTTATCAATATACGCAGATTGGGTATGCATATTCTTCTAGATCTTTGATCACGAATTATCTTGATTCCAAGAATATCACAAATGTCACTTCTCCCAGGTCCTTCATATCAAACTTATCCAATAGTCACAACTTTAAGTTTCATATTAACCCTAAAACACTCGTAATAAACATAATGTCATCTATGTAAACAACCAATAAAACTACTATCTTTCCTTCCGATCTCTTGTAATACACACTTCACCAGAATTTTGACAAAAACCAAAAGACTTGATTGCTTGATCGAACTTGATGTTCCAATGCCTTGATGCTTGCTTAAGTGCATATATAGACCGATTTAAATTGCAAACCATTTTTCCTAGCATTTTGCAATGAATACCTCAGGCTCAGACATAAAGATCTTCTCTTAAATATTTCCATTCAGAAATGCGATCTTGACATCCATTTCTCAAATCTCAATATCGAGATGAGCCGCAGTGGACAACAATATCCTTATAGAATTAAGCATGGCCACTAGTGAAAAAGTCTCCTCATGATTGATTCTCTCCTTTTAAGTATATACCCATTTGCAACAAGCCTAGCTTTGAAGGTTTCCACCTTCCCGTCTATGCCACACTTCCTTTTGCATACACACTTGCACCTAATGGGTTTTACCCCCTCAAGTGTTGCTTGTACGTACAAGCTCTCATACTCCAATAATATACATTGAATCCATTTCAGATTCCATCACCTTTTTCCAATAATCTAAACATCAGCATCTTTAAAAACCCCATTATAGTTCCAGGGGTATGAGTCATGATCTACCGAGACAGACTCAAAAGTCTCCCAAGAACATCGATCTACCTCTTAGCGGATGTGATTCCCTCCCACTACGTGTGGTTATGTAGTACAAGGAAGTACTTCATTTTCGTTCTCTTTATTAAATACATCTCTAGACTTTTCTGACTCGTCTTTCACGCTAGTGTTATAATCGGCTCACTCTTTCAAAACAATGCTACCTTTAGACCTGAAGTTTGTATTATAGTCATTTTTTAAGAAGAAAATATCTTGTGTTAACAAATACTTTCTAATTTTGGTACTATAAAATAAGAATCCTCTTATTCCTTTTGCATACCCTACAAAAATAGGTACCTTTGATCTAGGGTCCAACTTAGCAACATTCTCCCTCAGCACTTGTGTTGGAAGGAAATAGATTATGAATGTATATAGTTGCATTCTCCCTCAGTACGTGTGTCAAAAGGAACTATGATTATCAACTTAGCAGTATGATCCCATACCCCAAATATGCGGATGATGCAAACTAGGTTTATGTTCATTCCATCACTCTAGTGGAGTCTCATGTATAGCTTTAGAAGGAACTAGATTATGAATGTATATAGTTGTTTCCAAGGCATTTTCCCAAAAGGAAACAATAAGCGTAGAATAGCTCAGCATATATCTCATAATGTTCAAGAGAGTTTTATTTCTACTCTCTAACTACACCATTTAACTGAGAAGTCCCTGGTGTAGTGAATAGGGATTGAATCCCATTTTCCACTAAGTATTTCATAAATGTCACAGAGAGATATTCGACTCCTTGATTTGATCAAACACATTTAATCTTTCTATATAATGCATTCATGACTTCTGCTTTAACTCTTTGAACTACTTAAAAGTTTCATATTTCTTACGCATTAAATAGATGTAGCCGTAACTAGAGTAATGATCTCTGAAAGTCACGAAATACTCATAGTAGGCTCTAGCTTGGACATTCATTGGTCCACATAAGTTAGTAGGGACTAAACTAACTCCAATGGCTCTAAAGTTCTATTTTTTTTTCTTAAAATGCCTCTTGGTTATTATGCGTTGAATATATTATTCTCAGATTGGTAAAATTCTTATTCTGAAAGAGCTAAAAGACTCATCTCTTACTAGTAGCTACAACCTAAGTTCCACAAATAGGTTTTGTCAGCTTGAGAAACCTTTTTATTCTTTGGGTATACTATATGAAAAATTATCACTTTAGTATCATGCAACATGACTCTGTTAGGAGTAATAAAATACAAACCATCAACCAATGTAATAGAACACATGAGACTCTTATTTCTTTTAATAGCTAATATATTTGAAAATAAAATGAAAAACGTCCCAAGTCAAGAGAGAAAATTTTAATTAAGTTTCTCCCAATGTCTGGTACATAAAGACAGGCTAACAAAGTAATACTCCTAAAATCGTCAATATAGAGAGTAACTACACGATTAAGACAATTGAAAGCCGCACATTCCCTCCAAGAAAAACTTACAGTTCTCCCTCACTTAGTCTTTTTATTTCCTGGAACCCCGGCAAAGAATTACATATATGATTAGTGGTTGGATAATCTACACAACAGGACCTGGTAGAATTACCAACTAAACATGTGCCTTTGTTCTTCTTTTTAGAAAGTCTCACATTTTTGCTTTTCAATGGCATGTCTTACCGTGATGGAAACACTTGCTCTTTCTTCTTCTAGAATTCTCCTTGCTTAGAAACTTTCTTCTTCTTTACCTTCTTAAGCTTAGGCTTAGGCCCAAGAGAAGTAGAAGTTTGCATCATATTCACGTTAGGTGGGACCTGCAATATATTCTCTCCCAACTAGAGTTGACTCATCAATTTGGTTAAATTATATTTAAGCTTATTCATGACAAATCAACCATGTAAAGGTTGAATGAGTCTGAAAGAGAAGACAATACTACATCAATCTGTGTCCCTCCCTCGATTTCATCCCTTAGGATCTCCATCTTGTTAAGATAACTGATCACCTGAAGTAAATGATCTCTGACAAGAGTTCTTGGCTTTATCTTAGTATTCATGAGAACCTTTATGGTTTACAGCTTAGAGAGTTGGTCGCCCTTGGTTTCTAAACATACTATGGGTTAATAATAAGTGACATTAGGTAATTCATCAACCTAATCCTTAGCAACCTAATCCTTAGCAACCTACTCCGATTAAACAAACATACTCAATTATTATTTTATTTAAGCTAATACAATTTTATCTAAACTATAATAATATCATGATTTTATTAGGCACTAATAAAATATCTACAAAGATTATTAAAATAAAAAATTTCATTTAAATAAACCTAATATCATGATTCTATGGTTAGTCATTTTATGTCCTTAATCGATTACGCTTGATTTTATCTTCATTATGCAATCACACATATTTATCTTTTTCAAAACCTAGAGCCACGTGAATTCTAAGAGGTTATGTGCATAAAATAAAATTATCTAAGCATGCACGGGATAAAACACAAAAAAATTAAAATATCTAAAGTAACCCTAACCTTGCATAACCCTACTCCTATCTCAATTTCAAAATTGATCTTTCTGATAGGCTTAGATCTGATCCCCGGGCACAATATTCAACTATTGATTGCCACCATCGATCTCACCACTAGTAATCGTTGACTGCCACATGGGAACCACGAGCTTTATTCCATTCTAAGGAACCGAATCACAAAAAATTGGAAAGTTCTCATCACTCCCAAGCGCATCAACTTTGGATTTGATCAGGAAAATGTCAATGTGACAACGAATTTTCATCCATTTTGGATTCCCTATTTAAATAGATTCGATCTCCAACCCGGTTTGAATAATTACGTCATAAAAATCCTTACTTTCTTAAGAAAAATTCATAAGAATCTATAAAAATTAAATACGAACCTATAGTGAGAAATAATATGTTCATAGATTGTCCATATAATTACATAACCACTAGAAGATTACACGTAAAATCTAAACAGTAAACAGTAATCCATGCAAGGGAGATTAAATCAAAATAATCCTTCAAAAATTGTTAGGGTTCTACGAAAACAGTAATCCATAGGGTATTTGTTCTAATAATACATATCTAATAAATAGAATTAGAGTATGACTTAGATACCAAATGAAAGGATTAATGTAGCAAAAAACTATCCCACTCTTAAAATCTAACTATTAAGATATGTCGTAGTCTATGCTAGAATGAATATAGAAATCATAACCTTGATGCATGCACTCGCAATTGAAGTTTTTTCTTCGAGATCTGATTTCTTGATCTACGCATAAATCATCCTTGATCTACGCTCTGAGTTGTGGATAACGTGACAAAAGTGGCCGCCCACATTGTTAATTACCGTTGCCATGTACCAGTGGTTATCATTGTGATCCACCATGACCCATGAATCAATACCTTATGATCTTCCTCAATGTTCGTCGAGTCATCAACCGACTACTGTGTTTGGACACTTGGAAGAATCAAAAGTCTCCTCTTCTTAATTTTCTACTAGGAAGGATATTAGCCTCCCTAAGGTTTTCTCTTCTGTCACTAATGACGTCAATTAGGCTTCACCTGCATATCTGAAAGAAGCCTCCTATCAATAGTGAAAATGCCTATAAACCAATTGTCAGGATTACATAAAAATTATCTCTTAATTAAAACTAATTAAATTATTTATAATTAATCATTTTCATCATTAAAATTAAGATCGGCTTGGTTGACTACTAGGCATACATGTCGTATCTATTTACTATCACTATGACAATACCTATAATCCTCAGGCTAGTTTAGGGACCATAAGGATAAAATATTCAAAGGTAAATAATTAATGAATTCTAATGGCCAAACACATGATCGGTTTATTAAATATTAATTATACTTTATCCCACTATAAATTTGTGACTGAACTTCGTTTCTACTTGATACAATTATCATTAGCCTCTTATTTATTATGTGTTACCTCTCTAAGAAATAGCACCGTCTATAGTTGGATAAAGTATTATCTAACAAATGTATACATATCTTATTCCTTTCACTACAAATCTCATTATACTAGTCAACCATGATAATTTTTTTACTAAGGAGTCAGGTAAAATTATCAAATCTTTAATAATCTATTAGAGATATTAAGCGTTTAGTTTACTATGATCACATAAACAAATTTGTTTAGGGGTACTATATCTTTTAGTTGCATTTGAAATTTGATTCAAATCTATTTGAAAAGAGAAGAGAATGGAACTACAAGACTTCTAATTGAGGTTGTTTTCTCGGTTCAAGGTGAAAAAATCCACTCCTAGAACTTCATTCTAGGTTTGTGTACTTGATTCCGGTAAATTTATATATCTACGTATTAGAAAATTTTGATCTGGGAGTCTATGATGGGTCGACCCAACCCAAGTTTTGAAAGGAATGATTGATATTTTTTCACATGAAAAACTACTAATGGTGGTTAATATAAAAAAAACTACCATTAACTTCCATGTGGGAAGAACATCATTTTTTATTTTTGAGAAGAAAATCGGACCTACTAAAAAACTATAGAGAAAATCATTCCTCCAAGACTAAAATCAAGTTTTCACATACAAAATCAAAGGCTCGTAATTCGTTTTCGTGGAACAAGTGGGGAGTTCATTTTCGTGATTTCCTATAAGATCCGGCACGTAATTCGTCAATTCGATCAATTTCGCTGCATAATCAAGTAAGTATATTTGACTCCATTATTTTCTACATTGGTATCAGAGCATAATTGTGATGTTTTCATGCCTAGATAATTATCAAAAAATTGTTTCACGAGTATTTATACAATACTAGTTTGTATGTTTTGAATTTTCTGGAAAACTGTTATTTAAATTCACTACCCGTTGTTGTAATCAATTTGAGAAACAGAACCATAGAATGTCATTCTTTGCATAAAGATTAAGTTCATTTTAGGTAGTTTTTTACTTCTTTGACTCTGTAATTTGTACTTGTTTAATTAGGCAGTGGGTTCGTTCATTTTTTATTGTGTTTAGACATTATGAATCAAGGATTCATTGATTTTTTTTATGCCGAATCGGGATTAAAAAAGGATTATGTTGGATTTTGGGTAATGGTAATTAAAATCATTTGGAAAATCAGTGGCTATAACAATTTTTCAAGTTAATTGATTTTTGAGACCTTGGTTACTGATTATGTGATTTTTGGCCTTTTATAGTTTTTTGGCTTGTTTTAATTCAGTGAATAATCCAATTAAATTTGTTTTAAATTTGTCCCAATTTGAGTATGTAAAAGTGTTTCAAGACTTCAATGCAGTTTTTTTATGTTACGGCATTTATAGTTTATATATTTAAAATGTCTACACCCTTTACGTGAAAAATGGAAGTTACAGACTTGAACACATTGCAATCATTTTTCATGTGGAGATGCGAGTAGTTCAAAAAATTGTACGTTTTCCTTTGTGATTATTCAAGTTTGCATATTTTTTATATATATAACTGGGTCATCTAATAGTATCTCCATACATATAAGTTTTTTAATTGATAAAAATTATTTATATGTTAGTACAAAAATATGGATTGGGACCCAGATTATGACGGATCATATAGTTTGTACTATGAACTTTGCGAGTACAAATTGAATCCACATCACAACATGATTGAACATGTAATACATTTGAGTAGAATGTACAATGGAGTGCAAAAAATGGGCATTGAAGTTGAGATAGATATATGCAAAATTCTTCTCAATTCCTTACCAGGCTTGTGGAATGCTGATAAAGAAGAGATCATGGAAAAGTATACCTCTGAAGAATATGAGAGTATTACAGAAGATCTCATATCAAGAGAGGAGCGAAATATAAATTCTCGAATTCACCGATCAACTACATTATCTCAATTCTTAAATCTTCAGAGCGCATGGTTGCGCCTTAGCGTAGATAGGAAGGGACATACACTTAATGGAGTCTCATGTTCAAGTGTTGAACACATTGTGAGGTCCCATTTCTTTTGCATATATGATGATTGTTTTAACATCTTTTTCTAACTAAGTTGCCATATTTAGTATAAGCTTTTATTTTGTGTATATACTTTTCACGTATGATATTAACTGAGTGGGAGTTATGATAAATGAGATTAATGTATTCTCATATGTGATATGATTTGGGCATATAACTAAGTAATGATGATCTGATATTTTGTATGAGAGATGATTGTAAGCACTGTGAACTTTTGATCCTATACTCAATATCACATCATTATTGACTTAGTTAAGTTTGCCATAACTTTAAGATGTGAATGTCTATTTTGTTTCTTTTGAAGTGCTAGAATTTATATGCACTGTTGTGTTATATGTTATAGTTGATATGGCTTCCGCAAATACAATAACTGAACTGAACAAAAGTGAGAACTGAATGGTGATAATTTTGATATTTGGCATCGAAAAGTTCAGTATATTCTCGAGGAACAATAAGTTCTGGAAACTCTTGAAAACAATATGACTGAACTGAAGATGGTATTTCTACTCAACATAGAAGAGATCAAGAGGCTTGAAACGAAAGAACAACTTAGTTGAGTTGCATGTAAGATGATGAAATGTGTGAGTTTGAAAAGTTTGAAGTTGCCAAGGATATGTGGGATACTCTAAAATAAAAATTTGGTTTGACTTCAGCAACATGACTAAGACAGCTCATGATCAAATTTGACACCTACGTGAAGCGTCAGCGTCAGCATCGCATAATGAAACAATTTTTGAGAGAGATGTCAAACATGATCTGAGAGTTAAAGAGTGGGCATGCACTAGCTGATGAACAATAAGTTCATGTTGTCATTCGCTCCCTCCCTCAAAATTGGGAACACATGAAGGTCAACATGACGCGCAATGAAAATATAAAAACTTTTAATGATATTGCACGTCATGTGGAATTAGAAGCTGCTAAAACTTTTACTCAAGCTTATGTTGCTGAAATAAGTTCCCAAAAGAGAGGTTTCACGAGAAAAGGAAATTGTAAATTTTTCAATAAAGGAAAGAAAAGAAAAGGTGCAAATCCACAGCACAAAGGTAAGAAACCTGAGACCAACCATCATATAAGAGGCAAACGTGGCAGTGAAAGGAAGAACAAGAGTAAGATGAAATGCTATAACTGTGGCATTTTGGGTCACTTTGCACGTGAATGCACTGCGTCTCCTAGTGAACCCAAGAAAGACAAGGTACTTTCTAATATTACTTCTCACCGTTGTTATGTTTTTAGCAATGTGTTACTAACTGAATCTTATCATGTATGGACTGTAGATTTAAGAGCAACCGATCATGTAGCTAGAGAGAGGGGAGCATTTATGGAGTATCGTTGAGTCCCATTAGGAGCAAGATGGATCTATATAGGTAACAATTTCAAAGTAGAAGTTAACGGAATTAGCACTTGCAAACTTGAGTTGCGTGGTGGTCAGACGTTATTCCTGTATGATGTCCTTTATGCTCTTGAGATTAGGCCAAACTTAGTCTCTGTAATTGTTCTCCTAGGTTTAGGTTTCAATATCAATTTTCATTCAGGTGGTGCAAACTTCTCTTTAGATAACAAGTACTATAGATCTGGTTATTTTTGAATGGTTTTATTGTTCTAGACACTAAACATAACAATGTTAGTAATGACTATTATTTTTTTTTAATAGCATCGCCTAGTCATAATATGATTGATGCTAATATATGGCATGCTAAATTAGGTAATATAGGGAAAGACAGAATGATAGGCTTGCTAAAGAAGGTCTATTAGGCTCATTTGTAAAGATAGAGTTGCCTATATTTGAGCATTGCCTTGCCGAAAAAACAACTAGAAAACCATTTGGAAAGGCAAAAGTGCTTATTATCCATTGCAATTAATTCATTATGATATTTGTGGTTCTATGAATGTGACGAAGAGATGTAACGCTTAATATTTCATCACGTTTATTGATGATTTCACGCGTTTTGGTTATTCTATTTAATCTCCTATAGATTTGAAGCATTGGACTGCTTTAAATGATTTATGAATTTGGTGGAGAATCAAATAGACAAAAGGATAAAAGCATTAAGAACATATCGAGGTCGTGAATAACTTTCTTATCAATTCAAAGAATTATGTGATGAAAAGGGTATATCTAGATAACTAACTTTTCCACGAACTTCACAACAAAATGGTGTTGCAGAAAGAAGGAATATAACGCTCCTAGATATGTTAAGGTCTATGATGGCACAAGCGAGCTTACCCATTTCATATTGGCAAGATGAGTTGCTTACTGCTACATATCTAGTTAACCGTGTACCTTCCAAATTAGTAACTTCCACCCCATATGAACTTTGGACGGGCAGGAAACTCAACTTAAGTAATCTGTGACTTTGGGGGTCTATAGATTATGTTCACAATTCTTCTCATAAGCATGGTAAACTTGGACCGAGGGGAAGAAGTCCATTTTTATAAGATATGCTGAACACTCCAAAAGATACGTGTTCATTGGTGTACAAATTGATCGAAGCTTTACTGAATTTGAATCAACAGATCCCACATTTTTAGAGAATGAATTTCCAAGCAAAAGACAAGCTAGTCAAGATCTGAGTCTATATGAGATAGAAGATCTTGACAATGATGTTACTATGGATCAGACATCTAAAATGAATGAGAATGTGCTCATCTCCTTAATCCAAGTGGGAGTAACATTTTGACCAATGATACAAATCTACAAGAAGATTATACGGAGAAGTACCCGTAAAAGTATTCCTCGTCGATGTTTTGAAATCAAGGGAGAAGCTTTTATGATTGCTCCAGACGATGAACATGAGCCAAAAACTATACGAGAGGCTCTTTCATCAGCTGTAAAAGATCATTGGTTAAAGGCAATGAAAGAAGAAATAGAGTCAATGAGAACAAACCATGTCTGGGACTTAGTTAATCTTCCATGAGGGCTAAAGCTATTGGGAACAAATGAATTCTCAAAATTAAGCACAAGGAATATGGATCTATAGATAGATGTAATGCATGTTTGGTAGCTAAGGGTTACACTCAACAAAAAAGAATAGACTATGAGGAAATTTTTTCACTTGTTGTTAGGTACTACAGATTTATGTTTATGCTATCGAGGAAACGATTTGCATCTTGTGGGTTACTCAGATGCTGATTGGGGTGGTGACCCTGACGAACACAAATCAACGTCTGGATATGTTTTCTTACTAAGAAATGGTAGACATGCATTGCGTTATCAACTATGGAAGTGAAATTTATAGCATGTTCGGCTGCATGGCAATTTGGCTTAGAAGGTTTCTGCAACATTTACAAGTTATTTCTAGTGCATCGAAACCAGTGACTTTATTTTGTGATAGTCAAGTAGCCATCGTTTATACTAAAGATCCGAAGTATCATGGAAAAATGAAGCATATAGACACCAAGTATAACTTTGTATGAGATATTATATCATGGAAGGAAATGGTGATACACATGTCTCTACACATCGAATGATGGCTTATCCTTTAACAAAGCCAGTCCCTAGAGATACTTTTCTAAGCCATGTCAAATCTCTAGGATTTGTACAAATTGTAAATGATATGTAATTTTCAGTACATTTTGTATAAATGTTATTAATTAATGAACTTGATGTTGTTCATTATTTTATTTATTTGTAGCACAAAACACACATATCATGTTTCCATAAAATGAAAATGTATCTTGTCAGGCATAGACCGACTTACTCATACAAGCTGTCACCTCAGGCGCTTGAAAAGTGAGCTGAGATGAGACATTGTATGCTTAAAATATTTAGAATACGTGAACAAAGTGTACTTTAATTATGTTATGGATCGACATATCGCCTTGACAAGAGGTCAAGATGAGGTCCAAATACTAATTTATGGATCGACATGATTCCCACGATTATGTAGCCTGGATGGTGGACGGGATGCGATAACTTAATATAGGCGATATGAGGAGCGAGCTAGTAAGATCTCGAGCTAGGCACGAGGAATATTTTAGTGTCTGTGACTGAGCTAAGTTCCTTATAGTTAAATATAAATTATAATAGACATACACTCTTTCTATGAAGTGATCATCACTATAGCATGTGATCATACCACATGTGTATTATTGAAACCTCATTTTATGCCTTATGTGACTTTTGACTATATAGTGAAGTGGCACATAAATGTCTAGGAAAGCAATTCATTTGAAGCTAAGTTATATATATGTAGGGAAGGAAGATGATTTTTGTCTACATCTAAAGTGTGTTCATCGATCGACCAATTATGTCACCTCGTAGTGGCTAGTACATGATTGTGAATACATGTTTTGATTAAGTCAAGCATTGCTCTTTAAGAGATTAGAGATGTTTGAACTGATGTAACAAATACGTTTGGAGCATAGCGAGACGAGTAGACAGTCTTCAATTTTGGGGTTGCTATGTGCCTAACAAGTTTATAACAACTAGCTTTTATATGTGCTCGCGGGTCGCACGGTCCATTTGCCCGTATGAATTCATTAGTATGTGAATGTTTAATCGTTTGTAGTTAAATTTGTTCAATCCCATCATGTGCGAGTGGGAGATGTTGGAAAATTTAGTTAATATAACAAAACTACCATTAACTTCTATTTTGGAAGAACTTCATTTTTTTTTTGAGAAGAAAATTCGGACCTATTAAAAAATAATAGAGAAAATCATTTCTCCAATACTAAAATCAAGTTTTCACATACGAAATCAAGGGCTCTTGAGTTATGGAACAAGTGAGGAGTTCGTTTTCTTGATCTCCTACGTGATCTGGCATGTACTTCGTCAATTCGATCAATTTCGCTACATAATCAAGGAAGTATACTTGACTCAATTATTTTCTACACTAGGCATCAGTTGTAAGATGAAAATTGAATGACGCGGGCTGAGGTTGAACTAACTGTTTCACTCCATTTTTACCTTTTTGTGTCTTTCCATATCTTTTTTTAACAGTCTATGGGGACAAGAGAGAATTCCAATTGATGGACCTCTTGCCTGGTGACCAATTTGTATCAAAAGGCAAGCAACACTTGTTGAATCTTTTATATATGTTTAGTTATTTTGATTTTGTGCTTGCTTCTTTCATTTTTAATTTGTCTTTGAAACCAGCTTCTCAGACATCATTTCATCCTTTTGGATTGACAACTCTCAATTATTTCTCGTTGATGTGGGTTTCAAACAATAACCAACTATGCAAACCTTGTCATGAGTAAATAACATAACATTAATCATTAATTGGGTTGTTGCAGATGTCCATAACTACCTGTTGTATTAAGAATTCAAGTTTTTTTACCAAATTTTCTTGTGGAGGATGTACAATCTTTGTTGTCATATTGTGGTTGTATATCTGGTAATTTGAAAAAAAAAATCTAATCAATTCATTACATGAACCATGGCTGATATAATCTTTGCTGTCATATAGTGTTGCATGATCTGTGAACCTTGAGATTGACCAAGGTATAACTCACAGCCTCAAGCCATAAGGGATCCACTTGAAATGACAGTATCCTTTAAAATTGTAACTGGTTAGATTATTTTGACTCTCTCTGAACAATTTAAGCATATTTGCTTTTTAATAATGAAATGACATACTTATAAGAAAATGAAATAAAATAATTTCTGAAAGCTTGAAGCAGTAGTTGCTTTATGACTTCTATAATTAATCTTGAAATCAGACATTAACTTGAGTCGTATATACTTGCGTTTGATCTGTTTTTATATTTTTGGCATGTGGATCTCAACTAAGTTATGGATCAGCTTTTTGTTTCCTTTCTTTGTGTTACTTGTGAATCTTATAGGTGGTAGTCCAATTTTCCTATAAGATCATATTGTCCCCATATAATTAAAGTTGATCAATAATTAGAGTTTCATCAGCTTGTATGGTCATCTAAATATTGATCATCTTACCATTTTAAATCTGACATTATGTTCCACTTGAGGAATTAATCAGTATGGAACCTTCTTGTATTTTTACTCTGACTATTATTATTGTTTTTATTTTCTTCATGCGAATCTATGGTTTCTAGTAATTTATCCTATTACGCCTATAAGAGTTGTAAAATATATAAGCTTTTTTGCATACATGTATGAAACTGAAGGCAAAAGAACAGAATGCTCTTTGTTTGCTCTTTTGTGCATTTATTCAGTTATAGTAATGAATCCACGGTCTTATGATGTATGAACTTAAATTATAGCCTATTCAATTTTTCACTGCTTGTTTTTCTTTAAAACTACTACAAAACTAATTTTTAACGATGGAGATTTCCTGTCGTTAAAAATCAAAGACGACGAGTAATCACTCATCGTCTTAAAAGGTGTCTATATTTTTTATGACAGGTAAAACAAAGACGGCTGTTCCAGACACCGTCATCTTCAAATCCACAAGAATGACGGTTGTTTTGTAGTTCTTTGACGATGGTGTGTAGATACAACATCTCATTGTTTATTATTTATTCTTTTTATTTAATTTCGAAACCGTCGTTTTTGTTATAGTGTTACGACAATTTATCTACAAACTGTTATCTGTGATGATATTGTTTTAATAAAAAATATACGGTATAATTAAGCCGACATATTAGAATTGAACAATAAATGAAAATAGAAAAACATCACAAATATCTCAGCAGACAATATAACTCTTCATTGCATACAATATGATTATCCTCAAAATTTCTAACATTGTAGACCAATAAAAAGAAATAACATTATTAATTACTAAAACCTTGAAACTAATGAACTTTGAAGACTTCTTTAAGTTGTTCTAGTTGTTCCCAAATTGATCTACTTAGTTGTTGAACTTTGCAAAAAATAAAGGTTGGTATAACCCATCAATTTATTATAAAGTACAGTAAAAAAGTATTGAAATAAAGTTGACATTCTTACATGTTTTGTTGATTTGATATTTACTGCTTCATTTATCCACTCATGTGTTGCATTATAAATTATTTAGTTTAACCCAGAATGAAAGATAAAACATACAAAGTTAAACAAATTATAAATGCACCAATATCATACTAACCACAAGGCATAGCTATATGTAATACCTTCAATAATCACAGTGTCTTTGCCATTTGGTCGAACATAAGCAACCTCGTTTTCACCATCTGTGTCAAATATTTCAACATCAGGCATCTCTTTTGCAAACAAATAATAATCTAATAACCTATCACCTAAATCATCATCAACAATACTTTTATGACATTCTCTTTGAGTGGAATAAGAAAACTGACCATCTTGGATCTTTGACATAAAAAACTTGTTTTGTTTGCCAAGCTAAAATGAAGGCTCATTTTTGTAACCTAATCTTGCAAGATCAACTAATGTAACACTACTACAAAAATGGAGTTAGATGATGGGTAAAACCCATTATTATAACCTTATATTGACGGTTGACAAACTGTCATCTACCGGGTTGTCATCATTAATCATTTAAAAAACCATCATTATAAGGGTGTACAATGACAGGGAATCCCCGTCATTATAGGTACCGCGAAAAGTAGATAGATGATGGGGAATCTCCGCTATCTTACTTGCAGCAAAAAACATATAGATGACTGGGAATCCCTGTTATCTTAGGTACCGTCAAAGGCAAATAGATGACGGGGAATCCCCGTCATCTAAAGTTTAAGAAAAAAAATTATTTAATTAGATATGTTGAAATTTTTTCCTTTTTATAATTAAAATTTTTTTTATTAGAAAATGTATAGAAAAATAGTCATCCCAGAGTTTCTTCTTCAAACTTTTCATCAACTAACAGAATCCAATACGCTAACTCATTCTAATTTTCATTCAGTTTAATCTAGAACCATGGATCAAAATAATACTTTAATTAATTACATAGTACAAAATCAAATTCATTGCAAAAGTGTAGTAAAATTGATAGAAAAATCATATAATTGAAACCTCTAAAAGCATCAAATTAGAAGGCCAAAGTTACTTGTTTATGAGCAGGTATAAATGAAGTTTGTCATGATAGAGAATATCATCATATTATACAATAAAAAATAAAAAAAATTGTACTGATTATAATTCTAAAAGATATATTTCAAAATGGGAAACGTCTCAACATACAATTTTCTAACAATTATTTCACAATAATTATCAACAATAATCAAGATTAAATCATCAAAACTTTCTTCTACGTTTTTACACAACACACACCACTAGGGATGCAAACACATAATAGCATTCTTTTCTTGAATTACATCAAAAGTATACCTTCCCTATAATCAATAGCCAAAGAAAAACCTGAACTTTGAGAGATACACACAACTTTCAAATGAATTTAAATAAAATAACTTATCAGAGGAAGAAAAACTTTTTAGCATCACATCCAGGCAATATATATAGACAAATAAGTGAAAAAATTAATATACATAACTAAAATCATTTACCAGTAATATACAACTAGTGATACTCACCTCACAACATGAAGAAAGCGGCCTTTATGCCAAACCAGGTTTCTTGTTAGGAAACTGAAAGGAAACAATTCCAACAAATCAAGGTTGGGATTGGACGCAAAAGCATTAGCATGTTAGAAATAAATGACCAAGACAAGTAATCTGGAAAAATAAAATGATATGAGGATGCAGGGAATAGGAAAAACATATAAGAGCATGATGCTAATAAGATGAAGAAGAATTTTTCAATTCAGTTACTTATATTGTAATTTTTCATAGAATTTTTCAATTTACTTACTTGAAAGATTCCTTACATGCAAAAATCTAGACAATTCTTTTTTCTTTTTCTTTGCTTATAGTTATACAGAATTAGAAAGATCAGTCACTTCTCTTCTGTGCTTATAGTTATGTAGAATTAATAAGATCACTAACTTCTCTTGCATGTTAATGCAACGGCTAGCTATACATTACATTTGACTTCTATTATCCAAACAGGCAAATGCCATTGAAAATTAGAGGCTAAGAAAAAGTTGAGTTGAGTGCAAATATAATTAAGAAGGTAAAAATCATACACATAAAGATGTTCTTGTTAGTTGTTAATGACCATATTCGAAACCATGTCTAAGTTTAAATACGAAATAGGTCCATCCATTCATGTTCAGCCTATGGCTGCATGTTAATGGGGACCTCTAGTATCCTGACAGACGACATCATTCTAAGACAACATCATTCTAAGACAGGTAGAGACGTCATACAGGGACTTTATAGATAACCATCCTCCTAAGTACAAAAAGAATCAGCTAAACAATACTTCATAAGATCATGGATATGTGAATGGAAAATAGGGACCTGGTATAGAACCACAATAATGGGTTTTAAAAAATCATACAGATACTTAATATCCAAAACTTGAAGTTCTTCAAGCTTGAAATTCAAGACACATTACATTAGTTACCAAGTAAATTTAGCAAATGGTAAGAAAATAAAACGCAAGCAGTACATACGAACTATGAACAGGTAATCTATAGTGTTCTCATACTTAAAGACCATATTTCTCCTAGACTCAAGGGATTGTTATGCGTGATTGCAGAGAATGAGATTATCATATTTGTTTAGATGCATCGATGCTTCAAATTTTATATAGATTTCTTGAAACATATTGGAACATTTTTTATGGGAATTTATGAGAGGGAAACTTGAAGCCAACATAATTGGCGGGATTCATATACCTTCTTTTGCATTCTATGTAATGAATCTTGCAATCATACATTTCCATCTTTTTCCCCCATTTAAACAAGGTTTGGTCTAAGAAAATAAGGCCCAAGCAATATTAGAAAAAAGTAAAGTACTATATCATGAAATAAAAAAACATGATCATCTATCAAATGCTTCAATAATCTTCTCAGCATGTGATTGTTCATAATTCTGTGAGAAAATGTTAGCTCTTCTTATTTTTTCATAGGAAACTTAACCTATGATCTTCTAATCAACTTAATTTTTATATTTCAGTAATGCGATGCACGACTTCCAATTATGTCTTTAACAAATAATATGTTTCCATTCTAGGTACCCGATTTTGTAATGTGAAGCATATTGTGGTTCTAAAAAACATATCATCTTATATCGCATATACATAATTACAATGGCAAAAATACTAGTTCCAAGTCTCAACATCAATTAATTATCTTATTAGACAACTACCTTTCTTGTGGCCTGATTCTGGTATCGTTAAACCATTACAAGTGACACATGTAAAGTTGCTAATGATGTTCATCAATAACATCCTACTTAAACATGAGAATCAATACACAATTAAAGCTCAAAACTGAAAAAGTTTATAAAAGATATGGGTGCACAGCCATTTCAGATAAGAGAAAGACGATCTTAATACTAAAGCACTAAGCAAATCGTCACATGCCCATCATTTATCCGTAAAAGTAAACTTTTAACCTTATCATCGACACATTGGACCTATAGCAAGAAATAACTACTTGGTTATCACAAGGAAAGATAAGAGCTTCAAAGATGATATTCGAGGAGAAAATACAAGTAAGACCAAAACATGTTCAAGTATAACACCACATAGCAGTTTGATAAGAAACTATATATTATTATAAACAACATTTTCAATTACATGCATAGTCATAGGGGAAGCATTCTCACCTTTATGGATACTAGTTGCTTTCCCGTGTCCACCCATCTATTTTTTGTTGCCTGGGCACAACCAATTTTGAAAACTACGGGGTCCAATTTTTTCTGCATCGATATATGCATTTTTTTAGCAGATGTTAGGAGAAAACCATAAGATACGACATATATACTACATATTAATACTAATTAAGAAGGTGGAAAAGGCTTGATTTTGGTATGAAAACCTCAGGTCCTAGGTAGCACCACAAATTTAGTTTAGACATAAATCACTATATTTGATCACACATAATTTTTTGCAAGATTCATCAATATGCAATCCATTTAATTTTTAAAAGAAGAGAAGTAATCACGTACAACTCTTCTTTTGGGACGCCCAAGGGTGTATAGCCAGGAATAGTTGCACTTCCAGAGACCCGGCAGCAGCATAGGCCTTGCCCTCATCTGTAAGAACCCACATCTCCTTCTTAATGTCCTCCACATTTCAACATTCAGAGAGTAAGCAACTGATAATTTAAAAAGTCAAGGCCTGTAATCAACAATTTATTAACTAGGAATCCAGAAGCATATAGAATAATACTGACAAAATGATAGAAAAATAATAAAATGCAGAAACTTAAGTCATTTGTTACTTTATCCTTTCATTTTCGCACTATATCACTGCAAACAAGGTACCGATATAGTACCATGGAAATGGACTAGCAAGGAAAACGTATAAGTACAAGATGCTAGGTTAGAGACGTATGCTTGAACATTAAAAAAATAGAGCAGCAGAAATGAGTGTCGGTGAATACATGGACAAACAATATTAATATGAGTTTTCATTCCCCTATCCCCAAAACAATCTGAGTTTAACTTTCTTGGAAAATAAGTATCCATTCATGAAGAAGCATACTTATAGGGTACAATAGATGGGAAAATGTTAAAAATTACTAAAAGTTCCTGCGAAGAATCTACATATAATCTTCCATTGTCGAATTATCATACATATGTATAAGCACCAAGTCACTACCATGGGATCCCACATTGCCACCCTTATAAACTATTGATCGCAGAACCACTATAACAAATCGATTGAAATTCATCTCGCATTCATCGGAATACTAGGGGAAACAACATATTTGTTTCAAATCCATCTTGAAACCTGGGATTCCCTTCACCATAAATTTTAGAAAGTAACTCAAGAAACTCACCAGCCATAATTCATAAGCAAATAGAAACCTAATTCTCAAAATCTTTGAGATCCAAATATTGAAAATGAGAGTTATAGATAAAATAGAGGAATAAATGAACCAATAGAGAAAACAATTGAAATAAACAAGGATAACTCGCAACTTGCATTTTTCACGAGGAGTTACACAAGCTTTAGGGCAACTTCATTGGGAACCTCACGAGCTTCAGGTGAGAGAGAGAGAGAGAGAGAGAGAGAGAGATTGGGGTATATTAACGGCTTGGCTTCAAAACTGAGGACTTCATGTTTGAATCAGAGCTACTAGGGCATTTCTGAGAGGCGAGGCCAGGGCTCGGGGCAGATCTGACCACTTGGTTTCAAAACTGCGGCCTTCATGCCTGAACCGAAGCTAGCATTTGTGAGAAATTCTAGTTTCGATTAAGAGAGAGAGAGGAGGAGAGGGAGAGAAAGAGAGAGTAACTAGAGATAGTCGCCGCTCTGTAAAACGAGAAGACAAACATGACAAAGTAAACCTAAAATTGGGTTTAGATTGATTATATAGTGTGGCATTTTCTTAAATAAAATGAACTTTGAGATAAATAGTAAATTTTTGATACCATAAAACAATGGCAAATTTTTTTCCCACTGTCATAATAAGAAGTTATATTGGCAGCCCAAAAATTAGTTGTCATAGTAGAGAACACATTTATGATAACTAATTTTTGAGCTGTCATATTATTCGAATTACCCCACCTTACACTATTTTTTTTTGACAAATTTCAGATAGCTGTCATTATATCAAAAATGTGGTTGTCATCTAAAGCCAAAATTGTAGTAGTGTAAATCCAAGATCATCAACTTTGATCACATTACTATTCTCAACCCACTCACATTTAAACAATGAAATTCTAAACGTATGATAATTAAGCTTCCAAATATCTTGGATCACCCCATAAAATGACAAGTCTAAATAAATAGGATAGTTATCTTTAGCACTTACAATCTGCATTGTATGTGAAACACTACACAAACTCCATTGTTCTGGAAATCGATATATATCAACACTAATATGCTCAATAACTTAAAAGCAACTATATTCTCAACATGCTGAACTAAGATACAATCTAATTCCCTTTAGTAAGTGTGTTCTAGGAGTAGAGTCACCACATCAAAATGCTCAAGATAGCCCAAATCGAAGATTATTGGTCTAATAAACTCTATCCTAGGCAATCCTACTCCCACCAGGCACAACATACTTCAACATTTACAATTTAACATTGGAAAAATAATAGACATTAAGCATTAAGGAATTTGATAAACAAAGCTGCAATCTTTATTGACTTGGTTTCTCTTATCACTTTTTTTAGATTGAGGCTTAGAAAACCTATTATGCTATCTACCTTTTTACGTGAATGAAAACATTGGTGATGAAGGCACCCGGTTACTCAGCAACATAACAAACAAGGTTGCTACTGTATAATTGATATTACTTTTGATTGCTATAGCAAGGTAATGTTTTTTGGTTGCCTTTTTACGCGAACGACAACATTGATGATGAAGGCATCTGGCTACATAGCAGCTAAAAATAGAAGAGCTTTCTATCCTTCTTATTCATGCATTTTCTTTTGAAGCCAAGTGATTTTTTGGGCAGCAATATTACATTATTTGAAACTTATTTTATTCTATTAAGGATGATAGCATAACTGATTCTAGAAGGATAAGCACCTAAATAGAGCATTAGATCGCATTTGGACTTAAAGTATCCCAAACTTCCAAAGCAGCTAACTTTCCTCATATCTGGAAAAGATGGTGGATACTAGCCTATACACTCTCAAGCTCATCATGCTTATTATGCAAAAAAAATTGAGAAGCATTTAATTGCTTTTAAATAGCAGAGAAGTTGAGAAAAATAGGCCAATAAATTAAAATTAAAAACTTGCATAGAAATACACAATAGTTAACTAAAAATCTAAACAAGATAAACTCTGAATTGATAATTAAAAGAAGGGTCCAACCCCTCCTCCAAACTTAAAACTAGTAGTGGCCTCATTGCCACTACACAACTAAGCTCCCAAAACATGCTTTCAAATTTCTTAGAAACAAAATTTGAACTAGAACCAGATAATGCTAGGATAGATAACAGAGAGAAGAAGCTAAGAAAAAATAAATCAGGGAAAGAAAAGTCACTCCCCTTGCTACTGCAGCAAATTGTCGCGGTAGACCATCGACTTTTAGTGCTTTGATTAACTCCTCAAGCCACCCCTTCCTTTGGATGCTGCCTTGAGGTCTGAAAGCTACTTTTTAGAAGATTCAATCTCTACGTGCAGCTGTTCTTCCATCTCCTGCTCTTTAGCATCCATTTTCATTTTTTTCTTAGACCTTTTTGGGGCTCCAGCTGCTGTAGCATCTGCCTTCTTTTCAGGGTGATCCTGACTTATTTGATTTTTCTTTTACCTTCATCTTTTCCCTTTCCTGGCAGAAGGCTTGGGTAGAGTCGGGGGAGTTTGTTCCATCTCCTCCTCTTCATTTACATATTCAAGTATCTCCTCCTCTTTTTCATTTTTACTAGCTCCTTTCTCTTTTTCAGACTGTCCATCAACTTATGTTTCCAACTCTTCTTCTTCAATTTCCTCTCCTTTCTCAAACTCATCTTATTTTTCTTTTTAGACACATTTACCTATTCTTCAACTTACTCTCTTTATTTTTCAACTTCCTCATAGTTCCTACTCTGCAACATCTTCACCCTCCTTTTTCCTTCTCATCATCCCTTTAGGGTTAAAGAAGGATTTAAGTGAAGGAAGGAAAAGGCGTTGTTGGCTTCAGATCTTTTGTATGCTTTTTCTAAGGCCCATGTCCCTACTGTAGACATACTCCCAGTAAGCTTACTGTAACAGCTCCTGATGCTGTAGCATCTTAGCAAACTTCTTCTGGGAAGTTTCTTGAAGCTTGGCCTTTTTATAAAGGGTATAGAGCATGAGGTTTATATTAATTGCGTCGAAATGGTAGGATGGAGTACTGGAATGACGAGAGGATGATAGCTAAGTTTTTGTTCCAACTGGCTCTTTAGTCTTCTCTACTACAAATCTATGTATTGCTACCAAATTGATAGCTCTTATATTAATTAATTTTTCTTCTATACTTAAACAAGGAACAAGATTAGCAAGAAAAAGCGTAGAGATATGGCATGGAAAAAATTGAGAACCAATCCTTTTGGACGCACAATTCCTAAGTTCTTTCAACAATATTTTGCCTACATTGATTCTTTTTCCAGATAAAATTGAGTGCAACAAAATTAATCTTTCTTATGTGACTGTTTGGATGTGTGTGGTGGAATTAATGGAAGTGCGTATGAAGTGGTACCGCACTTTGGCTCTAGGTTTCAAACCAATTCTGAAACATGTTTTTGCTCCCTCGGCAGACACACTATGCCAGTTAGTGCATGGCACATTTAATCACACAACATATCATCTAGCTAAGATTTAGTATTTGTGACAGTTGTGATAGAATATTCATCATCGAAGTCAAGCAAATCATTAATACCATTCAAAGATTCAATAGTAATAGCATACCTCTCAAGCTGGCATTAGACTCCTTAGGGTTATGTTAGCATAGAACTCTCTTACCAGGGGCACCAAAATGGTGTCGTAGTGAGAGAATAACCTCACCCTATTTCTATGCCTGATGATATCGGCTGTCTTTTGGTAGACCCAAGGGGTGTCAATTCCAACATAAATCCCTTCTCTTCTTGAAATTTCTTCATTCGGATCTCCTCTTCATATTTCCTCTCAGCCTCATCATTGACAAATTTTTCAATGGACACAAATCATTTAGGCTGGCTCTTCACTCTAGGTTTATTCATTTTTGAACAAGAAGACATTTTTGGAGGATGAAAATATGGGTCTCGAAAGAGTATGGGGGAAACAAGGGTTCGCTTAGAGGCAAAGGATAAATACTTTTGAAATCACTGGCTTGCGTAAGAAATGGGGCAATAGCGCTTCTCATTTTAAAGGGATGCGACCTCCTTTGATGCAACATGGGCTTTCCCTAACCTCCTTATCCTGTGAAAAGTAAATCAAATGATATTTTAGTTGCATATATTTTAGGGGGCGATTTGAAATTTGATGAAGATGAAACGTTAATTGAGTTTTTGGCACATATATTAGAAGGAATATTTGTTGCACTAGCATATGCGATGATGTAGCATTTCCTTCCTGGCACTGAAACAATCAACCATCCAACAAGCACCTCTCCATCTGCTAGCAGCCCTGACAGTGGACCCCACATATGATTTATACCTGCAAATCAATCTCGTAAAACCTTTTTAAGGATAAGATCTCGTGATACATTAAATATTTAGCGCAAATATCCTATCTTATATAAGAATCATTCTACTTTTATGAAAAATATTTTTACTTGAAAAGGGAAATCTCAGTACCTAAAATAACAAATCAAACCAAAAACGCATTAATTTAGCCTGACTATGAAAACAAAGTATGAAAGTCAAATAAATGAAAAAAAAAAGTGAAATTCTCCCTTGGGCTGCCTCTCAAAAGCGCTTGAGTTAAAGTCCTCAGCCTGACTTGGGCCTTGATCGTGATGGATCACCAAGCGGAATTGAGGTTTTTATCCGGTCAACCTCATTTTCCTAGTATTTATTAACCCTTTGGCCATTCACCTGAATTCATTTTTAGTCTTTTCATCTAATAAATGAAAGTCTCGATGAGACTAAACTCTGATCAGTTTAAATGGCCAAGACCATCTTGATTTTAGCTTTCCAGGAAATAGCCTTAATCTTGAGTTGAACATCAACACTTTCTCCTCTGGCTTTAGTTGTCTTTTCATGATCCTCTTGTCATGCCAATTTTTTCTTTACTCCTTGTACAACAGGGGGTTCTCATAGGAAAATAGCTTCAACTCATCTAACTCATTCAATTGCAATGCTCTTTTATCTCCGACTATCTGCGAGTCCAAATTTTGCATTTTGACAACCCAAAAGGCTTCATGTTGTAGCTCTAAGGGTAGATGGCAAGCTTTGCCAAAAACCAACCTATAGGGGAGACATTCCCAAATCTGTCTTATAGGCAGTCCTATATGCCCACAGTTCATCATCTAATCATATGGACCAATTCTTTTTGCTAGGATTCACCAGTTTTTCTAGAATTCTCTTTATCTCATGATTTGATAACTCCACTTGGCCACTAGTTTGAGGTTGGTATATTGTATCAACTTTATGTTTTACCCCATACTTGACTAGCAATCCTTTAACAAGCTTATTCACAAAAGTGAGTTCCTTCATCATTCATGATTGCTCGAGGAGTCACAAACCGAGTAAAAATGTTCTTCTGAAAAAATTTAGTCACTACCTTAGTATCATTGGTTGCTAGGGCTGCAGCTTCAACCTACTTTGATACACATCATCTACTACCACAAGTATGTATAAGTTTCTAAATGATGGTGGAAATGGTCCCATAAAGTCTATACCCCAAACGTCAAAAAGCTCAATCTCTAGAATACTGTTGAGAGGCATCTCCTCTATTTGAGATATGTTTCATGTTCTTTAATATATATCATAGATTTTAGCAATCTCATGAGCATCTTTAAAGAGAAAGGGCCAAAAATACCCAGACTAAAGCACTTTAGCAACTATTTACATCCCTCCAAAGTGTTCTCCATAGGGTGAGGAGTGTCACTGCTATAGTACGCTATGGATCTCTTTCTTAGGGACACACCTCCTAAACACCTTATCAGGGCCTTCCTTGTAAAGGTATGGGTCATCTCAATAGGAAGCTTTTACTTTTTCGAAGAACCTCTTCATTCCTTATGAATCCAGTTTTGGGGGAAGAACACCACTTGCCAGGTAGTTGGCTATGTCAGCATATTAAGGATCTTTTGCTATTGAAACTGCTAACAAGTGCTCATCAGGGAATGTTTTTGCTATAGATGATTTTGCTACAATATTCTCTCCAGTTTCCTACCTAGACAGGTGATTTGCTACCTAGTTCTTAGTTCCCTTCTTGTCTTTAATCTCTAAGTCAAACTCTTGTAACAACAAGATCCACCTAATAAGATTAGGCTTCACATCCTTTTTAGAGATTAGATATTTGATAACAGAGTGATCAGTGAACACAATTACTTTTGCACCAACTAAGTATATCAAATGCAAAAACAATAGGTAAAAGTTCTTTCTCTGTAGTAGTGTAACTCAATTTAGCCCCAGACAGAGTTCTACTTGCATAGTAAATGGAATCGAAAACCTTACATTTCATTTTCCCTAGCACTGCTCCTACAACATAATCACTAGCATCACACATGAGCTTAAATGATAGCTCACAGTCAGGTGCTGCAATAACATGTGTTGTAACTAGTGTTTTTAAGCTCAAGAAAGGCATTCATGCATTCATTAGTAAAATGAAAAGTTCTATTATTTTCTAAGAGCCTGAATAATAGTTTGAAATTTTGGACAGATCGTTTATAAATATTCTATAAGAACCTGCATGTCCTAAGAAACTTATATTTCCTTTTATTAAGCTAGGGGCATGGAGCTTATCAATGACTAGCTTTACTCACTTTAGTGAAACTCTATGCCGTAAAACAATACCTACCTGAACCATGAAGTGACACATTTCCCAGTTTAAGACTAAATTAGTTTCTTCACATCTTTCAAGTACTTTCTCAAGATTAGACATATATTTTAAGTTTGATTCTCCAAAGATAGAAAACTCATCCATAAATACTTTTAAAGTGTGTTCTACCATATTTGTGAAGATGGCCATCATGCACCTTTAGAAAGTTGATGGAGAATTGTAGAGGTCAAAAACCATTCTTCTAAAGGCAAATGCTCATAAAGGCAAGTGAAGGTAGTTTTTTCTTAGTCCTTCAAAGTTATGGATTTGTAGCCAGTCTATCAAGCATCTAGTCAATAAAAGGTAGAGGAAAATGGTCTTTTCTAGTGGCTTTATTCAACTTTCAGTAGTTCATACACACTCTCCATCCAGTCACTATCCTTGTTGGGTTCAGCTCGTGGTTTTCACTTCTTGCTTCTATGACTCTTCCTTTCTTTGGCACGCATTGAACTAAACTAACCCATGCACTGTTAGAGATTGGATATATTATGCATGCATCCAACCACTTGGGTTCATCCCCATCTATTTCTCTATTGAGTTGCTGCATCCCTCCTCCAAGAGTATCTTATGTATAGAAATTGAGCGGCTTATCCCTTTTATGTCTGCCATTTGCGACCCAATAGCTCTTTTGTATCTCCCAAGCACCTCAAGCAGAAATTTTCCATTCTTACTACCTAGGGTTGAGGAGATGATGATGGATAGTGTATTGTATTTACCCAAGTAGGCATACTTTAAGTGTGTAAGAAGGGGCTTCAATTCCAACAAGGTTGGTAACTCTATGTCAGGCAGTGGGGGTTTAAATTTTCTCGCAGATAAATGCAAGGATTCAATTTGCTTTCCAATTCTAAAGTTTTCCTGCTTGGCATCCATCCATGCTACTTTAACCTCCTCCTTATCACTACCGTTTTCATCCAAAATTGTTAATGATAACTCTGGCAGAGTTGAATTGCTAGAGTTAAGGTACATCATATCGAATCCAATACCAAAATGTCTGTGTATTCTTCAACTTCCTCATCTGGGTACTTCATGGCCTTGAAGATGTTGAAGGTGATCTCTTAACCAATTACTCTCATGGTCACTTCATCCTTCAGGACATCAATAGATGTTCTTCTTGTAGCCAGGAAGGGTCTTTCCAGGATGATTGGCACTTTTCTATATGCCTCATAGTCTAAAATGATACAAGTCGGCTGGGAATATGAATTTATCAACCTGTACCAGCACATCTTCTATCTTGGCCTCTGGATCAACATAGGATCTATCTGCCAATTACATGGTGATAGTGGTAGGTCTTGCTTCACATATGCAAAGATTTCTAAATATTGACAATGGGTTTGCCAATTGACAAGGATTGTAAAGCTCCCTAGATCTTTGAACTTTAGAGGGAGCTTATTTTACAGGATCATAATGCACTCATGAGTTAATGCTACAGTCTTAAACTCTCCCAACCTCCTTCTATTGGTGAGAATGTCTTTCATAAACTGGACATATTTATCAACTATTGTAATGCCTCCACCTGAGGAATATTGATGTGGAGTTGTTTCCATATGTCCAAAAACTTGTTGAATTGACCATCCAATTTTTTTTTCTAAAACCTCTGAGGGAATGGAGGCAAATTCCTTTTTATTTCTTCCACTTTATTCTCTGAAACCTTAGATGTTGTGTTTGAGGGTGCTACATCAGATGGCTTTGCTCTCTCTCTGCTTGGACTAGTTTCCTTGTTTTCTGTCTCAAGACTATCCTCCTTTTCTTCAACAGGCATGATTGTCATCTTACAACTCCTCAAATGGATAGCCTTGCAATGTTCTTTTCCTTCTCTTCTTGGGTTTTTCGTGTTGCTTGGTAAGGCTCCTTGAGGTCTTGAATTCAATTCATTTTCTAACTAACACGGCTTGACTCTGTATCATGGTTTAATTGTTGTGGATGACAGATTAATTTTTCATAATGTATTCCTTCAGATTTTACAAAAGAAATAGACTTCTTAGTTTTTTACTTCTGCCCTTGAGGTTGTTGAACAAAACCGGGAGGGTAAGCTAGTATGTTTTGCACATTTGATGTTACTACATTCTAATTGCCCCAAGAAAAATTGAATGTTGCCTCCTCCTTATCACTACCGTTTTCATCCAAAATTGTTAATGATAACTCTGGCAAAGTTGAATTGCTAGAGTTAAGGTACATCTGTTTCATCATATCGAATCCAATACCAATATGTCTGTGTATTCTTCAACTTCCATATCTGGGTACTTCATGGCCTTGAAGATGTTGAAGGTGATATCTTAACCATTTACTCTCATGGTCACTTCATCCTTCAGGACATCAATAAATGTTCTTCATGTAGCCAGGAAGGGTCTTTCCAGGATGATTGGCACTTTTCTATATGCCTCATAGTCTAAAATGATATAAGTCAGCTGGGAATATGAATTTATCAACCTGTACCAGCACATCTTCTATCTTGGCCTCTGGATCAACATAGGATCTATCTGCCAATTACATGGTGAGAGTGGCAGGTCTTGCTTCACATATGCAAAGATTTCTGAATATTGACAATGGGTTTGCCAATTGACAAGGATTGTAAAGCTCCCTAGATCTTTGAACTTTAGAGGGATCTTGTTTTGCAGGATCATAATGCACTCTTGAGTTAATGCTACAGTCTTAAACTCTCCCAACCACCTTCTATTGGTGAGAATGTCTTTCATAAACTTGACATATTTATCAATTATTGTAATGCCTCCACATGGGGAATATTGATGTGGAGTTGCTTCAATATGTCCAAAAACTTGTTGAATTGACCATCCAATTTCTTTTTCTAAAGCCTCTGAGGGAATGGAGGCAAATTCCTTTTTATTTCTCCCATTTTATTCTCTGAAACCTTAGATGTTATGTTTGGGGGTGCTACATCAGATGGCTTTGCTCTCTCTCTACTTGGACTAGTTTCCTTGTTTTCTGTCTCAAGACTATCCTCTTTTTCTTCAACAGGCATGACTGTCATCTTACAACTCCTCAAATGGATAGCCTTGCAATGTTCTTTTCCTTCTCTTCTTGGGTTTTCCGTGTTGCTTTAATTGTTGTGGATGACAGATTCATTTTTCATAATGTATTCATTCAGATTTTACAAAAGAAATAGACTTCTTAGTTGTTTACTTCTGCCCTTGAGGTTGTTGAACAAAACCGGGAGGGTAAGCTAGTATGTTTTGCACATTTGATGTTACTACATTCTAATTGCCCCAAAAAATTGAATGTTGCCCCCATCTAGGTCATATGTGTTAGAGTAAGGGTTTTTGTTGGTGGTGTTGTTCCTGTTGAAATTTCCAACATAGTTTACTGATGTTGGATTCCCAAGAAAACTCTCAAATAGATGCCCTTCCCAACAATAGATGCAGTAGACTTCTACTACTTGATTAACCGTTTCTTGCATGCCTTGATTTTGGTTCTGAATCGCTGGAGATCCCATACTCAAATTATTAATCATATTTTTCAAGGAAGAAACTTGGGGTGTCAAAGCAGTCATTGCATCCAACTCATGGACTCCTACAACTCTCTTAGTTGTTGTAGCAGTCGCAGCTCTAGCAGTAGGCCACTAATAGTTGTTGCTAGCAATCCTCTTAGAATTAAATAAGCCTCGCTATAAGACTTAGATAAAATAGCTTCATTGGCAGAGACATCTACCATCAACCTTGTTGAAGAACTCAACCCATTATAAATTGTTTCCATTTGTATGCAATGAGGGATGCCATGATGTGGGTAATTCCTTAGCAACTCCTTAAATCTCTCCCATGCTTCATACAAGGATTCATCCTCCATTTGATGGAAAGAGGTGATATCATTTCTTAACTTAGCATTTTCAGTGGGAGGGAAATATATCATCAAGAATTTCTCAGCCAAGTCATTCCAGCTGTTGTTTGAATCTGGGGGTCTTGAATTGAGCCATGCTCTAGCTTTGTCTCTCAAGGGAACAACCTTATCCTTAAGGCATCTTCGATGGCTCCAAGAATTTTAATGGCATCACTCACTTCCATAAACAGTCTCAAGTACAAATTAGGATCTTCAGAGGGTAGGCCATTGAATTGTCTCACTGTCTGTAGCATTTGAAACATTACTGGCTTCAATTAAAATGGAGGGGCTTGAATTTCAGGCCTCACTATACTAGGGTTGACAGCTTGTGGCTAGAGTATGGAATAGTCTTTGATGGATCTCTCTTTATCATCAGCCATTACAATGACATTATTACCATTGTTTGCCTGATTTCCTTGTTGAATCTTTTCATTTAACCAACTTCATCTTAAAAGGTGCAGCCATCTCATCTACGACAACTAAACAACTTTGCTCTCTTCGTAGTTGTCTTAAGGTACTATCAATTTCTAGGTCAAAGATGAAGTCCAATATTTGTTGTCTGCGTATATAATAGATCCTACTTTCCTGAAAATAGAGCAGGGGCAACAAATTCAATAAAACTCACAAATTAAATCCTACATGGTCTAAATAATGATACTCTATATATAGTCCCCGTAAACGGTGCCAAAAAATTGTTGTCTCTTGATTTATGTCTGCTGCAAGTGCACATGGACTAGTATCAATAATTCCCTTATCAATCACGTCACTAAATCAATCATGCTCCAGTTTTTATAGCATCTCAATGTCACTACCTTAGCTCTTAAGCACAATAAACTGTCATTTTTTTAGATTACCAATTCTAGTCTTAACTATCTTATGTCTAAGCTTAGTCAGATTTGAGATTGGTTCATTAAATTCCAGCCAAAGGGTTGCAAGGTAAGTTCATATGTCTATGTAACTCATAAAGTATTTAAATCTACACGATTCCATATTCTTGTATTTTTTATTTAAAAACTCATATATCAATTTAGTCTATTCCATTAAACTATGTCCTTTCAGATCTTAATCTAACTTTCATTCCAATAGAGATTAACTTTAAGCTATAATAAAAAAAAGCTTCACAATAGAAACAACATTAATAAGATAAACTAAAATCTAAGTTCATATTACCATACTAGTCTCCAAGTGTTTAGCTCATAATGAGCTCAAATATAAAAATGGAATATCCTATTTCTATGTTTTTTGGCAGACTAAGAAATAGAATGAAGCTAGAACAGAGAGTGAAATGAGGTAAACAAGAGAGAGAAAAGAAGAAGAATAAATAAATTACTCTACGCCTTGTCTTATTCCTTGAATTCATTGCTTCCTTTCGGACGTCTTCTTCTTTTTTCCTTTCTGTGCAAAGTCCCTTTCGTACCAAGCAATGTCAGCTCCTTTTGACTATGTCTAATACTCCTTCCAAAAATAGACGCACTTCCCTTTTATATGAGCCTCAAGATTAGGGTTTCCCTTTAGCACTGTGACACATTTCAAGATTCCAAAAGTTGGGGACCATGAAAAAATGCACTAAGGACCCCTGTAATAATAGTTTCTGACATACAAGAATCTTCTTTTCACTTTGGTTGAGAGCGGACCTTTTTGGATATATAATCCAAGTCGAGAGTGGAGTTACGCGAACAGCCGTCTGATGGAAAATGACTTTCACGTTCGGTTCAGAGAGCACTTTTTTCGTTGAGAATTCCTCGTTCCCTTTCGTGTGAATTCCCCAGCGGCGAATTCAAAACTTGTGGGGCACATCAATGCCCCTAAATCATTCTTTCTTTAGATCACACTGGAAGTGAAAAAAAAGGATATGAAATAGGATATTCCGGCTTCTACCCGGCAGAGTCCTCCATAACTGACCGATCGGTGAAAGGAAAGTTAGACCTATTGAAGGGATAGCCGGACCCATTGAAAGTCTGGCAGTTATTGATGGCTCGGAAAGAAAGCTGGGCTAGGTGTTCTTCCCTTAGAAAGGAGCTATTCGCCTCGAGGCTTGACTATTCTCCTCTGCCGTGTCAGGTTTGAGAGGGTAGGCACTTCTTACAGGTACTGGGCCGCCATCAGTGGAAGGCGTTGAAAAATGGGAGGAATAGTCGTAAGCGAAAAAGAAAAGGAGGACACAAATCCACTTTTATTCGATATCCGAGTCGAGCTGGGATCACTTTTCTTATATGCCATCTTTCTGAGCCAAGAAGGCATGTTTGCACGCTTTCATATAGAAAGGAACCCTCGATAATAGACCTTATTTCACGCCCATAGACGAAATAGAAAAATAAAGAAGTAGAGGATGCTGATTTGAATGGGGATTTACAGAAGAATTTCCATTCTTATTTGAGGAGTACTTAGGGAGGGAAGGATCCTGAGCGTAGAACAAGAAAAGTAAGAAAGAAGAGTTATATTGGCACATACTGGAAAATCGGGAAAGCTCGAACCGTGCCATCTTTAACCCCAGCTCTATCTCTTGTTTTGGTTTTGTGTCCTTTAGGCATAGCTGGACTATGCGACAAACAACTCACCAAGCTTGGAATGCACTGCTACAACTATAACAACATTAGGAAATGCTACATCATCGAAGGATATCAAGCTCTGCAAGGGGCCCTGCACTGAAGAAACTCTAATGCATAAAATTGCTTAAAATATTAAAAAGGCTAGCATAATAACAAAACTAACCTTAAGACTAAATAAACTACAAATAACTAAGACTTATACAATAAAAACATTAAATCACCCTAAGATAAAAAACAATTCAAAGTTAGGAATGCTAAGATAACTCTAAAATCTTAACGTTATCAATACCTTAAAGGAGTTGTGCGACTGGAGCTTCCTCATTCAATTCGGAGCATGTAATCATTGTTGTTAATTCAGATATGACTTGGAGGCTATTTCATCTTGTCCTCTTCTTCGAAGTTCAACCACCTCTTGTCTTATTATTCTACTTTTGCTATATATTTTCCATCTTTGAAGTACATCCACCTATTGTTGTCTTGTTCTCTTTCAACAAGAAACATCATGGAATGTTGATGATAGATCTCAATGGTCGTGTATAGTCCTGTGGATAAATTTTGGTACAGTGACCTTGCCACCAAAATATGAAGTCATCCTTGTAGGTCGCTCATGTATGGAAAAGACGGATATCAACATTGTCAATATATTTTTTATTCGTCCAACATTGAAGTAAATTTTCGGTGTTATGTTGATGTGTTGTCCTGCCTAAAGGACATACATGAAGATCACAAATATAGGGAATGATAATTGCTTGAATGCAACTAAAATTGTTGGATGAATTGGCTACGAATGTAATATTCAACATAGATCACAAATTTCCTATCACATTCATCTACTGAAATCAGAAACCTTCAGGTCGTGTTGTAATGTATCAATTTAACATTGAGGGCCTAATGGGGACAATTGAAAGGGCACAAAAAGCTTGGGGTCCCTCCAAATTCCATATGATAGATGAAATGGAAGAAATTCTCAAACAATTTTATTAGGTTCGCAACTTTGGCATATTTCTCTCCATGAGTGCAGGCACCAAGGAGTTTAATTAAAATAATCCTCCCCTAGACCAATCTTTAGGAAATACGCATAAAGCCACAATTGTAGGATCCAAGATGGACCGCCAGGAGATTTGGATGATGTACCCATATATATCGCATAACATATATGATACATATGAGCCAATAGAAAAAAAGCTAAGGCAAGGACTCTACTAAAGGCCAAAGCAAATGCTAGATGGCAATACTAAATTGTGATCCTTTGTGAAGTGGTGTAGAAAACAAACTTGCAAAGCCAGTGTAGGATAAAGGAACACTACTCCCAATCACTAATTGGTCCTTCTTCTTCCTTTCCTCAACCATGAAGTGTGGATATGCTAATTGCTTTATGTTCCCACCGCTAATGTCATCGTGTATATCAGTTTCATATGAAGACATTAAAGGGTCAATATCTTCTCCAGTAGGATAAAAGCATTATAATTGGTAGAAGTCAAATATGGTTGTCCCGTTAGACCACAAGGAAAGTGAAACGCTTTGGTGAACACAGACCAAAAGGTAACACATCATTCATTGAACCTGGGTTCAAAATGGAAAAGAGGGTAAAAATCTTTATACTCATTGGGCATTAGGTCCATGAAGTAAGGACTGAGAGTTACATAGTGCATGGTAGCATCTAGCTTGATATTATGAAGTTGAATCTTATTATGAACATAACCTAAATTCTCAGACTCCAGTAATCGGCATTATTCTGCAGCGACCAAGGAATGGTCATAGCAGCAGACGAAGATACCAACTAAACTTGTCTGTGTTGGAGCGAAGGCATGTTCACAAAGCTTTTGAAAGTTAAGTCTCCCCTAAGAGACGCAATAGCAATATCATGGGAAAGGAAATCACAAGAGCATTGAAACCCTAACGATGTTGTTACATTGAACTTCTATTCCAAACAAAGTGTACAACTTGTTGAATGCAAAACGCTTGCAATTTCAACACCATGAACATATATGAAGTGGTGCACTTGAACTTAATCATTAATTTATTACACGAACCAAAGTAATTAGATTTAGAACATATTATAACAAGAACACACAATCAAAACATACAAAATGATTATGTCTTCTAAAATTTCCCGATTGTAGCTTGTAGCTTGTAGGTAAGCTTGGAAATTATTTCCAAGCATGCCTACCTAGTCAATGCTAGGTAACTACCCTATCAAATTTTCATCAATGAGTCAAGATCGGCTGTGGAAAGGTGAGGTGGGTTTTGATCGGTTAAATCAAATATAAAAAGCCAGTTCGTGTTTTCTACTTCTATATTAGTTGTAAGCTGAATATCATTTTTAATCAATCAGTCCTGTTCAGATCAGATTCTACGATCCATATATTCCCTTCACACAGCTCAAGTGAAATGGCATTGTTGAGAACCAATTATCAATTATCTTTACTCGGTTGAGTTGAAAATTGTCGTAGAATACCCATTGTAGACCTTGCAAAGTTTTATTTTAAGGGCTATTTGTTATGTTCATACTATAATCTCTTGTACTTTCTTTTACTCTCACATTCTGTGGAAACATTTTATTTTTTGGTTTTTCTTATTTGACAACCATTGCTAATGTTTTGATCAAATGCGTACCTGCTAAGTATTCTGAATTTCATGATCATCTATTGGCCGCCAATATGTAGGAATGATTAGTTTTATTTTTATATCAGCGAACACATTTGTATTCGGTTGTCTTCATTGGGTTGCTTTGAGGTAAAATATGCGTAGGATATATGTCCTGATTTCATGCTGTTGCAGAAAATGATACAAGAAATTGCAAGACAACGTCAATGAAAAATTGCTCGAAGCTTTATGGCTTATAAAGCATCTAAGCGATCATGTTATGGGGTGATGCCTTAACTTATGCCACAAATTATCAGCATGACGTGATGTTACCTATGGAAATAAATGTGAAATTGCCGCAAGTGGTTAAACAATATTAATTAGCACCCGAAGCCTTTCTACAAAGTATGATGTTCGAGTTAGATGAAGCTGATGAAATTCGTGCAAAGGCATGAGATTCCTTACACAAACAAAAAAAAGGTTGCCAAAATTTATAACACAAGGGTCCAAAGAGAAATTTTTATGAGGTGATTCGGTATGAGCAACAATATTACCTTAGAAATTTTAGTGGGCACATTCATAGGATAAATCCAAATTACCTAATTATCATCCATCAGTTTTTAATAACAAAACAAGGTAGGACATCTGACGAATGTCAGAAGTACTGTAAATCACCTAAAATTCATTCACAATTGTTGCAAGCTCAATATAAAAATCTCCCATATTAAGGAGATTGCTTCAATATCATCTCGAGCGATTGAATTAATGTCGAATAGATGCAAGATGAGTGTGCTCTTTTAAATCTTTATGAGTTAGTGGTGGTAGCCTCGTCTCTCAACACAGCCAGCTAGTGTTTGAGACACATGAAATCAAAGATTAAATTCTTGTAATCGTGTTAACATTTTCTCTTCTTCATTTAATAAATCTGCCGTGCCCGAAGGGAGGTTCCTTACAATTGGATGTAGCCTATAATGTGGTAGATATTTTTGAAATAATGGCATCCTGTAAAAAAGTTTCGTCATTGAAGGCTTTAAGTACATAGCTAACAAGGGCAAGCAAGAAAGCTCAGACTTATTACTTAAATGCATGATCAATAGTAAGCTGATTTAATAAAACAAAGCAAGTTGACCTCAAATCTCTTGTGCTAAAGGATCAAGAACCCTCTCAAGCGAAGAGACTTGGAAAGTCTCCAAAGTAGTTATAGCTTTCTCAAGAACTTCAGACTCCAAAAGCAAGTTACGAGTGAAATACCAATAGGCCAAGAGTCTATCACTAGATGGTTGATGTCCTCACAAGGATGAAGAGTAGAAACCTCAGTTTGGGGAAGTAAAGGATCAATAGGATGAGGCAATGTAGGTTCATATTCCCTATGCATGCAATCCAACATTAGTATCAAATGACACTTTCAAATACTAAAATAAAAAAGATTAAAATGAAAATTGTACTTTTGCTGAAAGATGTTTGCCAATAGTGAATCAGTGGAATTTGTACAAGGATCATTCCCTAAGAAATCCTTGACCTCAAGAAGTGTAGGAGAATAGAGCATCACTGTTGACCTAATACGAGAATCAGTAGAGACCTAAAAAATTTCATAACAGACAGTCAAAACCGACCGTAAGGCTTAAACAAAAGAAAAGAAAATTAAATCACAATATGTCACCAGAAACAGATGTGTGTTCATTAGTGACATCATAACTACGTTAAATAGAGGAAGTGATTCGTTATCAGGAGCTTCATCAATTGATATGACAAGAACCACTTGAGTAGAAGTAATGGCAAGAGGTGTCGGAGGTAAATTGTTATTGGTGTGAATATGTGTGGTTTCATCAATGGTAGTAAAGCAAGGATCTTCTCCCTATCTGTCTTTTCTCTTACTAAGTGGGCAAGTAAGAGATCATCATCATCATTCTCCATCCGTTCTTCTTATTCCTAACTACTAATACCATCTTCACTTTTGGAACTTGAAGCAAATGGTCCTTTTTTCCAACATAGGGAGAAATACTCAAGCCACAACTCACAATATCTGGACAACAATTTTATCAGCCCTCAGAGAGGTAAAAGTCCTAAGAGTACGATCCAAAGAGAAAGCTCAAAGATAATCAACATATTGACTCCACCATTGCCTGAAAGAATCAGTGGTCAAACCAGATACTTCAAACATAGTTAATCGTTTGACAGTCGTATTTAGTAAGACTTCTATGTAACGGTGAAGGGTTGTACACACTCACATAAGAAATTGGAATACATTGAGTAAGCCAAAATTGTCTAGCAAACTTAACAGGGCAGTACACTCGGATGTTTTTAAGACCCCTACTTTATGGTCGCTCAAGATGAGAGCACTTTTTTTTTTCGTGTATTGGGATATAACTTTAACCCTTATTTTTTATTGATGTGACATTATATTTCAACCACGTGATATATAATATTTTTTTAATATTTGAGGTGGTCTCTTTATGATTTTATGAATAAATATGTATTTAGGCAACATAAGGGTAATGTTATCATCTTTTTAATCCCTCCCACGCTTACTTCTTTGTGTTTAATGCTTGTGCATTATTTTTATGTCGTGTGCATGTTATTATGTGTAGTTTTATATTATCAGGGTTATAGTATTTTTGGGGAATTTCCTTTATGCCATTTTTCTCATTAGGGAATATTGATTTTAGGGTTTGTGAAATTTGATTTTAATTAGGCTATGGAGAGACACGAGGGAAATCAGGGGTTTAGACACTCCTTCTCCCCTTTGCTTGGCCGGCCCCCTTCTCGCTTATTAGGGGATGTATTTTCTTTCCTAAATGTGGACTCTATATTGCATGGTTAGGGTTAAAACTTTAGGAAATGATCTTTTTATTCTCCTTGCTTCATAATCATTCTATATTCCCTCTTCTCTTGGGTGGCAACTCTCTCCCTCCCCTCTCTTGTTATGCGGCATCACCTTGCCCAATCACTTGTGTGCAATAACCACCCTCACTCTTCCCCTTTGTGTATTCGGCATTCCTATCTCTCCCTCACTCTCATGCAACACCTCCTTACATGACAAGCTCATCTCTTGCTCACCATCTAAGAGCCCTATTATCTAAGAAGTATTAAGCTCTAGGCAGCGACGGTTGTGGCACAAGACGTAGATGTGGTTATTCGGATCGTACTTTCGGTAAACTTATGTTATTCCTTTTTTCATCATAAATGATATAGTTTTGTTTGACACATTTTTTTATGTATAGTTCTGAATAATACTTAGATACAATAACCATATTATGATTATTTATGTTCCACGAATCGTCTTTGAAGAGAGAAAAGTTTAAAATAAAAATCTGAATCTTTCATAAAAACTGGAATTTTTGGAATTCCTGTATACAGTGAAAACGACTTAATATTTTGAAACTCAAAGGATTTTGAATCTGAAATTTTTAGGGTAGACTCTCAACATATTGAAACACTTATTTTAGAAAAATTAGTTCAAAATTCGATCGCTGCAATTTTATATAAATTATGAAAATTTCTGTTTTGTACAAGGGAAAACAGTTTTTTTGATATCCAAATTTTAGAGTTTCGGTATTGAGATCAACTCTATTTGACCTAAAAACTTTACATTACTTTTTAAAGAATATCATTAGTAATTATGTGAAGTTTTTTGGACATGGTTTTCTTATTGAAACATATTTTTGAATATTACTGCTTTACTTGAAAAAAATAGTTTCCTGTGACGAACAAGTTTCATGTTTTTGACAACTCAGTCAACTCTGTAATATTATGAAATTAATTATGTGAAGCTCTGGTATCTTTGAAGACAGCCAGTAAGAATTTTAGAATTTTTTGGAAACCTTAGTTTAAGTTGTGTTGGTTTCTACCGAGTCAACACTTAGTGTTAGTTTCCATTTTTGCATATCGTATCGTACTGAGTAGTATAGTACAATTTGTTTCAGGATTTCACTTTCATAATTTCTTTACCGAGAAATCAGGTAAGTGAAAACTTACATACGTAACCGCGTGTTTGTTTTGCTATGTCTGAAAAATGTAGAATAAATGTTGAGTTCTTTTCCTTGTTTGGTTATTATTTTTTGATTTATTCGTTGTGATGTGGGACTTTATTCCGGATGATAATGCACTTGTATGATTCTGAATCTTAGCAAAGAAATGAGATATAAGATAAGAAAGACTATTGTGTGATCATGTAACATAAAATGTTGTGTGTTGTTAAAGTCACGTACTCACCAACTCTGATATTGGTTGCCTTGTCCTTCGGGAGAGGGTCTAGGAATATGTTTTGGTTTAGTTTTATGGGAAGGTAATTATTGCAACCAGTTCCACCCCTTCGAGGGTGCAGAATGGTATTCATAAAAAATGTCACTTATTCGTACCTTACAAACTAACAAATCTTATCGATGGATAATTCTGTTCTGATGTGGGTGTAGTGGTGAGCTCTAATGGAAGTTGGTCAGCGTCTTTGTAAAGAAAGATATGAACAATTATAATGAATGAAATGTTGCGTACGTAAAATTATGTAAGATAAAATGATATGCATTGTATGTGATTTGGTTTTGTTTCTTTTTATGTAAGCACGATTTTACTTACTGAGTATATTTTTATAATCACACCGTTTTTATTTTTAAAAAAAATCAGACGAGGAAGATGCTTTCGTTTCGAATGAAGTCTAGAGTCTCTGGTACGTGACTGAGTCAAAGTTATTTTTTTAAAACATTAGAAATTTTATTTTGTTTTGTTAAAGTTTAACTACATCTAAATATTTTCTTTCGTTAGAAAATTATACATAGTAGCATGCCATTATATGACGTTTTAAATTTATTCATAATAAATCAGACTTTGTTTAAGTTTAATTTTCAAAGTGATTAATTTTAAAAAAAAATTGACCTAGCTTCCGTGAGTTTTATTTGCATAAATTATTAAAGGAAATTTTGGATAAATTTCAGGCTGTTACAGATGTGGCCCTTGCTAAATCAGATGCTATGTTGTTGTGGATGGTATACCAATAACCAAACATTGAGCTAGAAGAAAATGCCCCCAACATCTCCAAGAATGATCTTTCACATCGCAGTGGTGAATCAAAGTAAGGGTTTAGCAATCGGAACCAAAATGGAATCCTTTAAAAGGAGTGAAATACGGAGGATATCGACTTTTGTCCATAATATAAAAAATGAGAAACATTCCTTAAAGGAATGAACCCTAACTTTTTCCTTCGCAAACTTATCCCTAAGAGAAGCATAGTTTGTTTCTAAGATAGTTGGATGCCCTAGTTCAGGGAAATATGAGTGCAACCAAAATCGGAGAAGCCAAATCAGACCACTAACAGTACAACTGATGTAGTAATAAACCATATCAAAAATTATTTATACAAATGGCCTAACAAGTACGGGACCAAGACTCGTCATGAAGAAAGGCCAACAACCGCATTAATGTGTTTTACAACAATTCTTTGAGAGCTTGAACAAGAAATAAAATTATATAATGAATACAAGATGAAATTACACAACTCTTTATCTGATAAGAGACATGAAGATTTGGCTTCGACTTTAAGGAAGGCAAGTAACTAAACTGAGAGGAATTATATGGAAAGATATACTCAATATCAGAAGGTAAGGATGGAAATTTTTGCCTAACCTCCTCGCCAGTAGGTGATAAAGAAGTCAAATGGCTAACATCAAACACGGTTGAAGCTATCAAACCGCAGGGAATAAAAAATGTGTACAGACATACACTACAACAAAAAGGCTACGATAACGGCCAAAAATGCTATCATAGGATTTCAATAGCGTTTTTAAAAACGCTATGTAAACAGGCGTTACTAAAAGTCCATTACCTATAATAGCGTTTTTTAAACGCTATAAAAAAGCCAACGATAGCGTTTTTTAACACTATCAAATGCTTTTTATAGCATTTTTTAAACGCTTTTCATAACGTCTAAAAAATGCTATATAAAGCCTTTCATAGCATTTTAAAAATGCAATAAAAGGCCTTTCATAGCATTTTAAAAATGCAATAAAAGGCCTTTCATAGCCTTTTATAAATGTTGTAGTAGGTATTTTATAGCGTTTAGTAAATGCATCATAGTTCTTTCAAGTGTTTTATAAATGTTGTTGTAGGTCTTTCGTAGCATTTTCATTAACTATTACTTTGTTAATATTATTAAATACTTTTTTTATTACTTATTCTTACAATTGTACAAATATAAAAACTAAATAAATTTTTAGAAAATATCATGATATAACAAAATCCTATATCATTTTATTTAATTAGTCAAAATTGTTACATAATAATTGTCTACTAGAAATCACATCTCAAAATGATAACTACATATTGATTTTTACATAGAGCAAGCAAAAGTAACTTATTCAAAAAACTAAAAGCTAATATAAATTCACATTTAGGTACTGAAGGTGGAGGTACCCTAGGAGATCCACTTGATGGTTTTCCTTGGTGAGGAAGTGGTGGCGCAGGTAACTGCCTTGGTGATGCTTCAGGACAAGATCAAAGTGTTTTACCAAAGTATGGATGATCCATTCAAATGAAGGAGTAAGCCTCATAGTCCAAATATCACAATCTAAATGATCAACATCTAAGAAATGACTTATTAGATAAGAAAATTAAGAATTAATGGTAAACTTACAACATTCCATGATATAGTATAGTCGTTGGTGGAGAGCAACCAAATTCTGACATTTAACGGCAAATTAAGTTTATTATCTTCTATCTCAAATTGCACATTTAACAAGCAGCCAAGTTTATCTAAACAATGTCTTATAAGACCATAGCAAAGCTTAAGTGGCAGAGAAGGTTCATAGCAACACTAATAACACATTACATATGGTCAGAATAAAATGTTTCCAAATTGGCTTTGAAGAAAATAACAGAAAAATATTCCAAAGGCGATAATCAAAACCACAAAAGGTAAAAGAAACAAGTAGGAATTGAACTATGAATTGTTATGAAAATTCCACCAGCCCAACTTGATTGCATTGTAGGAACTCAAGGGTGGGTTTGTCAATCGTGTACCTTTTTTATTATCTTAATTAGATCATAAGAATTTCGACCAATAAACTCTTTTTTCTTCTATTAATTTGGATCACAATTTATACTCTATCTACATCAACCTCTAAATCTAGAGTTCTACAACCCCATGAGTTACATAACCTACTGTGCAAGCATTACCACTTATTTTTTGACATCATCGATGAACTTAATAACAATTAAATGAAGGCAACCTCTAGACTAGCTATATCAAACTTAATACATGTGCAGAAACTGAATAAACTACATAGTATTCAAATAGTTGTAAAAACATTCTATAAATTATACAAGAGATCAAGAACTATCATAAAACTTTTAGGAATTTACTTGGGCCAGCATAACCTCACCAAGGATTTCACATCAATTCAGACTTCTTGTGCAGTAGTAATAGAGAAGAAGTATAGATTAAAGAACATCTGAAACCAAATAAATATAATTACAATTCAAAGTGATAATAGAAGAAAATAAATCAATTCCTTAACTTCTCTTATCTCATATTGGTCTCTCCTACCCAAAACTTTGAACTTGACAGTCTCATACATGGCCATGAACTTAACCAAGTAAAATAAATTAACCAATTCACGCTTGAAGAAACAAGAAACCCAAAACCTATTAACATGCACCAACAATTAAAAAAAATTGAATGCCCGAATCATCACTAACATAGAAAGTGTACCTAACATAAAAGACTCCTTTATGTTTTAGCTAATCAAACGTCTTTGAAAATGTGTATTTGGCTGTCTTTGATGCCAGCCTCGTTTGTCTTTCAACAACACAACAAAAGGAAGCGAACAAGAAAAAGGGGAAGCAAACCCCGAATGAAAATCAGGTGGTTCATTCAATTCCATAAAAATTAAACCTTAAAAATCAAACTTCAAGTTTCTTTTTTTTACAAGAAAATTCAAGTTTCTAAAACATAGAACATTTGGGGAAAAGAATAAATAATTGTCAAAATAGAAGAACAACAAACAAACAAAAAATAGACAATACCATAACTGTTGAATTTCTAGATATTTAATCCATAAAAGCCGAGGAAAAAAAGTTAAAAATTTAGTGAACAATAGAAAAACTCTGAGTGATTTTTTCAGGGGAAAGTCAACAGCTCGAAATAGCCATTTCCACCTCAACAATTTTCATCCCTTTGATTCATATAGCAAACTATCAACCATAAAATTAGAGCAGACATTACCTCAAAAATAGAGAAACCCAGGAGAAAGATAGCATCTTCGAGAACAATGAAGACAACACATGTAGAAATAGCCAGTAAAAGTGGGGTTTCGGGTCTCGACTTCAACACGGTCAGTTGGGAAGACGTTACTGAAATTGACTAGATACGAGGTAACTCCTCTACCATAGAGAGTTACAAACTTTCAGTTTAGAAAAAACCTGAGAAAGAAGGATTTCCCTAGCATAAAATGACCTAACAACAACACAAACAAAGGGAAGCAAACAAGAAAAAAGAAGTAGAGGTAGCTTAATCGGCGAAGAGGTCGCTAACATATCTGAACAACAAAGAATGGGGATGAAGAGCTTAATCGGTGGAGAGGTCACTGAAACCCCTTACAATATCCCATTACACAATATGTCATAGCTCTAGCTGCAACAAGGAAGATTTTTAACTTTAAAGATAGGAACTAAAAATGAAGAGGAAAAGAAATCAAAGAAAGTGAAAGAGTGAGCACAAGTTCAGAAGAACAACAAACCATTAACAACTTCAACTTACTTATAGTGCCTCTTAATAGATTTTAATATTAATTCAACATATTAGTCGCAAAGAAAAAGATAGATAATTACATATGAGAAAATAACATGTATATCAATGATTAGGCCCATATATTAGACATAAGATATCTGAGAAGATTGTCAAGCAAATTAAGATAACAGAAACAATAAGCAAGGAAAGTAGAATTTACTAAACGAGTGAACCCATTAGAAATATAGTCTGTAAAGAATTTGCTAAACGAGTGAACAAAGTTCTTGAATAGTAGCTAGAGATTTTCATTGCTGGTGAGTAGGAAAAAAAAATTCAAGATTTCTACAGATACGATCACATCCATATCTAGGACTTCTATCGAAACAAGAAAATTTCAGAATTACATTAACAATTGCCGAATAAAGTTGTGATAGAAGCAAAATCCAGCTATTATCTCATAAAAATTTAGAATAAATCTACTTAGAGATTTTAACTTAGAAAATGTTCTCTAATTAGAAAAATACTATGACTAAAACCCACCATCAAATACCCTCTATCCCTAGGTTTGACAAATGACTAGGAGAGCTTCGGTTGAAAGGGGTTCACCACATGACCAAGCTCGACGAGCATGGGGCTGGATCACGCGTGCCTAAGTCGCCTGTTGAGAGAGAGTGTGTGAGCTAAGAGAGACAGATGATATAGAGATAGTAGAGAGAGATAGAGAGAGATGATGTACCATACCAAGAGAGACCCTGGATCAATATTAACCTAAAAGCCCCTCTTTGAGCTTTGTCGTTGAGAGAATTATTTGTGAGCCTTCGTCATAGAGACTGTGAGGGTTGAAGAGAGGTGTTGCGTGGGAGATTCACCAGAGAGTGAGAGCTTCACCAGAGAGAGCTTCTCGAGAGAAAGATGAAAGACCGAGTGGATTCCTAAGTCCTAAGATTCCTGTTTGACATTGAAGAGAGGTTGAAGCTGAGAGAGGTATGACTTGAGAGAGGTTGAAAGAGATAGGGTTTTGAGAGAGTAATTTTAGGCGGGGTTGAACTTTTAGGGATTATATTGTTGTAAAAGTATTGATTGATAACGCTCGTCTCTAAATATAATGCTAAGATCCATACTAGCAAAGCTCTCTGTGGACACAACACATATGTGGCTGAGCATAATGATAGTAAAAGGATTCAACGGTATTCAAAGAAAAGTAATCGGAGATATAGAGATACAAATTTGAATCGGGCCATGCCTATTCAATATTATTTTTCAAGTAATGGACATAACTCCAGCATACAGTTTTCTTTTGGGTCGACCATGGATTCACCCTGTTGGGGAAGTATCATCTTCCTTACATCAGAACCTGAAATTTATAATGGATCATACACTCATTTGTATATATGGGGAAGAAGATTTATTAGTATCCAAGCCGACCATCATGCCATATGTTGAGGTGGTAGAAGTAGCAATGTAGTGCTCATTTCAAGCATTTGAGATTGCAACCACCACATTTATTATTAGTCAAAAACTCGTTCCTACTCCAAGCCTATCAAAAGCTTCTTAGATGGTGGTAAAGTTGATGATAAAAGGGGGATACAAGTCAGGTAAAGGATTCGAGGGTGAGCATCAAGGCATAAATAAGTTAATCATACCTCATATTTTTTAATCCTCCAGAAGTAGGGGAATTTCATTCGAAGAATCGCTTACAGTAGAGCAATACGACCTTAAAGATGATATCACCCAGCTTTCAATATCCACAATCTTAGGAAAATCATCAAGTGCAAGTACAGAGGACTTGGTTTCTTGATACGATTCAGATCATGAGCTTAACAATTGGGATGCCATCGAGTTACGCTTGCTTCTTAGGAATTTTCAAGAGTAATGTGTTAATGCCAAATTGTATTCAGAATTTTGTTGTTACGGGCCTACATTTCATCTTTTTCATGTCATCTCTTTGAATGAAAATCTAAAAACTTATTTTGTTTCCTTCTGTTAATGATAAATAAAATTTTAGTTGTTTTTTTCTTCCTTTTATGTCTACTTTTTTCCATATCTAAAATGATGTTCATACTCATGCATTGTTTATTTTCTTTTCTCGTCTTCCTTTCATCAAATAATCTGATTCAGGTGTAAGAATGGTGATTTTGAAAACAAGAAAATAAGTAATAACTTTGACAATCTCATTCTTAGCGTAGAATCAGATAAAAGTGACGAGGATCATTTCAAACCATTCCTAGAAATGTTAAGAATAGTAAAAGAGGGTGATAAAATAACTCAACCTTATCAAGAGTTAATGGAGGTGATAAATCTGGAATTGGATGTAGAGACAAAAGAAGTCCATATCGGCACTTCTATGATAAGTGAAAGTCGTCAATAATTAATTGACTTACTCAAGGAGTATATTGACGTCTTTGCATGGTCTTACCAAGATATGCCAGCTCTAGACACTGATATTGTGGTTCATTATTTGTCTCTTATGCTTGAAAGTATACCAGTACGACAAAAGTTACGGAAAATGAAATCAGACATGCTGGTACACATCAATGAAGAAGCTAAAAGGTAAGTAGATGTAGGTGTTTGGAAGTAGCAAAATGCCAAGAATGGGTTGCTAACATAGTCCCAGTACCGAAGAAAAATGAGAAAGTAAGGATGTGTATCGATTATAGAGACTTAAATCGGGCTAGCCCCAAGGATAATTTTTCATTACCCCATATCGATGTCTTAGTAGATAACATTGCAGGACATCCAACCTTCTCTTTCATGGATAGTTTTTCAGGGTATAAACAAATCAAAATGACTCCTAAGGACCGTGAAAATGCCACTTTTATAACTTTGTGGAGTACATTTTGTTATAAGGTTATGCCATTTGGTCTAAGAAATGCAGGGCTGACTTATCAACGGACAAAGGTAACATTGTTTCATAATATGATGCAGAAAGAAATTGAATTGTACATTGATCATATCAAATCTTATCAAGGGGAAGATCACATTGTCACTCTACGGAAACTAGTTGAACAGTTGATAAAGTTCCAGTTAAAGCATAAACCGACAAAGTGTACATTCACAGCATCTTCAGGGAAACTACTTGGTTTTGTCGTGAGCAAGGAAGGAATAAAAGTTGACCCCGAACTCAAAAGGAAGTTAGAGGCTTCTTGGGGAGAATAAACTATATAACTCAGTTCATCTCACAGCTAACTGCAACTTGTAAACCTATTTTTAAACTTCTTTGCAAAAGTGATACAGAAAGATGGAATGATGATTGCCAAAATGTTTTTAAGAAGATCAATCAATACTTACAAAATCTTCCTATACTTGTTCCTCCAACTCTAGGGCGTCCACTCATTTTGTATCTTACAGTAACAGAAAGGTCCATGGGTTGCACAGTCGGTCTGCACGATGCCTTTAGAAGGAAAGAACAAGCAATATACTATTTAAGTAAAAGGTTCACAAACTATAAGGTTAATTATTCAATGTTGGAGAAAACATGTTGTGCATTAGCCCAGGTTGCTCATCGACTTAGACAGTACATGTTATACCACGCCACTTAGTTAATTTCAAAAGTGAACCCGATCAAATATATCTTTGAAACACCATCACTTTCTGGACGGATTGCTAAATGGAAAAGGTTACTCACAGAATATGATATTCTTTATGTCACGAGGAAGTCAATAAAAGGAAGTGTATTTGTCGATTATCTGGCAGATCAACCAGTGCAAGATTATGAGCCTATGAAATTTTATTTTCCTAATGAAAACGTTTCATTCATATTAAAAAATGAAGAAGAATCTATGGATCCAGAATTGTGGACAATGTTATTTGATGGCGCATCTAATGATGTAGGACATGGAATTGGGGCCAACCTCATATCTCCTTAAGGAAAGTTTTTTCCATTCACGGTAAAACTATACTTTGACTATACAAACAATGTGGAAGAATATGAGGCTTGTTCCATGGGAATTCAAGCAGCTTGTGATATCAAGATAAGGAAGTTTTAAGTGTATGGAGATTCATTATTGGTGATACGATAATTAAACAGGGAATGTGAAGCTACAGACTCTAAGTTGATACCTTATAACAAACATGTAACTAAGTTAAGTCGAACTTTTGAAGTGATCTCATTTGATCATATACCCATAGATAATAGTCAAATCGTAGATGCACTGGCAACTCTAGCATCCATTTTTTTTCGCAGACTTTAAGGAAGAAGTTCAACTCATAAAAATTGAGAAGCGAGATTTTCCTGCTCACTGTATCAACATTGAAAAAGAGCCAGACACAAGATCATGGTATTATGACATCAAGTAGTATATAAAGAATGGGGAATATCCATCTAAAGCTTTCGAGAATGATAAACGCACTATTAGAAGATTACCCGTAGTTTCTTCTTGAACGGTGAAACACTCTACAAAAGAAACCATGATATGGTTCTTTTAAGATGTGTTGATACAAGGGAAGAAAATCAAATCATAGAGGAATTTCACAAAGGAATTTGTGGTGTTCATGCTAACGGACACATGATGGCCAAATAAATCTTGAGAGCAGGATATTATTGGTTGACTCTAGAATCTGACTGCATCAAGTACGTGAAGAAATGTGATAAATGTCAAATTTATGCGGATAAAATTCAAGTACCCGCATCTCTTTTACATGTCATGGCTGCATCTTGGCCGTTCTCAATGTAGGGCATGGACGTCATTGGTCCCATCACACCAAAAGCCTCTAACATGCATCATTTCATTTTGGTCTCTACGGACTATTTTACCAAATGTGTGGAGGCAAGTTCTTATTCGACTGTAACAAGAACTGCTGTTGTTAAGTTCATTAAAAAGAAAATAATTTACCAATATGGTCTACCTGAAAGGATCATCACAGTTCAAAATTTAAATAATAAGATGATGAAAGAATTATGTAAGCAGTTCAAAATTAAGCATCATAATTTATCGCCTTATCGTTCGAAGATGAACGGTGTAGTGGAAGCAGCCAATGAGAAAATAAAAAAGATCATAAAGAAGATAACGGAGCTTTATAAGGATTGGCATGAGATGCTCCCGTTTGCACTACATGGGTACCGCGTATTAGTCCGAACATCAACTAGGGCAACGCCATTCTATTTGCTATATGGCATGGAAATGGTACTTCCAATTTAGGTGGAAACCTTCCCTTAGAGTTTTAATGGAGATGAAATTAGAAGAAGCAGAGTGGGTACAAACACGATATGAGAAATTGAATTTCATCGAAGAATAAAGATTGACTACATTATGTAGTGGGAAATTATATCAAAGAGAAATGATGCAAGCGTATGACTAAAAGATACTTCCCCGATGTTTCCGAGAAAGAGATTTGGTGTTGAAAAAGATACTTCCATATCAAAAAGATTATCGTGGGAAATGGACCCCAAGTTATGAAAGACCTTTCGTAGTCAATAAGGCCTTTTCGGGTGGAGCTCTCATTTTAACAAACATGGATGGAGATTATTTACCGCACTTACTTAATTTGTATGCACTCAAGAAGTACTTCGTTTGACCGCTCTAAGTATTGGAAAAACGAAGTGGTAAAAAACAATGTTTTTAAAAAGAGTCGTCTCGAATACTGGAGAAATTCTTATTCTATAATTTTTCCAAATCCTTGTTTGTAAACATTGTTCATCATCATTGAAGAGTCTTCTTTTAAGTTGACAAATACATATACTTCATCTTTTCGTTATTTCCATTATTTCTTATTCCTCTTAATTCTAAGATACCATTAATTACTCTTGAAATAAATCAGAATAATAAACTTGGTTAGGTGAAAGCCAATTAAAAACATGAAGAGAAGAATATGAACTAAGAAAGGCGATTTGAGTGCAAGGTTAAATATGAAAAGTCACCGTGAGAAGAGTCAATATGCACATGACAAAAGCTAAAGCGTGATTGGGGGATTACACAATTAGAAGTGCAAAAAAGAAGCAAAATATGGAGAAATTATTCATCACTGACATGGAGCCGAATACTGGGGTATAAACAAATAAATAAGGATGTATCATTTTCTTGAAAGTATCCTCGAAACTTCATTGCGAGTCCATGATCGTAGGTCAAGCGATTGTTTTAAAGGGTGGTGGATATAGCCAAAAATCATCAAAAAAAAAATTTATAAAGGTTCACAATCTTGCATAGCATGCATGCATTCAAATCACTACTTTACATTTATATTCAAAAATTACAATGCATTGACATGCATCGTATTTATATGTTTTGATACTAGTCAAGTGCATGAATCATTTCAGAATATTTTTCTGAAATCCACACATGACTTTCAAAATTTAGAGCCTGCATTAGTCTAGCTCTGGTTATCATATGAAGCTTGTATAAATCAGATCAAACACTTCATCTTCTCCGTTTAAATTGAACCTAAATTGAGTCGAGGTCGAAGCCTGTGTCTATCCAGGTCAGTTTCTCTTCAAAAATATCTGGCTAAATCGAACCCAAATTGATTCAAGGTCAAAGCCTGTGACTAACCAGGTCCATTTTCATTCTATTATCTCCGGTTAAATTGAACCCGAATTGAGTCGTGATCGAAGCCTGTGTCTAACCAGGTCAGTTTTTCTTTCAAATATTTCGTTTGAATCGCACCCGCATTGGGTCGTGGTCGAAGCCTAGGTCAATTGAGGTCCATTTCCTTTCATTTATCTTGGTTAAATTGAACCTGAATTGAGTTGAGGTCGAAGCCTGTGTCTATCCAGACCCGTTTCTTTTCAAATACCTTTGGTTAAATCAAACCCAAATCAAGTCGAGGTCGAAGCCTATGCCTATCCAGGTCCATTTCATATTTTTTTCATTTCAAAGAGCCCGAATCAGTCGAGATTTCTATTTCCATTATCCGTATAATCTTTTCTCATATCAATCAAAATACTTATCTACACATTTGTACACCTTCTAAGTTTAGAAGCGTGAACAAATAGGGGCAGTTGTAGATATCATATTTTATCCAGCCCAATATTTTGAAAATACACAATTATTTTAAGTTCATATACTAGTTTAAGACTATGTATATGATTTGAAAAATAGCTCATAGACTAAAAATGAGAGAAGAATTGTCCAATAACTAAAATATAAAAAAGGAGCAAAAGAACTAAAAATAAAAAGTGAAACCCTAAGTTTGCCTATAAATAGAGGGGAGGTCTTCACTTGAAAAGGGAGATTGGAGAGTGAGAAAGAGAGGTGATTTTAGATAGAGAGAGAGAAAGTTCTTGAGAGAGAAGGAGAGGATATCTTTTAGAGAGGGTGTGTGAGAAAATAGGAGAGACTTTTTAAAAGAGAGAGAGAGAGAGTCTACATTTCTATTCATCTTTCATCTTCTTCCATTCTTTTTCTTAAGCTAGTTTAAATTTCTTGCACTTTAGCTTACAATATATCTTGTTCATTATTCTTCATCATTTCCCTTCCTCATACTCATGTAGTTGATATTTTTTTGTTTTCTTCCATACATAAGTTGTTTATTACTTATATATTATTTCTCCTACTCTTATTCTTAAGTTTTATTTTCATGCATTGATGATTTCTTTACAAGTTTGATAGTGAGATGTCTTTGTCATCAACTCAATCAATGAGGATGAAGATAAATCTTTTGAGGGGTATAAAATTAACTCAATGTGAATCAACCCTTTAATGGCTTAAAAATGTACATTTGATACAAAGATCCTGTATGATAATTTTTCATACATAAAAACACATAAAATATGCAGTAGAACCTCTATTCAAAATTATGCAAATATTTAAGCTTTAATTTTTTTTATGTTTTTTACAAGTCTTTTCTTTTTTTGATTTTGTTCATTATTTTTGTAACACTTGTTTGAACTAGTTAACATCCATGATCATTCCTAACAATGAAGGAAAAAAGAAAAAATGATAATTGGTGAACTAAGAATGTCAAAAATTAAAGGATATATATATTTATGAAATTGTATAGTTCAAAATTATTTATATATAAAAAAGTTTAATATTATTTTATTTACAATATTACAATTACATTATGTTTAAAAAATTATTATTAATTAAAAAAACAAAAAACACTCTTTCATCCTCTTGTCCCGCTCCCCATTATATACATATTTTATTTTTTTTCATTTCTACTTTCATCTTACATTTATGTATTTTCTTTTCTTTTCCTTTCATTTTCTTCTATTATTTATTTTTATCTTATTTACATCTTTTTCACATGTATTCCTTTTATCCTAAACATTTTGTACTATTCACCTCTTATACATTCCAGACGATCCATTTTTATCAAATTTGTAAGTTTTTGTAATTTTCTTCCTTTTTATTCTTTTTTTATAATTTTGTCTTTGTGTACTTCTTATTTATTTATGTATTCCTATCATGTTGTTATAATTCACTTGATAATATGTATTCAATTAGATAATACATATATGTATGAGTTACAATCTTAACAATTAAAGTTAAGAATTTTGTCAACTCCATTATTTAGATTTTTTCACTGAAGAAACTCACTAAGATGGACTTTGGAATTTTTGGAATATCAAAATTTTCGAGCTACTGAAGTGAGTAGTTATTTTTAAGATACCAAGAATAACTTCAATGATTCTTTTATTTTAAAATAATATGTTAAAAAATAAAAAATAATTTTTAATGTTCTTTGTACCACTCATTAAAGGTAATTTATTTTATTCATTTTTATGATGCAAAATGTATCAAATGGGACATTCAAAAATGAATTTTTTAATCTTATTTTAAAATATAATTTGGATAGCATTTATTAAATTTAGTAACCATTTTAACAATAGGTATTGTGGAGTGCTAATACCTTCCCCACACATAAATAACTCACGAACCAATTTTGAGTTTTGGTAGACCAAATTTTTTATTTTAAAATTAGGTGACCACCCTAAAATGATTGGTGAGGACTCCGAATTTCTTCTTTTTGAAAAATGATTTTTCTATCGCCACTCCGTGTCGCAGGCACGTTGCGACACGAATCAAATTCATTGCAAAACATTAGTAAAATTGACGAGAAAATCATATAATTGAAACTTCTAAAAGAATCAAATTAGAAGGTCAAAAGTTACTTGTTATGAGCAAGCATAGATGATGTTGGTCATGACAGAGAAAATCATCGTATTATACAATAAAAAAAAATAAAAATTATATTGATTATAATTCTTAAAAATATATTTTAAAATGGGAAACGTCTCAACATACAATTTTCTAACAATTCTTTCACAATAATTATTAACAATAATCAAGAATAAATCATCAGAGCTTTTTTTCACGTTTTTACACAACACACACCACTAGGGATGCCAACACATAATATGATATTTTCTTGANTAAATTTATTTATCAGTAATATGCCACTGATATAACTCACCTCACAACATGAAGAAAGCGGCCTTTGTGCAAAACCAGGTTTCTTATTGGGAAACTGAAAGGAATAAATTCCAACATATCAAGGTTCAGATTGGACGCAAAAGCATTAGAATGTTAGAAATTAATGACCAAGAAAAGTAATCTAGAAAAATAAAATGATATGAAGATGGAAGGTGAACGAGAAAAACATACAAGAGCATGATGTTAATAATATGAAGAAGATTTTTTCAATTCAGTTACTTATATTGCAATTTTTCATATAATTTTTCAATTCAGTTAACGATTTCTTACATGCAAAAATCTAGACTGTTTTTCTTTCTTTTTCTTTACTTATCGTTATGCAGAATTAAAAGATCACTCACTTCTCTTGCATGTTAACGCAACTTCTACCCATACGTTACCTTTGACTTATTTTATCCAAACAGGCAAATACCATTGAAAGATAGAGGCTAAGAAAAAATTGAGTTGAGTCCAAATATAACTAAGAAGAAAACAATCATACACACAAAGATGTTCTTGTTAGCTGTTAATGACCATATTAGAAACCACGTCTAAGTTTCAATGCGAAATAGGTCCATCCATTCATGTTCATCCTATGGCTGCATGTTAATGGGGACCTCCGGTATCCTGACAGACAGCATCATTCAAAGAAAGGTAGAGAAGTCATACAGAGACTTTACAGATAACCATACTTCTAAGTGCAAAAAGAATCAGCTAAAATAATACTTCATGAGATCATGGACATGTGAATGGAAAACAAGGACCTGATATAGAACCACAATAGTGGGTTTTAAACATACAGAAACTTGATATCCAAAACTTGAAGTTCTTCAAGCCTGAAATTCAAGAAGCATTACATTAGTTACCAAGTAAAATTAGCAAATGGTAGGGAAATAAAATGCAAGCAATACATAAGAACTATTAACAGGTAATCTATAATGTTCTCAAACTTAACGCTCATATTTCTCCTATACTCAAGGGATTGTTATGAGCGATTTTTGCGAATGAGATAATTATATTTGTTTAGATGCATCTATGCTGCAAATGTTTAGATAGATTTCCTGAAACCATATTGGAACATTTTTGTATGGGAATTTGTGGGAGGTAAACTTGAAGCCGACATAATTGGCGGGATTCATATACCCTCTTTTGCATTCTATGCAATGACTATTGTAATCATACAATTTCATCTTTTTCCCACATTTAAACAAGGTTATGTGTCCAAGAAAATAAGGCCTAGAAACATGATCATCTATCAAATGCTTCAATAATCTTCTCAACATGTGATTGTTCATAATTCAAGTGAAAAAATGTTAGCTCTTCTTATTTTTTCATAGGAAACTGAACCTATGATCTTCCAATCAACTTAATTTTTATATTTTAGTAATGAAATGCACAACTTCCAATTATTTTTTAACCAATAATATGTTTCCATTCTAGGTACCCAATTTTGTAATGAGAAGCATATTGTGGTTCTCAAAAACATATCATCGTACATTGCATATACATAATTTCAATAGCAAAAATATCAGTTCCAAGTCTCAACATTAATTAATTATCTATTAGACAACTACCTTTCTTGTGGCCTGATTCTAGTATCATTAAAGCATTACAAGAGACACATGTAAAGTTGCTAATAATGTGCATCAATTACATCATACTTAAACATGAGAATCAATCCACAATTGAAGCTCAAAACTAAAAAAGTTTATAAAAGATATGGGTGCACAAGCATTTCAGATAAGAGAAATACAATGTTAATTACTAAAATCACTAAGCAAATTGTCACATGTCCATCATTTATCCATAAAAGTAAACTTTTGACCTTATCATCGACATGTTGGACCTACAACAAGAAAGAATTACGTGGTTATCACAAGGAAAGATAAGAGCTTCAGAGATGATATTTGAGGAGAAAATACAGGTTAGACCAAAATATGTTCAAGTATAAAACCACCTAGTAGTTTGACAAGAAAAAAATATTATTATAACCAGCATTTTCAATTACATGCATAACCACAGGGGAAGCATCTCACCTTTCTGGATACTAGTTGATTTCTCATGTCCACCCATCTATTTTTTAATGCCTGGGCACAACCAATTTTGAAAACTGCAGGGTCAAGTTTTTTCTGCACCGATATATGGATTTTTGGGCAAATGTTAGAGGAAAACCATAAGATATCACATATATATAACATATTAATACTAATTCAGAAGGTGAAAAAGGCCTAATTTCGGTATGAAAATCTCAGTTCCCATGTACCACCACAAATTTAGTTTAGACATAAATCACTATATTTGATCACACATAATTTTTGGCAAGATTCATTAATATGAAATCCATTTAATTCTTGAAAGAAGAGAAGTAATCAACTGCAACCCTTCTTTCCGGATGCCCTTAGGGGGTATAGCCAGGAATAAATGCACTTTCAGAGACTCGGCACCGACATAGGCCTTGCCCTCATTAGTAAGAACCCACGTCTCCTTCTTAATGTCTTGCACATTTCAACATTCACAAAGCAAGCAATTGATAATTTAAAAAGTCAAGGCCTGCAATCAATAATTTATCAACCAACAATCCAGAAGCATATCGAATAATACTGAAAAAATGATAGAAAAAAAATAAAATGCAGAAACTTAAATCTTTTGTTACTTTATCCTTGCATTTTTGCAGCATATCACCACAAACAAGGTAGCGATATGCTTGAACATTAAAAATAAAAAAGGCTTGCAAAAATTGATTGTCAGTGAATATATGGACAAACAATATAAATATGAGTCTTCATTCCCCAAGCCCCAAAACAAACTGAGTCTAACTTTCTTCAAAATAAGTATCTATTCATGAAGAAGTATACTTACAGGGCAAATAGATGGGAAAATTACTTAAAGTTCTCGCTAAGAATCTACATATAATCTTCCATTGTTGAATTATCATACATATGTATAAGCATCAAGTCGCTACCGTGGGATCTCACATTGCCACCCTTATAAACTACTGATCGCGGTACCACTATAACAAATCAATGAAAATTCATCTCGCATTCAACGGAATACTAGGGGTAACAACATATTCGTTCCAAATCCATCTTGAAACCTGGCATTCCCTTCACCATATGTTTTTAGAAAGCAACTCAGGAAACTCACCAGACATAACTCATAAGCAAATAGAAATCTAATTCTCAAAATCTTTCAGATCCAAATATTGTAAATGAGAGTTCGAGACAAAATAGAGGAATAAAGGAACCAATAGAGAAAACAATTGAAATTAACAAGGATAACTCACAAATTGTATGTTTTTACGGGGAGCTACGCAAGCTTTAGGGAAGCTTCAATGGGAGCTTCACGAGCTTTAGGTGTGTGTGTGTGTGTGAGAGAGAGAGAGAGAGAGATTGGGGAAGATTGGTGGCTTGGCTTCAAAATTGAGGCCTTCATATCTGAATCGGAGCTGCTAAGGCATTTCTGAGAGGCGAGGCCAGAGCTCGGGGCAGATCTGATGGCTTGGTTTCAAAACTGTGGCATTCATGTCTGAATCGACTGGAATTTGTGAGAAGTTCTAGTTTCGTTTGAGGGAGAGGGAGAGAGAGTAGCCAGAGATAATCGCTGCTCTATAAAACGAGAAGACAAAAATGACAAAGTAAACTTAAAATTAGGTTTAGATTGATTATATAGTGTGGCATTTTCATAAATAAAATAAACTTTGAGATAAATAGTAAACTTTTTTACACCATAAAACGACGACATGTTTTTTTCACTGTCATAATAAGAAGTTATATTGACAGTCTAAAAATTAGTTGTCATAGTAGAGAACACATTTATGGTAACTAATTTCTGAGTTGTCATTGTATCAAATATGTGGCTGGCACCTAAAGTCAAAATTGTAGTAGTGATTGAAGAAACTGTAGATCATGAAGATCATGTGATATGTGCGTTGCGACGGGGAGAATATCATTGTATAAAAAATGGTCGTTTTGCGTTACGTCGCGGTCACGACCATTGATATAATGAACCTAAAGAAATTCACGTCTGTTGCGGTCATTGACACGATGTAACGGCCGTTACGGACCTTAACGGCCTACAATAGTCTACGAGTCTGTGATGGAAGAAAATAAAAAGAAATCAATAACATGTTAGGAATTCAAAAATGTTCACGTTCACGACACCGACAACCCGTTAAGTAAATGTCTGTTAAACTTGATTTCTGTGACACCACAATCACAACGTGCATCGACCCATTAAGTGATGTCAGTTACACTTGATTTCTGTTGCACTACAATCGCAACATGACATCGACAGCCAACGCAATTTAAAACCCTGGATTAGATTCCAACAGTTGCTGCAACTATTGTCCACAAAGAAATTGCAGAATGACTTTACTGCGATTTTTAGTGGTCGTTTGATTCTTTTATCCCCAACTCGCTTTGGACTAAATCACTAGTAAATATCCCAGTAAGCAAACTAAAATAAAAGAAAACCCCTTAATTTTAAGATCTAATTTCTTTGGATTGCTATTAGTTTCGTGCAGGACTGGTGGATTGAGTGCCAATAAAAATGAAGCAGCATTATGTAATTGGTTTTCTAACCTTATTCTGGCATATTACTTGTCCTATTGATACTTGATAGTCCATTACAGACAAAAGCCATGATGTTGTCCTTACTTCCATTTGAAGAGCATAAAAGAGTTAAGGAATATGAATGGGAAACCATCCCATCGCGATGTTAATGCTTCCTTTTAAAGTACACGGAAATATGATTCTTTAAATCTATCGGAAAACCACAGACTTCACTGTTCCAAAAGTAAGGAAAAGATGACATACTTGAGCCAAAAAGTATGACGTTTTCTCTGAGCAGTTATCTGATGAAACATTGGGAGTAGCAGACATTTTCCGTTGTTTTCCTGATACCATCTGATACAAGTTACCAAGATAAAATAATGACTAACTGACAATTATTTCTTTTTGAAGATAAGGCACCAGAGCTTCAGCTTCAACCTTATCAAGAATAGCGGTTACTCTCAAATATAAGTCTTTCTCCTTCAAATTTCACAAAATTAGCTTGGTAATGAATATCAAGCTAAATTATTACATGATAGAAGTAATTCCTTGTGCTAACGAAAAATTTAGTTGCATATATACAACAGAAACAAGCTATAGATCATCTAATAATTTACCTTACTTTTGGAACTAGACATCTCTAGCTCTTATGTCTCTTTGTCTACCTGCTATATAGATCATCTTCCGAATAAAAAATATTAAGAATAGAATAATGTTTATTAAGATATCATATAGATTTTTATCAACTATTAAATTATATTATGTAGTTAAGTTAATTAATTACTATACTGCTTTAAAATATTTATGAAAAATAATATAGTAACATAACTTTTATATTGAATCATAAATATTAAATTGTATTTTTATTATTTTATCTAGCATAATATGTTCGATCGAGTTTTAAAAATTTGAGAAAAAATCATTGAACCACGAACGGTTCGTGGGCGGAATATCAAAAAAAATTTACATCAACCAATTTTATCATATTAATATTAAAACCATATACCCGATTATGTATACAAAATTAAACGTATTCAAAGGTAGAAACAATTTTATACCTTTCTTGTATCAGAGAAACTCTTATTTGGTGGAATACTATTATTTATCTCGCGTTCTTCGTAGAACTTGAATTAGTCTTCACACCAACAACAACTTGTAGGATTCACAAATATATTTCACATGGACGTCGTTAAAAAATGAGTGTGGACTCTCAAAACAACTGAGAAAGAAAGATCAGATTTTTCTGTACCTATGGTGATTTCGGTAGCGACAGTAAGAAGGGGAAAGAAAAACCTTTTTCTGCTTCACTTGATAAGGGTTGTGTCAACACGTTTAGGGAGGCAACCCTAATGTCATCCCTTATATAATAATTTTGAAATTTTCGCACATACCTCATATATGTGTAATATCCGAAATTCACCCCATAATCTATAATTGTCAAAAAATGCATCTCGCATTAAAGTCAATATTGTGTCCAAATTCATCATTCCAAAATAGATAAATTAAATTGATCTACATCAATTAATTAATTAATTTTTTTATTTACAAATAATCCATAATTAGAAAATAACCAAGTAATTAATTTGAACATTAATTACTTAGTTGTCACTAATTAAGTGACAATACTCATCACATATGGATTCGAGAAATACAACTTGGCTCAAAACACATTTTGATCCAACTGATGTTGTTTCTTCTATTCCTGTCATCATGAGCTACTCCGAAGACCGAATGGACCCACATGAATAAAGCTATAAGACTCAAATACTCAGTGAATTTATCTCCATAAATTTCTGACGAATTTAATCATGACATTGCAGGACTCCACTATAGGTCCGATGCTGAATCAACTCTCGATTCATGCGCGCTACAAATTCTATTGGTGCAAATAAATACTTTTATTTCACGGTCCATAGAATATTTTAACATATTACCCTTTGTGAATATCAGTAACAAGAGTGAGATATAAAATTACCATTTTACCCCTCTTGTTATTATTTCTAGAACTTATTTATTGACTGTGAATAAGAAAAACATTATAGGGAATTGTCTCGTACAATTTCTCATGTCTTATTCAATAATACATTTCATCGAGTACCTGGCAGGTTAATTTATTCACACACCCATCAATAAAGCATAAGGTGATATTGTTGCATTTTACAATCTAACCACAAACTTTCATTTATGAATCACACAACTCTAACATAATTGAATCACGATCTAAACAATTGAGGTATTGTCCGGCAATTCAAACTCACTCCTATACCCTGAAACATGAATCATTTGGTTCAACCTAACAGTCATAATTGGACTTGATTGCTCAATCGATTCTAAAACTATGAATAATGTAATGAACTATTTTAAAAGAGTTTTTCTGGAAGACTGTTCAGTCTTTACTCTTCTTACATTGACAATAGTCTCAGGACTTGAGTAAATTATAAACACTCTTTAATTAATACACAAACTTTCAATCATTCATTGAATTCATTAATATAAATGTCTGAGAAATACTTAAATACTCATAAATAATTATTACACCCTATTTCATGGACATAATTCTAATATAATATTGCTGAAAACTCAATTTTGCTTTCTAGAAATATAAACAAAATTGACAACATATATCCATACATATATATATATATATATACACACATACATATGTGTGTGTTAAGTACCCATTAATAAATTCATTTAGTGACCATCAAACAACAAAAGAAAAGGGAATGTATGAGTGCTCTCTTCACCTTCCTCTTCTCTTCTTAATTGTAACTGAATTAAACACTAAGCAACTTAGCAACCACAAGACATCAATCCGACACATATAAAATTCGCCCAGTGAAGTAACAATTATCTCGTTTTCTTTTGTATTAATGTGATTGAAAGCTTCTAAAAGTGTGTTTGTGTTTTTATTTTATTTTTTTATGTTAGTTCTTTTCGTCCACCTTTGTTACTTCTTTACATCTGAGATTATTGATCTTTTAAACTTCTATTCTTTTTCTTGCTGATAACCAACATTTTTAAGTACTTTACTATCTGACATGCATAATGCTTTAACTTCTAACTATTTTTCTTCCTTGACTCTGTTAGTCTTTTTATTTTATTCGATTCTTTTTTTCCTCGTTTGATTGCGTGTTTATCATTCAATACCATTTTTGTTGTGTTTGTGTCAATATTCTTCAACTCCTTTATTTTATTTTATTAACATTTTAAATTTGATTGTGGCTTCAAATGTGAGATTACAATAAATCTCCATTGTGACAAACTCATCGAGAAAAAAGATACATGAATTGCAATAAAAGACTTGGAGAACTGAACTTCCATATGTTGTAAGAAAAGTAGATTAATTGATGTTTTATTAAAGTTTTTCTTGCACAGAGTTTGTTCAATCATTGTAAATTTGAGAAATTTACTCTCCTGAATTGCTTGCTATACAAAGATAATTTTCCAAGAATTAGTAGATGTGAGAAGACCACTTTCCAATATATATGGACTAATTGCATTGACTTGATATCCTCAAGTATAACGAATTAACACTTCAAGAGAAGGAATTGATTGCACGCTTTATGGAACAATAGGTAATAGGTCACTTGGGTATTCATACTAATTTAAGTTTTTGTTATTACATTAGCCTGCATTTCATATCGCTAGACTTTTTACACATGATATGCACGCACACTACTACAAAAATGGGATAATGACAGCCACATATTTAGTTCAATGACAGTTTTGTAAACCCTGTCAATGAAAAAGGTGTTGCGTGAGTAATTCGGATAACATGACGGTTATTTTTTGAGCTATCATCGTAATTTTTTATAATGACAATGTGAAAATATATCTGTCATAGTTTTATAGTATAAAAAATTAATGTATAACCCGAATTTCACTTTATTAATGAAAATGCCATCCCATTTAAGCCACCCTAAGAAACAGTTTCTAATTGGGGAGTCGGTGTCCTCCCATTCAATAAATTTATCTAGCACAAGAGTGTTTCTCGGCTTAACACTTCTTATATAGTCTTCTTCAAGAAAATGTGCATTCGTGCTAACGAATATTTTCTTGACATTCAAAATATAAAAGACATACCCCTTCATTCCTTTAGGATGTCCTAAGAACATGGATAATTCTGATCGACTGACCAACTTACGTGACTTCTGTTTCAGAACATGTGCTGGGACCCCGATATTCTAAAGTGGTCAACGGATTAATTTCATCCATTTCATCTTTCATATGGAGTGCCAGGCATCATTTTCGACGGAACTTGGTTCAGAATGCATGCTATTGTTTCCAAGGCAAATCCTCAGAATAAATCTGGGAGGGATAAGTAAATCATCATGGATCTAACCATACCAATCAAAATTCGTTTCCCTCTCTATGACATACCATTCTATTCTAGAGTTCCAGGTGCTGTAAGCTTAGAAAGAATACCTTCTTCCTTAAGAAAGTCTTCGAACTCTTCTAGCAAATACTCTCCACCACGATCTGATCGTTATGTTTTGATTTATTTCTCAAATTGCTTCTTAACTATAACCTTGTACTCTTTGAACTTTTCAAAGGTTTCAGACTTTTGATGCATTAGATAAATATGTCCAAAACGTGAATAGTCATCAGTGAAGGTTACAAAGTAATCATAACCTTTTCTTGCTTGGATATTCAACGGGCCACATACATCACTATGTACTAGTTCGTTGCATTGAGTGCCTCTTTCACCCATATTTGAAAATGCTATCTTGGTCATTTTATGTTCTATATATGATTCACATGTGGATAGTGATCCCACACTACAAAGGACTATCCTTCGCAAGTCTTTTACTCATGTCCAGGGTAATATCCAAAAGGCGTAAGTGTTTCTCGTCGCGGCGCGTATGCGGTGGAAGCGTGTGGCGCATGACCATTTTAAAAATTAAATTTTAATAAAAAACGAATGTTTTAATAATACGAAATCATGTAACGCTATGATAACCAAAAAAACTTTTTATTGAAAACTCTTTTCAATCAGTCAAGATCCATTATATATTTATATATTAAATTAACATGTCCAGGCTAATAAGCCAAAGGCGTAAGTGTTGCTCTTCGCAGTGCGTACGTGGTGGAAGCGTGTGGCGCGTGGCCATTTTAAAAATTAAATTTTTAATAAAAATTGAATGTTTTAATAATACAAAATCATGTAACGCTATGATAATAAAAAACTTTTTATTGAAAACTCTTTTCAATCAGTCAAGATCCATTATATATTTATATATTAAATTAACAACATACAAAATTATGAACCATATACCTCCTATAGTCTAAATCAAGCATTCTCGCAAAATCAATTGATTCTCCATTCTTACAAAATCATTCCAACGATCAGCAGACTCCGAGTTCCATACCATGAACTTCCAAAGTCAATTCTCAACGCACATAAATGTGTGTGGGCGCGTAGAATATAACGAAGGCACTATTCTGTCTCTAGATGTACTCAACACATGATATCTATATATTTTACTGAGAATGACTTTTTTAGACGATTCTGTAAAAGAACATGACGATTGTGTTTTTCTCTGAACTTTTGATTGATGAACTGATTTTGTTTATTCAACTGATTGATTGAGCTGTTTCATTATCTTAAGCATCATAACAATATATGTATATTTTTCTTGATAATGACGTATAAGATATTTTAGAATAATTAAAATAATATTTAATTATAAAATTACCAATAACATTGGGGCCCCCTGCTATTGTATACAACTATAGTACCACATAGCATTGCAGTGTGCCGTGAGGCAGCACAGTAGTCCTTGTAGTGCCACGTGGCACTACAGTAGTCCCTCTCAACCTCTCATACTCAATCAGAAATTGACACGTGGCAATTACTATGAATTAAATATTTATTTTAATCAAATTAAATATCTAAATATTTGTTAATTCAAAATTAACATATCTGATTATCTTTATCAACTACATTATCTGTTATTTTATAAATAAAAAATTTAGTTGATTCAAATTATTATCTAATAATAATTTAATTATCTAATTCTTAAATTAGATATTTTTTCTTACTTATCGACAATTAAAAAATGATAATTATTTATATACATATTAATTCCAAAGATTACATATATATAATTTTATTAATTAATTAATCACAAATAATTATTTCATAATTATGTATTGGCACCGGAATAAAAAAATCATTTGCAAGTAAGTCATTTTCTCATATCCTAAAATATTCAACACTCTAGACTGCGTAGTACAAAGGTGACTTGGGGACCATGGACCTATAATCCTAAGTCCAATAAACTAGATTATTAGTTAAACTATTTAATTAAATAATCTTATTTATTAATTTCATTATTACTCCACTATAAATGTGGAATTGCACTCTTACAGATTCCATATTACATTTATAGAGTATTCTCATCAAGTCCACTAATATAATCATTTCACGTAGTTCTGTCCTCCAATTATTGGTTCGTAAATTGGATTGGTCAAAATTATCATTCTACCCTTCTAATTATCTCGTAATCTTTAAGTACCATTAATCCACTAGTGAATGGCTAATTTATAATCTTATTATAAATTTGAGCTCAATAACCATTCAGTTCCAGAATTAACACTCAAGGGAACCAATATACGATACGTTAACAAAGCTTGGATTCCAAATCTTGTAAGTTGTTTCCATCCATTCATACCACTGAATCTCCAAAATAAAAAGCACTAGCCTACTTTCCAAACGAACCTTAACGAGTGAATCAAAAGATCTAGTAGACATGCATAGGAGTTCATGACTACTCAGGATTCAGACTGATCTACATATGATCATCGAATTGATATGTATTAAATCTTAATGATAAAGGCACGTTGATAAAGATATTAGTTCACATCGATCAAGTTATATATAATCTCATTATATATAACATTTTCATTAAGATGTCTATCCACATCAATGATCTGGATCCAGATCACATGTATTCATAATGCTTAGTGAACCATACTAGCAACCATTCATTAAAAATTTCATATTTTAATATGTTGTTTACAATTTTATTCATTATCTATGATCTTAATTCTCTCGTACTAATACAAGATCATAATTTCATTAATGAATATGAAATTTTCAGATATTTATATAAATTATTCAACAATAATTTAAAAGAACAATTATAAGAAAAATATAATCGTAATTAAATTTCATATCAAAATATCAATACACATGCTTTGAGGGCGTAACCTCCAACGATCTCCCACTTGCCCTAAAGCAAATGTGGTATTTCTCTCAATCTCATGGTACGCATGTGACCCTCAAATGACTTTGCAGGAAGTGACTTTGTAAAAGGATCAGTCATGTTCTATTCCGAGCTATCTTCATAATAGTCACATCCCATCGATGCACAATCTCTCACACAAGATGATATTTCCTCTATATGTGCTTGTCCTTATTGTGACTCCTCGGTTCCTTGAAATTCGCCACCGCCCCACTGTTGTCATCAGAAAAAGCTGGTGTGAGCGACTTAAGTATAATGGTAACTTGAGTTCGCTCATCAATGATCGTCCCATGTACTTCTGCTCATGCATTATGTTGATCATGTTCAAAACATGTTCTCGCACAGAAATACCCTTTCTCATATTAGTTCTCAAATAGCTCATAGTGGCCTCATTACGACTTTGATCAGACTGCTACCCAAACATCGCCTATAGAGATTCCATAATCTCATAGACAATCTCCATGCTTTCATGCTTGGTTCTTAGAATATCATTCATGCTCGCAAACATGTAGCACTTCACCTTGTTGTTTGATATGATCCAAGCATCATATTTGCCCCTAACATTCTTAGGGGCATTAAGAGCAGGCTCCTCAAGATATTCTTTCGAAATTATGGTTCTCACGAATCAACATTAAATTCATATTTGATTTCCAACATATAAAATTATCACCATTCTATTTCTCAAATGCGAGTAAAGCAGTAACAGAGTTGTCCATGGTAGATATAATAATGATAACTGAAATTTAAAAGATAAAAGATTCAATATAATTGATAAATATTTAAAATTTGAAAAGTAAATGTGATGCATGAATACAACATAATAAACACATAAAATTTAACATTTACTAATCACGATAAAAAAAACTCAACGATTAATGTATTGTTTTAGGGTCAGTCAGGTTAACCTCTGACTATCTATGAGACATTCTCATTCTTATTAATTTAAACTTCCCTAAAAGTGAAACTTCCCTATAGGATTGGTTGGTATCAGAGTTTGAATGAACTTCCCTAAAAGTGACAACAATTGCCACCGATGACAGGAAACTCCTATCGCCGGCAACCACTGCCGCCGCCAGTCCCACTGTCGGCATACGCTGGCCATCACCACCAAAACAATATTTTTTGCCGTAAACAGTAAATTTTTTGTGAACAGTAAATTTTCATCGTGAACAGTAAGTTTGGTGAGTAGTAAATTTCCGTCGTGAACAGGAAATTCACCATTCATCTCATGCATTCTTCATCTTCTCGCGTTCGGAATAATTACAATAATATTCAAAATAAATTACAAAGATCCCACACCTAAAAATAGCTTACACAAGATCTAAGTAAAAATTAAAAAATCAAACCTAACTCAATCACCATACAATTAACGATCCATTATATTCCATACATTCAAAAAACATAATCATCCATTCATTCATATCTCATATTATATGAACAATGCAAGAAAACCCACACAACATTTAACATATAAATATATAAAGACCGTTCTGATACCACTTGTTGGTCGTCGCGGCACATGCTCGGCGGAAAGGTATGACACGTGACCATTTTATTTTAATAAAAATAAAATCTTTTGATAAAACAAAATCGCGCAACGCAACGATAACTAAAAAAACTTTTTATTGAAAACTCTTTTCAATCAGTTAGGATCCATTTATATTTATATAATAAATTAACAACATACAATGTTAGAAATCATATACCTCCTGTAGTTTAAATCAAGCATCCTCGTGAAACCAATCATTTCTCTGTTCCCACGAAGTCATCCCGACGATCAGAAGACTCTGAGATCCATACCAAAATATTCCAAGTCAATCCTCAACGCACTAAGACGTGTGTGGGCACGTAAAATATAACGATTCTCTAAAAGAATATGACAATGATTCTTTTAGAGATTTGATTAACTTTTAATCTAAAAAAATACTACTTAGTAATTGTGTTCGTCTCTCAACTCTTAATTGATGAACTGGTTCTATTGATTCAATTGATTGATTGAACTAACTGATTCATTATCTTAGGTCGCCAGAATAATATCTGTATATTTTTCTTGATAATGGCATATTAGACATTTTGGGAAAATTGAAATGATATTTAATTATAAAATTACCAATAACAGTGAGACGCACTGCTATTCTGCACAACTGCAGTGCCACATGGTACTACAGTAGTCAATGTGAATCTCTAATATGCAATTAGTAATTTACACATGGCAATTATTGTGTATCAAATAAATTATCTATTATTTCATAAATAACAGATTTAGTTGATCCAAATAATTATCTAATAATAATTTAATTATCTAATTTCATAAATTAGATATTTTGTCTCACGTATCGATAATAAAAAAATCAATAATTATTTATATATATATTAATTCCAAAAATTATATATAATATAATTAATTAATTCTTAATTAATTAATCATACATAATTATGTACTTGTCCTAGAATAAATATTCTTTTGCAAGTAAGTCATTTTTTCATGTCCTGAAATATTCACCCCTAGATTGCGTCGTACAGAGGTGACTTATGGACCACGAACCTATAATCCTAAGCTCCAATAAACCAGATTATTAGTTAAATAATTTAATTAAGTAATCTTATTTATTCTTCTATTATAAGTATGTATTCCACTAATATAATCATTTCACATAATTATGTCCTCCAATTATTGGTTTGTAAATTAGAACTGATCAAAATTATCATTTTACCCGTATTATTACCTTTTAATCCTCAAGTACCAACAATCCACTAGTGAATGACTAATTTATAATCGATGTAGTCATATATAATCTCATTATATAAAGAACATTCACTAAGATGTCTATCCACATTAATGATCTGGATCTAGATCACATGCATTCATAAATCTTAGTGAACCGTACTAGCAACCATCATTAAAGATTTCATATTTTAATATGTTGCTGATAATTTTATTCATTATCTTTGATCTTAATCCTCTCGTACTAAAATAAGATCATAGTCCCATTAATGAATATGGAGTTTTCAAATATTTATATAAATTATTCAACAATAATTTCAAAGAATAATTATAAGAAAACTATAATTTTTATTAAAATTCATATCAAAATGTCAATACGCATACTTTGGGGGCGTAACCCCCAACAGTAAGTACCACAAATAGGTTAGATCAGTTGAGTCAGACTTCAACCTTTCAGTATCCCTTTGTGAATCAACAGTCACTTCAGTGTCACATATCATTAAACTAGCTACTGAAATAAGTTTATTCCCAAAAATTGGGATATAGTAAACATCACGTAAAACTATAAAAATGTTATCAAATGACAATTTAATCGTGCCATAGATACGACCGATACTAGTGCTCCATTTCACCAACAGAACCTGAACTCGCCCTCGTCAAGCCTTCTGATTTCCATGAACTCGTGTAGGGAACAACATATATGGTTAGTGGCTGCAGAGTCTACAATCCATGAGAAATTAGAGATAGTCACATAACAAGCCTAAAAAAAGTACTATACTTTAAGATCTCAACTCCTTGAGATAGTTTGGGAAGTTGTGTTTCCAATGGCCAACGACTCCACAATGACGTCTTTTGACTTGTCCACTTTTGCAAAGCCGTTACCTTTCATAGCTTTCAAGTTCTACTTTTTAGCTTGCTTTAGTAAATTTTACCTCTCTAGTCTTCCTCTTGCCCTTAAGAAACAGAGTCTCAGCAGCTTGCAATTCCTTCATCAGCTCAGGAAATGAGTACCTCAACTTACTCTCGAATAATTAAGTTTGAAATTCTCAAAAGTGTCAGGCAGAGTCTCAAGGATCATATCAACTTGTGTCTCACCATCTACCTCATTCAGATAACTAATGACCAGCATCATATGTTCTCTGACATGAGTTCTAAGTTCCATCCTACAGTTCATGAAGTTTCGCACAGTAGCCTGTTTGGCTTGACGACCCTGATCTTTGAACATTTCAGTGATGTTTAACATCATATCAACAATAGTTTCCATGTTCTGATATTGTTGTTGCAACACATTGCTAACATAAGCCAAGATGTAACACCTGACGATCTCATTAGAATGCAACCAATAAGCATAAATATCATTTTCCTCTTGAGCCAAAACTTATGCTTTTCTACTATCAGCACGATATCAAGATTACGTTTCCAATCATCATAATTTTCACCAGTAAGTTTGTTCATGTTTAAGATAGTTGAGAGTGGGGATATCGACATGATTACTGAAAAAATAAATAAAGCGGTGCAAATAAATATTCAATCATTTAGGAAAGAATGATGCATAATGTAAATACTTAAATATTTAAAAATACAATAAAAAATATTTATTCCATGATGTTACGATCAACAACGATAGCTTATCTCATCTAAGGACAATGTCCAAGCTACCCAATATCGCATCGAGACTCCTCTCGTTTGGTTAACGCTTCTCAAGATGTCACTACATCTAGCTTAACCACACCAATGGTTTTGGTCACCTTAGCCCCATTGACTAGCCCCTATAAGGAATTCCAATGTGCTTCGCTCTAAGTGTTTAACCAACGTATCACCTTTAAAGATCGCCATGAACTAATAGTCCGTCTAGGAACAGTCCTGCCTCACCACTTCCTTTACAAGATTTAGCTTCTTAAGCAACACGATTCCCAAAATTCTCCCACTAAAGAGAAGACCGCTAGGACGGCTCTAAACCATTTCTCGTGCCACGATCAAATTTGCGTTGGGGACCTTGAGAATGTTTCAGCGTAAACAACCCTTCCACTTAGTTTTTGGAAAATGGATTTTTGTTGGTTTTTCAAAAATCATAACTCCTTATTAATTTGAAAAAAATAAGTTCAAAAAATTATAAACTTTTATCAAATTTAAATCTAAATTTAAATAAGAACCCATTATAAATTTAAACTACAACGATGCATGTACATTCTATATGACATTTTGATATTGGTATATCCATATTTCTATATGACATGTTATATGATGATACGAGATTAATAATAAATCATCCATTCAAAATAAATCTTTCTATTGGCTCATTTCTACTTACAATCCATAAAAAATAACAAATAAATTATAATTAATTTAAATATTAGTTTTCATGGCATCTATAATAGTCTCATTGTCCTTTAGGAAGTTTCACCAATTTTATAACTATTTACAACAGAGCAGTCCCATTTTCAAAATTCAAAATTTTATTCAAAACCCTTTAATTAAGGAAAATTATTTTTCTAATTAATTAATCCCTTTAAATTCCTTTTAAAAATAAAAAATAAAAAGATAAATGGATAAATTATATTTTAAGTTCAAAATTCAAAAGATAAAATAGATAAAATGGATAATTGTCATTTTGAATTAAAAATCCAAAAGATGAAAGGATAAAACAGATAATTATATTTTGAATTTGAAATTAAAATGATAAATAGATAAAATTAGATAATTATCTGATAACATATCTTTTAAATTTTAATTATCTTTTAAAATAAATTTCAATATTCAGATTTTAAAAGATGGGATTAGGGTTTTTGTAAACATCACATGGTTTATTAAACCCTAAAGGTTATCTCGCCTATGGTTTCAAAAACCATAGTCACCACGAAGGACAACATGAGGTGGCGCGACACGGCGGTGACCGGCGGCGACGATGGCGACAATGATGGTTTAAAATGTGACTTCTTGAGGCGCTGACAGATTACATGGAATTAAAAAAAATACAATTTTTGCAAGAAAAATAAATTATATAAAATCATATGCTTCAATTTTGGCGTACATCAATTCTAAAATTGAAAAATAAACTATCAAGAGCCAATATATCTGGATCCATTCATAAAACACATTCAAAACCATTTTGAATCTACCAAACAAAAATATGCCAATATGACAACATCCAACGATACATACGTTTAATCACAGTATATGCATAATCATGAAATTAAGGCGTTGATACCATTTGTTGTATCAAGTTTTAAAAATTTGAGGAAAAATCATTGAACCACGAACGGTTCATGGGCGTAACATAAAAAATATTTACATCATCCAGTTTAATCATATTAAATATTAAACCCATACATCTGATAAAGCATACAAAGTTGAACGTATTCGAAAGAGGTAGAAACAATTTTATACCTTTCTTGTATTGGATTAATTTTGATTTGGTGGAATCCTATTATTCATCTCACGTTCTACGTTCTTCGTAGAAGTCGAATCGGTGTTCACACCAACAACCACTCGTAGGATTCAAAAGTATATCTCGTAAGGACGTCATTAGGAACTGAGTGTGGACTCTTAAAACAACTGAGGAAGGAAAATCAAAATTTTCTCTCCCTCAGGTGATTTCGGCGGAAACTGTAGGAGGTGGAGAGAGAAACCTTTTTCTTGCTCTGTTTGATTATGGTTGGTCAACACACTTAGGGAGGCAACCCTAATCGCATCCCTTGTATTATAATTTTAGAATTTTCACATATACATCATATATGTGTAGTTTTCAAAATTCACCCCCATAATCTATAATTGCCAAAAATTACATCTCCCATTAAAGTCAATATTGTGTCCAAATTTATCAATCTAAAATTGATAAATTAAATTGATCTCCATCAATTAATTAATTACTTTCTTTTATTTACTAATTATCTAATAATTAGAAAATAATGAATTAATTAATTTAAACATTAACTACTTAGTTGTCACTAATTAAGTGACAACACCCATCATATAAGGGTTCGAGAAGTATAACTTGGCTCAAAATATAATTTGGTCCAACTTATATTTTTTCTTCTATTCTTGCCCTCATTAGTTACTCTTGAGACCGAATGGACCCACATGAATAAAGCTATAGGACTTAAATACTCGACGAATTTATCACCATAAATTCTTAACCTATTTAATCCTAACATCGCACGATTGCACTATAAATCCGATGCCGAATATTCTCCTGATTCATGCGCGCTACATTTTCTATTGGTGCAAATAATACTTTTATTTCATGGTCAACGAAATATTTTAATATATTATCCTTCATGAATATCTCTAACAAGATTGGGATGTAATATTATCATTTTACCCATCTTGATATTATTTCATTAACTATTTCATTGACTGTGAATAAGAAAGACATAATAGTTAATTGTCTCACACATTTCCCCATGACTTATTCAATGATACATTCCATCGAGTACCTGGTCAGGTTAATTTATTCACACACTCATCAATAAAGCATAAGATGATATTGTTGCATTTTACAATCTAACCACAAATTTTCATATCTGCGAATCACGCAACTCCAACATAGTTAAATCACGATCCCAACACCCGAGATATTGTTCAGAAATTCGAACTCACTCCTTTGACGAATCAAAGATCGTAACTAACTAGATCAAGTTTTGTATTCACATCAGGATTAAGGTTTCTATGAAAATACCTCTAAGGTGACAAATTAGATTTAGAGCTAGATAAACTGTTTTACTCTAAACTACTTTGTTACTGGTCTATCCCACATGTTCCATAACATGTCTAGGTCAACCGTTAGAGTCTGTACTCCCATCCCCTGAGATCGGCATCCTATGGTTCAACCTACCAGTCATAATCGAACTCGATTTTCGAGTCGATCTTAAGACTGTGAATAACGTTCTGAACTGTTTCAGAAGAGTTTGTCTGGAAGAGCCCTCAGTTTTTACTCTTCTTACATTTACAATAGTTTCAAGAATTGAGTAAACTATAAACACACTTTAACTAATAAAAAATCTTTCATTTATTCATTAAATTCAATAATACAAAATGTCTGAGAAATGACTAAATACTCATAAATAATTATTACACCCTACTTTATATACATAATTCTAACATAATATTGCTAAAAAAACTCAATTTTTCTTTCTACAAATATATATTAGTTTGACAAACGAAAACGTATGTGTGCCTCTTCACCTTCCTCTTCCTCTTCCTAATTGTAACTGAATTAAACACTAAGCAACTTAGCAACCACAAGACATCAATCCAACACATATTAAATTCGCCTAATGAAGTAACAATTATATCTTTTTTTGTATTAATGTGATTGAAAGCTTCTAAAAGTGTGTTTAGTATTTATTTTATTTCTTTTATGTCAGTTCTTTTCGTCCACCTTTGTTACTTCTTATAATTGAAATTCTTGATCTTTAAACTTCTATTCCTTTTATTGTTGATAGCTAACATTTTTAACTGGTTTACTAACTGACATGCATAGTGCTTTAACTTCTAACTAATTTTCTTCCTTGACTCTGTTAGTCTTTTTATTTTATTTTATTCTTCTTTCCTCGTTTGATTGAGTGTTTATCATTCAATACATTTTTTGTTGTATTTGAGTCAATATTCTTCATCTCCTTTATTTTATTTTATTAACATTTTAAATGTGATTATGGCTTCAAATGTGAGATTACAATAAATCTCTATTGTGACAAACTCATCGGGAAAAAAGATACATGCACTGCAATAGAAGACTTGGAGAACCCGACTTCCATATGTTGTAAGAAAAGTAGATTAATTGATGTTTTATTATGGTCTTGCTTGCACAGAGTTTGTTCTATCATCGTAAATTTGAGGTCAATAATTTTACTCTCTGGATTGCTTACTCTACAAAGATTATTTTACAAGACTTAGTAGATGTGAAGACCACTTGCCAATATATATGGATCAATTGCATTGACTTGATATCCTCAAGTAAGACGAATTCACACTTCAAGAGAAGGAATTGATTGCAAGCTTTACAGAACAATAGGTAACAGGTCACTTGGGTATTCATACTAATGTAAGTTTTTGTCATTACATTAGATTTCATTTCATATCACTAGACTTCTTACATGTGCGATGCACGCACACTACTACAAAAATGCGATAATGACAGCCTCCTATTTAGTTTAATGACAGTTTTATAAAACCTGTCAACAAAAAAAAGGTGTTGGTGGGTTTGGATAACATGATGGTTTTAAATAAATTGTCATAAATGTTCTACCTATTATGACAGTTATTTTTTGAGTTGTCATCATAATTTTTTATAATGACAGTGTGAAAATATAACTGTCATAGTTTTTTAGTAAAGAAAATTAATTTATAACCCGAATTTGACTTTACTTATGAAAATGCCATCCCATTTAAGCCACCCTAAACCCTAATTTCATTTTTTACACTCCAGTTTCCCTTTCCCAGACTTGAACCCAAATTTTAGTCTCTACATCATTCTCCATTTTTCAAATGCACGAACAGTCTGGGTGCGATACGGCCATGGGGAAATAGAGGGGTTGGTTTTGTGGTTTGGTCTTTCTCCACGAACCCGTCTGGTTGAACAATATAAATGCGTTATTCAAGTTCGGTTCCAAAATATCTGAGTTTTCGAGCTGAAACTTTTCTAAACATATATAAAGGTACTAAAGTTGGAGAAACATTTTTAGATGGTGGTGTCCTTATTAATATTTTAAATTATCTTATTTACCCATCAATTAATATGGTAGATCCTACATGTTTCCTATCAAAATTAATTAAGATTTATCCTCATAAAATGAAATATATATTTTTTCCTATGATTTTTATATCATCATTATAAATTTTTCATTCATTGCTACATGAACACTAAATAATAAAAAATTATCTCAATGCTACTTTGGTTCCCTTCCCTTGTAAGTCTCTACAATATCTCTCATTGCATTTTGTATTTTCATTTATCTTACCTTACTTTTGAATTGCACTTATTTTTTAACTTCAAATTCATTAATTATAATATACTTTTTATTCCAATAAACTATGTCTTATCACTTGAGAAACTCTAGATTCAACATTAACCACTAATTTAATTCACTAGAATATGTTTCACCGGTTAAGAAAGTTTAGGTTCATTATAGAAATCCTACTCAGAAAATATGAAAATATTTTTTCTTAGAATGCTTAATTGAAATATTTGAAATATTTAAATAGTTATTTATATATAAAACTTCTAAGCAATTTAGGTAATTACGTGCAATGCACATGATAAAAGAATAGTATATTAAGAATCACATGAGATGAGAATCATTGTATGTATGATTTTATCCTATAATTCTAATATTCTAATATTAGTATTTTATCGTAATTGATAAGATGTAATTGGTTTACACATTTTCTCACATATACATTGAGTATGTCTACTCATTTTTACAATTGAATTTGAAGTGACATAATTTGCAATTCAATATACATAATTATATTAGAGTCCATCTATACATTGTCATTTTCGTTAGTTCCGGTTTCTGAATTTTTATCAAAATGCATACAATTGTGTTAAATACCATTTCATTTGCATAATAAATCCGGAATGAATTCCCCCTCTCTCTTACTCAATTACCCACCCAATAAGTCATCTACCTTTATGGTTTCCTTTAATTAAATTAGCTTTCATTAGCTAACTTTAAAAAAAAATTCTTCTTAATTATTACATTAGTCCGAACGGAATATAGAAAGGAAATGCAAGAGGACGTTTGTGTGTCATTCAATAGACAATTCATATAAAAATTATATAATTATTATATAATTATGTATATATTAAATTTACTTAAAATTCGGATGAGTATGAAATTGGGAAACATTAACTTAATGACTTGAATGGTCATGGATAGAAAAATGCAGATGGAGACAGTTTTTGAAGATGCCTCTATTTTTACTGTAATTGGCATTATCCTTACATTTTAAAGCTTATATCGACAATATTAAAAAAATTGTTTCTTTAGAAGGTATATATTTTACATTTTCTCAAGTAATTTATTCAAATGATTGATGTCTTTGATCTGATTGGTAAATTTGATGTTCATAAATTTTAGAATTTTGTTCAATTTTTCTATTAATTATTTAATCTAATTTAGTAATGTAGTAATCTTCTCTTACTTCTTCAATTTTGTTTCACAAATTCCTTGTAGTAAGGTCCTATGTTATGCCTTGTATCATCATTCATTATTTTTTTGATTGAATATCGTAATTTTGTTAGGGATCATAAAGCTTCAGATATATAACTCTTATATGTATTTTGGAGAAACTTGGAAGAATTGAACCGATTAGATCTTTAAAAAATAATTTGTCAAAAGAATGCAAAAATGAGAATAGGTAATTCGATTAATTGATGCATGTGTTTTCGCACGTGTACTATCTTCTATTGATTTTATACTCTAACAAATTGTTCAATTACTCGGATGTTTAGTTTAGGTTACGTACCCAATTTATCTTAATTCATATATTTTTTATATAATAACATTTTGATGTTGTCAAATGAGTGAAATATTAAAATTATTTGAACACATGTAACGTACGTGATGTGCTACTAGTATACTAAACGCCATCACTTTATAGCTCTATGCAATTTCTCACCTAATATGTCCAATACTACGCCGTGTTCATTTGGGTATATACCGCAATATATAACCTAAAAATTTGGGATTAGGGTTCATCTGCCTTACTCCAAAGTCGAATGGCACTCCCTAGTGCCTTCTCCAAAATCGTTGCCTTCCTCCTCTAGTCATCCTCCATTGTTGCATCTTTGCGTGTCAGATAAAAGTAAGTTTCATATGCTTCTGCCTTCTTGCTTATTCTTTCTCCTTCCTCCCTTCTTGCCTCTTTTCTCCTTCCTCTCTTCTTGCCACTCTTTCTCCTTCCTCCCTTTTGTGTTCTGCGTTCAAGATTTGGGATTAGGGCTTTCTCTCTCTCTTGCCTTCTTGCTTCTCCTTCCTCCCTCTTGCTTCTCTTTCTCCTTCCTCCCTTCTTGCTTCTCTTTCTCCTTCCTCCCTTCTTGCTTCTCTTTCTTCTTCCTCCCAGATGAGTTTTGCATTTAGGATTTGGGATTAGGGCTTTTACTGATGATTTGTAATATAAATTTGGTATTAGGGCTTTACTGATCTATAACTATTCGTAATACGAATTTCATATTAAGGCATTTACTGATCTGCAACAATTTTCTAAGATATTGTCTTGGTATTTTTCTGATTCGTAAAATGAATTTCATATAGGATTTTCCAAGTTCATTTATTGATCTGAAACGATTATCTACGTTTGGAGATTCAAAACATTTCTCTACCTTAGTGATCTAACACGATTCATTTAGGATTCTCATACATAAACAATTCCCTACATTTAAGATGCATGATTTTGTCTGATTTTCTGCCATTAGATATTGGTGATTAAATCATCGTGATTTTGTATGAGATTCACGATTTTTCTGCATTTAAGATTGAATTGCGCAAAAACTATCAGGTGCCGCAGAAACACAAGTCTCGGTTTGGTTTATATGAATTCCACACTTCAGTTCGGTAGATGGCCTTATCGAAAATTTCAGTTTATTTTTTCTTAAATAATTGATCGAATTAAACCGTGAACACCCCTACTTTTTCGACGTTGTTTAATTTTAATTTTCTTCTATTTATATTGATGTGCTAATTAATAATTAAGAAGATTGCGTCGCTTTGTTGATGGAAAAGAATTAAAATGGAAATAGTATTGAAGCATGACTTCAATAAAGTCTTTCATCTCCACAACCATTTTCTTTAATTTTTTATTGACCGCCACAACAATCAATTTATTTAGCTATGAAAGGAATAAGGAATGTAATTTTTTAGTCTCTTGATACGTACAATTTAGGAATTCAAAACTCATTATCTTTGAAAAAAATGAACTTATTCAGTAATTTATTAATAAATTCATTATGAGAGTGTAAATGACCACCAATTATCAATTACGAATTAATGTGTAAACAACAATCAAATACCTTTTTTGGCAGTCCTTATTATGAACATATTAATTGAAAGATCTTCAACAAAAATTAGTGAAAAGTCAAGCTTATTCATAAATAAGGGCATTAATGGAATTTGAAAATGTTTCTCCAGAATAGTGTCCTTTTATAGATGTTATAGATTTCCTTCATTTTGCTTTCCTTTTTATTTTTATAAGATGTGGTCGAAGCTACCCCCATTGCATATTTATGAATTCACTAAAAACTCATTTGATCATGTTTATACTGGGCATATTCCAACCCAAAACCAACTGGTGTTAGGTGGAGTGGCCCAACATATATATATACAGTCAGATTCTCATTCAAAATCGATGTGTGATAACATCTCTTAACACCCCCTCCCCCACTAAAAGCGTGCCATGAGCTGGGAAGATACAGACTGAGATAGACAAAAGAGACTGAGCCTGAAGCAGGACATAATAAAACTCTGATACAATGTCAGATTCCAACCCAAAAGCAGTTGGCATTAGATGGAGAGACCGCGCTTGAAACAAGACAAAACCAAGCTCTAATACCATGTCATATTCTAACCCAAAACCAATTGGTGTTAGGCGGAGAAATCTAATAGGTATATAAGCACAGGCAGATCCTCATCCACAGTAAATGTGGGATAACATCCCTTAACACTCTCTTCATGCGGAGCGTGCCATGACACGGGAAGGTACACGAAGACAAAGACAGACAGAGACTGAGCCTGAGGTAGGATAAAACCAAGCTCTAATACCAGGTCATATTCCAACCCAAAATCAATTGCTGTTAGGTGGAGTGGCCCAACCGGTATATAAGCACTGTCAGGTTCTTACCCACAATCGTTGCGCCATAAACATCTCTTAACACGCCCCTCACGCGGAACATGACATGAGCTTGGCATGTATAGATAGAGACATACAGAGACACATACACGGATAGACATGGCACGTTTGATGACATGGAATATATGACATGATTCCACCTGACATCAATTGATTTTGGATTGGAATCTGACATGACAAGCTCTGATGCATGGCTCTTACTTTAGCGCCTTTTATGGATATAAGACTGTTCTGGTTCACTTTCAAATTTAACTTTGAGTAACAGGGAAAGATACATTGGAGATAATCAAGTTTTAAGCTTTCATATGTATGATTTAAAATGAATCAATATTTTTATCGCTGCACAATTTTGCAATCACTATTTTTATGTGCACCATTGATATTATATCGCTTTACACATATCGATTTTTAAACTGATTTTTAGTGTGTTTAGTTTGATATGTTTTTAGTAGATCTGAAAAGTTTTAACTTGATTCGGTTTTTATATAATGATATATGACATTTGAAATCTTCAAAGCCCATAACTGTTTTCTTATTTAATTGACTTGTTTCTTAAAATCGTCTTAGACTCAACTCAATAGTCGTGAAATAGGATTGAGACGCCCTAGCTACCAAGAGTTTTCTGGACATTTATGGTTTTTTTTGGTACCGTCATTCGGTTTTAAGGTTTCAGATTCATTTATAACAATATTTGTCACTGCAAGAATGTTTTCTTTCTGCGACAGGTTTTATAAACATGGAAATAAAGTTTTTATCATTTGATGATAAAAAGTGTAGACACATTTATGATAAGGATTCTCTGTCATAGAATGGCTTTTTATGACGGTTTTCCGTTGTAAAAGACAAAAAACCATTTTTATGCAAGATATTTCATGACGGGAAAAGTCCTCGTCAAAAGTGATTTTTATGCCCACTTTTCAGAAAATTCATAAAGATGATGACCTATAGATATCAATGACAAAACCCTTACTAAAGGGTCTTTATGAGAGTTTCATACCTTCGTTAAAGTTGATATTGTAGTAGTGTAGATTGAAAAAGCTAAGTCCAGAACCCTGCAGCTAAGTGTTCACTTGGGACGTCCTACAATTCTAACAGAATGGTAAAAAAATTGCAATGAATGGATAATAGACAACATGATGCAAAGGACATCAGTTAACAATTTCTAAAATGCTTTGAGATACAGTTTCTCATTGATTTTAAAAGGAAAAAAGATTTGTGAACGCATCAGACATAATCTCAAAATAACTACACGAATAGATGAAGCACGAAGCAGCATGAATTATGGATAAGAACACGGCTACACGTACAAGGGGACATTTTTATGAAAAGAATATGAAGTTATGGATAGTTTTTCCAACTGCTTCTTGGACAACATGAGACATGGACAATAGTGGTCTAATTGGTACAACATAACGTGGACGTTGAATATTGAACCAAGCGCGACATGTGAAACTTAAGAATAAAAAACACAATTGTTGTTCACACATGCATCTATTGCTTGAATTCTGACAGTACAGTGTGGCTCTGAAAAGACTATTAATGGCTACAGTCATGTCAATTGATTGCCCAGGTCACGCTGTAGTTCTCAATAAACTAATCAGGTTCGTTGGTCGAACTTTGAATGGACCAGATTTTTACCCACGATTACATACAACCCAGGCTTATGTGGTTTAAAATGAGAGGATCCAAATACTAGGTGTTTGGCATATCCTTCCCAACACCCTGAATGAGGAGACGTTGGGATACCAGCACTAGCCAGAACACAAATTTTTGACTAGTTTTGGTGGTAATAGATGGTTCTTATAATATTTAGTATAATACATAATATTATTACTATACATTTTATTTTACATGAGATTTCAGACCATCAGTAACACACGGACAAGCGTGAGGAGGAATTGTATTGTTGATAAACATACTTGCTCGTGTGGCCGCAACGTCAGGGATTGATCTTTAGCATGCGAAACTTACTTGCAAGAAACTTTGTTCCCCTACTCAAGCAGCCCCTTGTTTCCTAATAGCAGTAGAATTCAATTGCACTCACGTGAACAGAAGAGAAAAGATAGGAGGAAAGATTAGGGTGAATTGTTTTGAAAAAGGGGTAATATTTTCATTGATCAGTGTGGTGTAATTATACGTGGAGCAAAAGAGTAGGCGCTAGGGGAGATGGGACATAAAATTGGTATGGTACGAAGTAGTGGAGTAAAACTTGGGGCAACTTTTCAACTTGCATCAGCAGACATCCCCTCTAGCCTATAGCGCGAGTGTCTTGCACAAGCTTTCTGCTGGCCGTATGTTGAAGAACATGTGGTATCCAATCCAATCCAACTCAGGTGCGGTGCGCGTGAAGCACGGTACGGTGGTGACTGGTGAAATCCCTTTTCTATTAAATAAAAGCCAATCTTTATCCATTCTCTCTTGTATTTGAGATTTTTATCATTCTTTGAGTGGTTATCTACCTACAATTCAAAATAAAATTAATTAATAAATAAATAATTGAAAATAGCCAAAATTAATTAAAAGTAACTAAGAAAATAAAATTAATAGTAAATTATTGTATGAAAATTATGTTCATCACAAGGCGTTCCAGGATGCCTTGAACAACAACTTCTTATATGATTATGTATCATTGCAGCATATCTAAAGAGCTCAAGTGGAAGACTCGCAACACAATATTTCTTCTTCACGAAACGTTGTATGTAAATTGATTGTAAATAATTTTTCCCGTCTCATTCAAGATTAAGTGAAAAATATTGATAAGGATAAACTAATGTAAGAATTAATGAGGTAGAGTGAAATGGCGAAAGTCAGAAATGATGAGGAGTAGATGCATTGTATCCTATATGTCTAAATTGTCTTGAATGTCTTATTTTTTTTAATACATTGACCTTATATAGACTTTCCTAGTTGCATAGATTTGATTAAAATTATAAATATAAGATGAGACACTAATTAAATTCAGGGACAACACCCGTTCGTGGAGATCCTCTCTAATCGGTATGAGTTCATTTCTCTTTCTTATTTTTCATCTATCTTGCTCAGCCGCCCATCAATCACTGCAACTTGACCATTTCATGTGGTTCCTAGCCAATCAGTCAGAGCCACTTGGTGGCTTGCTAATTTGTATTGTCCAGTCACTCAACTTACCTAATCAATCATGGTCACTCGATTGTCGGTCTGAACCCCTTTTCCTGTTCTGATGGTCTGTTCTGTCCTTGAGGTACTGTGATGACCCCATTCTTGAAATGGTGGTTCCCGTTCTTGAAGTGATGATCTGTCATTCTCGAGATGTTGGTCTCGTCCATGAAGTGATGAACCTTCATTCTCGAGACGTTGGTTCCCGTTCTTGAAGTGATGATCTCCCATTCTTGAGATGTTGGTTCCCGTTCTTGAAGTGATGATCATCCATTCTCGAGATATTGGTTTCGGTTCTTGAAGTGATGATCATCTATTTATGAAGCATCTCGCGACTTCAGTCCGCCATCTGTTTCTACTTTTTTGACATTTTCCGCGAATCCTAGGTAGGTCCCTTTGTCCACATGGCAGCGAATATTTTTACATGTTCAGTGGTAACGTGGAGGCACTTTACATAGTATGAATGATAAGGTTCTTTAGTATGAATGAAACATAATATGGATGATAGTATCAAAAGATGGAAGCCAATAGGTCTCGCTGAAGTGACCTAAATTTATGACAGTTCTTTTATGCTTCAACAAAGGTATGCAAGGTCTGGAGGCTCTATCTTCATTCAAAAGTATTACTCAAACATGCAAACTGCGTTGACAGGATGTAAGCAAAGAAACTGGTCGTTCTTTCTGCGATTTTGTGTATGTAGGCGTCTTTAGCATGTTTCAGTATCAACATTGTGTAAAAGACAACAATACTACTTAGCCCAACAAAGAGGCCGGGCTTGGGTGACGAGGATGACTATGAAGGAATATGCACTTGTAAATGGAATCGTGAAGCTAAGATATTCTGTCATTATCTTCTAGCTTTCATATGAACGATTTTCTTATCTACATGTACGTGTGATGAGTGAGTTTTGTTATCTATTGTTATAATTAGTTTAGGGTAAGGTGAAATCTTATTAATTAATTGTTTATTCTCCGCATCCACCCTCACTCTTATCAAATTTTCTCGGAACTTAATTTTTTCTACTTCCCAATCAATCTATCCTCCATTGGCCCGACCCCAATTACATGCCTTAGACCTTATTTGGGACCCAATGACTTTTAACTTTCTTTGCCGATACTAACAATGAAAGGATGGGCAAAAGGATCTTTAGATCATAGGATGACGGGATATGTCTACAAAATCCCAATCTTCATTAGACTTCATGCGCAGTGCTACAATGGTTTTGGTTACCGACAATTCTTTTTTTCATTTTTTGATCACCATAATCGCGACTGGCAGAATATATGAGTTTCCTTTCAATTATGCCACCATGTAGTATTTTTTAAGTTGTAGAAATTGATCAAACAAGTGGCATTATTTTCAATTAAGATTACACAGAAACTGATTTTGAAATTTCTAAAACATTTTTTTAGATTTCTTCTTCTTAAATTCTACATTCTTCAAAATATAATGTCTTTTTGTAGGGGCACACTCTAATGCCAGGAAAATTTTTCCCGGCATTGATGTTGGGATTGATCCTGGCCGTTGGATCTAGCCAAGAGAATCTCAACCGCTGGTTTAAAACTCCCTCCCTTTTCTTTACAACCGGTCACCATTCTCTCCCCCTCCCTTTTCTTTGAACAAAACTCATCACTCTCACTTCTTCCTTCTACGATCATCTCTATTTTTTCTCTCGAGCTCTCATCATGTCTTCAATCGAGTTCTCTTCATCACCTCTACAAGGTCGAATCCACCACCACTGAAAGCTCGCACACAGTAGCTTCCCTCAATGACTTCGATCAAGCTCGCTTCTCCAAGCTTTTTTCGTGATGTAGGGTTTTATTTCAGTAAGTTCGAGAAACCTTCAAGCTTTTCTACCCTAGATCATTTTTCTTCATCTTGTTGGAGAAGTTTCTAGATTTGAATGTTTCTGATTTAAGGTTTTCCTTACGATTTGCCTTTTCCTCTTGTTGCGATTTGCATGTTTCGTGATTTATGGTTTCGTTAGTTTTTAGGTTTTCGTTAATTTTTGTTTATCTTCTCTTTATAGCTATTAATGTGACTCTAAGATTGACAGAATGCTTATTTTTTTACTGATTACAGAGTGTTTTCCCCTAGGGAACGAGTGCATTGGTTTGTAGTAGTCAAGTGCTTTGTTATAACAAAACTCATCCCATATGAATTGCATTTCCGATTAAGGCGGTAGATAAGAAGTACAATTTTTATTATTTTTAGGAGCATATGAGAGTGGATTTAGATTTCGTCGATATTATCTGTGAGTTCATAGATTGTTCATTTCACCTCTGTATAATTTCATCTTTATACACTCATTATATTATACTATTGGACTTGACATTGATATTTGACTGTTGGTCCATCGGAGAAAGTAAGTGTGAGATGTATCTACGAAACTAGTCGACTTTGGTTCTTCATAAGTTAAGGGGGGATAGAAAATCTGCTGAGTTATGGAATTTCTTTTGTTTTGATGGACAAACAAGAACAGAGGCTAAGTTATGTAATTTCTTTTGTTTTTATCTGTTAGGCATGGAATTTTCTGTTGTGAGAACTTATTTTTTAAATGATAGTTCCTTCATGGCAGTCTCAATTCACTTAAAATTATCTTTTTACTTATTGATAATCAATACTGTAAATAGTTTCATTGGACACATTTCCAAGAGGCTCATTTTTACATGTTTGAGACTCATGATTTCATTTTATGCAACTAGTGTAAATTATGATTGTTGTGATAATAGCTATATCACCAACCATTGGCTTTCTATTTTAATACTACTTTTGCCTTTGTTCTTGAAGTCAAAACTTCTTTTTCCCCACATTTAGCTTCTTACCCTTATAGATGACTAAATGGGGTTTCCCATCTCGCCTAAAAAATCAAAGTAATAATAAGATTAATTTTCTCCGCTAGACCAATAGAATCCTAGTAAAATTTTAGGTCCAATCAGCGATATGATTTTGGTCCACTCCTATGATTATCAATATAAACTATTTATGTATTACAATGACATTTTGTATAACGCTTCCTTACTTCATTGTTTTGGATTATTTTCATATCTTAATATTGCGGGTTGCTCTTGAGAAATAAGATTAATATTTTATTATAGTTAGATTAGAATAGATTTATTTGAGAACATAACATGGGTTTGAAGTTGGATTTTCACCCAATTATAAATGTGTCTCCTTCATGCTCTTTTTTGGGTTATTTGGCATAGAAGGAATATAAGGTTTTTGAGGGGATTGAGAATCTTGTTTGTAAAGTCTTCTTTTTCTTCACTTGTATTTTTAAAGATTAGGTGGAGGTTCTATTCACTGGTTTGGATTTTGAGAAGGACTGGGTGAATAAATTACATGTTTTTTGTTCATATCAATCTCCTAGGTTGTAGTTACCCCGTCTCGGAGTTTTGTTTCTAATATATATCTTACTTGGCAAAAAATTATAAAAGTGTCTTCTTATTTTTTAGGTGAAACCTTTTGATTATTGAAGACTGGATGACATTGGCAAAGTTGGTAGTCATTTATTTACTTACGGAATGTGAACTCGTACAATAATTTTTATCTCAATATCATTAGCTTGAATTGGATTTACTTAATCAAATGGAACTTGTTATGTTGTAAACTAGTTTATCATTTTTTGCCCTTATCATGTTTTTATACGAAATATTGTAGTTGGAAGGAGATATTACATGAGATCATTTTCTCATGGAAACTATGTTATTTCATATGTTTGTTTGTTGCTAGATGAATACCATTGTACACGTTATCCTTCAAAAAATTGAATAAAATGGAAAGTCATACTTTAACGAGAACTACATAATCAACGTCTTTTTTATATGATTATAGAGATTTGGACATTTATAGAGTTTTTAAGTAGCTTACCTATGTGGTGGAACTTTACTAATACGATTCTTTTAACAATATAAATTGTGACAAAACTTGGAGAAGAGTATGTTGCAACTACATCAACTAAGTTTCCTCCAATTAATTCGTTATCTAAAATAGTCATTGCATAAAACTGATTAATAACATAATAGGGGGAGATCTATACAAGAACATAACCTTGGTATGCCATTTTAACATTCTTACTAGATGATGTTCAATTCATTATAAATTAGTATCAGGGATAATCATGATAAAAAGATATTATCATATGACTAAATTTGATTATATTAACATATACTTCAGATGGCTAACACAAATGTCAACGTGAAGAAGGCACAAAATGGTTTCTTTTTATACTTGTAAGTAATTAATGAGATCATCAATTTAATGTTACATATTCTCATATAAATTGTTGGAATGTTAATGTGGTTGTTTAAAACTAAAACAGTGCGAAAAAATGTGCTGAAGTGAGGGTGGCAGATGAAAAGATTAGTGATCATGAAGTAAGTATGTTTAAACAAACATTACATTATAACATGGAATTGATAAATTTTGATTGTAATTTAAGTGAGTTTCTGATATGCAGACACGAAAAGATCTAGCTTTAAAGTGGAAAAGTATGACGAAGGAAACCAAACTCAATTATTTAAAGGAAAATGAAATCCATGACTTTGAAAGCGAAGCGGAACAACCTGGTCCTAGTCATCTAAGAAGGCCTGCCTTTAAACGGAAGTTGCTCACACGCTGTATACCTAAGAAATTTACGGATCTTGTTGCAAATTTTGATGAGGGGAAGAGGAGAGCGGTCGTGGAGATGAGATTCAGAGGGTTGTTGGATATTAAATTCCATAAGCTGAAGAAGAACTTCTTGCAATAACTATTAGGTTGCTTTGAATCCAGCGACCTACACATTGAATGTCCGTGGGTCGACATTCAAAGTCACCGTAAATGATGTGACTTCTATACTGGGCATCTTCGACGGTGGGCAGGAAATGAAATTCAATGGTGATCTGATTGAGATAAACGATCTAAAGGTGAAGTGGGTGAACGCCAAAGGTGATATCCTGGTAAATGCCCTGTCGAAATTCTTGATTGGGGAGACCTGAGAGTGACTAGTAGAGGCAAGTGTTTGTGTTGTAGACTATCAGAGTTTTATTATCTCCTTGATAAAAACCAATGTTAGTCATTCATGGTTGCACGTTGTGAAGTCACCTGCGACCATCCAATAGAAGAATTGGGCTTTTGCTTGTTTTAAAGATTTTGTGGATGGTGTCGTGAGATATCAAAACAACCACCACCGTAGCATTACTGGATGGTTGTTATTTATACAAGTAATATATTTAGTGTACTTTGGTATCACTTTCACATTAATATACACTCACACACACACACACTAATAAGTTCATTTTGATGTAAGTGTTTTATCTCAAGAAGTTGGCGTGTGCTGCCAACTATGTTGACTTGAAACAGCCTTCGCCGCTATGGTGGATTGACAGGACCGTTGCAAAAATGATTAATTTCGTAAAATCAAGGGGAGGAGAAGCTTGGCCTAAAAGCTGTAAGCGTTTGAGAATATTGTAAATTTGGTTGGTTATATTACCATTTATTATTTATTATTAATTCACATACATTTGTATTATGTAGATCGATACAACCGCGTAAGCCATTCTGGGTGACCGCGAGGTTCATGAGGACGTGTGTGCAGATCTACCTGATGAGCAACCTGTCAGGTTAGGTGTTTTAAGTGCACAAGTGACCACTCTTCAAGCGCAGTCCAGCTCCATGAGGGAGGATATTTGACAATTAATAGAGGTGCAGAGAAAGATGATGGCTGTCCAAGAGAATATATGCACAACATTGGTGAGTCTTTTGAAATGGGACACTGGTAAGTCTCGAGCCCAATACGATGAGCCATGCGTCACCCCGACTCAAGGTAAAGAACAATGAGATTTTGATGAGGATATGAGTCCCTCCCGCGAAGAAGAGATATTAGATTATTCAACACCTTTATATAAAGGTGATAATGATGAAAGGTGCATCCGGCTGGATGCTTCAGAAAATGCATTCACTGACTTGCTATTGGTCAAGAAACCATCTATGACTGGAACAGCTAAAGGACGTCGAAAGGTATTTTATTCACTTTATTTGTATTTCATCTTTTATATATATATATAACATGTATAATCTAAGTATTAATTAATAACTTACTTGGGGTTGTGTTTTGGTAGGGTAAATAAGTTTTGTCCGATTCTATCGAAAGCCAATTCCCGATGAAGTTGTGCAACACTGGGGAGAGGAGAGATGGTCCTCTACTCAGTTCACCCTATTTGAAGGGTAAACCGAGCACTAAATGCAACAAGAAGGTATTTAAAGTGGGCCCATACATGTTGCAGGACCCACTAGAAATGAAAGATGAGTGCTTAGTGGAGTATATTTTTTTATAAAAGATTGAAGGATAGGTAGTAGTCACACTAACCTAACAAAATTTGACACCCCAGCACGACCAAATTTTGATTAAGTTTGTCTTTTATTTGTCTTTTGCAGCGAGATTCTCGTTAGACATTATGGCCTCTATGCTAAACATAGAGACCTAAATACTCTCAGTCCAGAAAATTCGCTTGGCTCGGACCTTATAGACTTGTTTGTTAGCATTTTGACCTTGGAGGCTCGTCGTGCGTCGATGAGCAACCGATTCTGGTTTCTTCCCACATTTTTTATTGTGAGTGTCTACTACTTAGTATCATCCTTATTTTAGGTTAGTATGTATGCTGTGTATCATATTTTTTTATGCCACTGTAGAGTCAATGTGTTTCAAAACTAGTAGAGCTTCCTAATTTTGTAAGGAAACGCAAGAACTTGGATAGATACGCGCCAACGCTTGAGCTAGAAACTACAGTGAACAAATTTAATGTAGTTAAGATATTAAATGTTGAATTAGTATGATTGTGTAAATGTATTATGTAATCTAGATCTGTATTCCAGTACACAATGGTCGAGATCATTGGTTTATGGCCAAGATCTCCATCATGGACGAGGAAGTCACTGTATGGGACACATTGCCATATAGCCGACTTAAAGCGGGACGGACCGAAAAGGCCAAAAAGGTTGCATGTTCTAACCCCTCGTCATGACTTGTAATTTGTCTTATAGCATGTGTGAATTTGGCATTGCTTACATTTTTATATTTTGTGAATGTAATTATAGTTAGAAGGTATGGACTTGATATTTGGACCTACGCTCATAGATTTATTTCCCCCACCAACAACCTTCTCCTCATTCAAAATTTCAAATCCGCCCAAAGTGATCACCCAATCAAATGGGTAAGTTCACTGATTGTGAATTTGATTGGGCTTCGTTTACCCTTAAATGATGCACTTATTATTACGTTTGTAGGAGTGATTGTGGTGTGTGGGTCTTGAGATATATGGATGACATCAGGGCAGGAATTGTTGTCGACTATCGTTCCCAGGTAATTTGTCTGATATTGTTAAACTTGAGAGCTTTTTTTTGTTTGTTACATTTTTAGGTTCTTTCAGTTCTTTAATTGGGAATTTTTTGATTGTTTTGGAATTGCTTATTTGCAGTTGTCATTGATGGTTATTTGTTAGGGTTTCTTTAGTTATGTAATTGGGATTTTTTTGATTCTTCTAGACTTGGTCGTTTGTGGCAGTCAGTATTGAATTTGTTGAGGTTGAGGTGTTTGGTGAATATTCAAGCCTTAGATGTTATTATTGAATTTGTTGAGGTGTACGATAGTTTGTTGAATGTTAAAGCTTTATTTTCTGTTTTGTTTTAGTTTGGAGTTAAGATTCTCATAGTTTGTAATTGAGAATTTTCTGAGTGTTCTATAATTGCTCATGGGTTGTTGTCGATGTTGAATATGTTGTGGTATATGATAGTTTGTTGAATATTGAGAATATTTTTACCGGAGTATAAATCCCACAATCTTCAGTGTAACATTTTGTTAAAGGTCGTCAACCATCCTTCGAACATCCCGTACGATATGTTACATGATAGCGTTGGTCGATTTTATAATACAAACTCATCTGTCTTGGAGACTCGGTTCCCACTAAAGACAAGTCCTACTTTAAAGCAAAGACTTAATAATAGGGAAAAATGAAGGGATAAATAATATTGTATTACATTATTGTGTCATATTTTTTTATGTTCTTGTGCAAACACTCGCTCATTTGACATTTCTGAAAAATTTGATGAGATAGATGTTATTAAAGAAAATAATAACGACTTTGCAATAAATTTTGAAAAGGGATATCATCATACGCTTCAAAATTTATCGCTTCATTGTTATTGTCTTCTTCAATAACATCTATCTCATCAAATTTTTCAGAAATGTCAAATGAACGAGTGTTTGAACAAGAACATCAAAAAATAGGACACAATAAATTTTTGTAAGTTATTGTGTATAAGGATGATAAACCGATTTTGTATATTATTGTGTACAACTAAAAATAAAAGGGGTTTTTGTGAGTTATCGTGTACAATTATAAAATAATAGATTTTGTAGAATTATTGTATATTGTTATTATAAATAAGCAGGTTTATAAATATTTGGACGATAATATTCTCAAAAAACTATGAAAACAAGTTAATACCAAAAGTACATTTATTGCGATGGGGGATACGGAAAATTATACCAATATGGGATGTTTGTATTGTACATAGGGTACCCACCTTGTGCGTTGAATGGTGGTGGGTATGCATATGGGTCGAATGGGTACGCACCTTGCACCTTGCAGATTGAATGGGGACGCACCTTGTCCGGAGGCCCCTGTTGCGTGTGAACCTTGCACATTAGATGATGTTAGATCATCATTATTATCGTCTGGTATAGTGACATGCACATCGCTCGGTAATTCTGGACATGTCCGTTTGGAATGTCCTGTGTTCTTAAAATGGGCACATGGACGGGTGGTTGGTCATGTTTTACTCGAGCTAGCACATTAGCTGCCCATCGCCTTCACGATTACCAGGTCTTCAAAGGGGCCTCTTTTAATCTCTACACCATCCTCGTGCTTCACATCAAGTTCGTTGGCGACCTTCTCAGTCCACAAGGTCTCATATTCTGCACAAAGCATCCCAACCTCCACTTTGGCTCGAGTCGACCATTCATTTGACTTTGACACAAAGTGAGCAAGTCTTTTGGCAGCTAGTTGGATCAAATTGTACCAAAGCAATACCGTCTCGTCTGTATCCAGATGATAATGGCATGACCCGGTTGGTAGCATATTACTCTTCACAGTGATCCACCACCGGTCTAGTATGTACGTGCTTAGGATCTGTTGCATATGTTCTGCTTTCATAATAGTAAACATATGCCGACACGGTATCCCCTCTAATTCAAACTTGCCACAACTGTACTTGAGCGTATCATGTTTCTGGTCTTGTGTCACTAAGTATGAGTCATTCACAACCGCAAACTTGACCAACGAATAATTTCGAGCCTCCCCATCATGTGTCAGAGCACAAACAATAAATGATGCTTCATCAATGAACTCCTTGCACACACGTTTAAATAGTTTTAATGTGAACATATATTCCGCGTGTTACTGTAACGCACGCAAGTGAGTCTAAAGCACAATCATTTCGTTTGTCATCTTGAAATCGTCTAACCTCTCCTCGTGTCGAATACGTGCCAATGCCCGATCGAATTATAGCATAAATTCAAATAGTTTAGATCGACGTTCAATTAATCGGTAAAATATAGGCATTCATGCCTTCAGATCATTGTGTCATTCTCATGAAAGCAAAGAACTTTCCATGTTGGAAGGCCTCTGCCTAACATTCACCCTTTAGATACATCCATTGTACCCGTTTGTTTTGCCTGAGGTTGAAAGAATCTATCAAACGATCTCATTCCTCTTCGAACTCCCCTTCACTAACTACATCAAACATGACTCTCTTGGATGCCTGTAGAAATTCTAGGTTATGCATGTTTGATTGGACGTTTCTTTCGAGATGCCATGCACAAAGTGAATGATTGCAATTGGGGAGGACCATCTTGATTGCTTTACGCATTGCCTTATCACCATCTGTAATGACCGATTGAGGGATTTTGTTTTTCATGGCATCCAAGAAAGTCCTCAACACCCATTGATAGGTTTCCACAGTCTTATCAACCAATAATGTGTAACCAAATACCGTGGTATTGTAGTGCTTGTTCACGCCAAGGAAAATCACAAGCGGTTTCTTGTATGCATTCGTCCTGTAGGTTGTATTGAACGCTAATGCATCACTAAAACAGTGATAGCCAACTTGGTACATCGAGTCTGCCCAGAATAAATTCACTAAAAGATTATCCGTATCAATGTTGTATTTGTAATACATATCTGGATCCATCTCCAATTTTGCAGTAAAAAAGAAATAGCTTCTTCTGAATCAGTTTCGATTATCTGCGCTTTTCGCTGCTTATCTATCTTATTGTAGAGATGCGTCTGTAAGAACCCCACATTTTCGTAACCACCTGCTTGGTCGACCATGTAATCAAACACTTGGCTTAGCCTTACACCAACATTGTATAATCCTATAGCCTGAGACATGTCTGCTTCATTCACGCTCTATTGGATCGAAGAAAGGGCACGTCCTGTGATGAGGCGGTGGGATGGTTGTGCTTAGCTTCAAAATCTTTAACGACCCATTTTTTCATCTTCTTATCCAAGTTCACCCTAAAACAAGCAAGACAATCCACTCTTGTCAAGCCTTTTGGTTCTAGCTTGCTGTCCTCTCTACCCATATATTTTTTCTCCCGAGTTCTTTTCTTTGAGCAAACCCGTCTCCGTAGCACAATTTCTCCCTCTCTGTTCTTGCGTTTATCATATTTCCGCACACTGAACCCAACATCGGTTGCGTATGTATAGTATAAATGTTCGGCCTCTTGTAACGTATCAAAATTTTGACCAATAACATCCTCATTTGCTAATGTGGATGAACCCAGTCGCGTACTCGCCTCACCCGGGTTTATGGACACTTCATGATGACTCATCTTTGAAGATGCTTAATCTTAAAAAAATTATTCTGAAATAAACATCTGGTTGTTGGGTCTTTGAATATGCTTAATCTTAGAAAAAACTAAAGAAAACTAAACAAACATTACGTTTTCGGTGTAGCCGATCACTTAGTTGGAGATGAAAATTGGATGATCCAAACAAAGAAAATGAAGGAGCAAGTAAGTGTATTTGAAGTTTAGAGCAATTGTATGTTAGTGAGAATATGTTTAGTTGAGTGAATATATGATTTTTAATGATGGTTTATGAATAGTAACTACCCCCTACTAATTGCACAACCACCGACACCAGCAACCAATAATTTGATCAAGCTAGGCGATTAGGGGCCCAAACGCCTGTAACAATGGCGTTTGGGGCCCAAACGCTACCAGCATGCCCAAACGCCATACATATGGCCTTTGGGGCCTACTAAAAGTGTTTGGGTCCCAAACACGAATAAGAATAGTGTTTGCGGCTCGAACGCCATACATAATAGGCGTTTGGGCCCCAAACGCCAGTAACAATGGTGTTGGGGCCTAAACGTTATCAACAGGCCCCAAACGCCATACATAACAGGCGTTTGGCCCTGCCGATAGCATTTTTCCCCTGAACGCTTGTATCTATGGGGTTTGGGTTTTGAACGCGGTCAGCAGACCCCAAACACCATATACAACAATGGCTTTTGATTCTAGTACCCCCTATATGCATAAAAAACCTAGTTGAAAAAATATTTATAGTTTGGACCAAAAAAAGTTTGGATAGATTGATAGTTTGTAAGGGGTGAATCTACTCTTCGTCGAAGCCAATTTGATAGATTGATGGTTTGTAAATGTTATCCTCACAATCCAGTTTCAAATTTTAACCAATGATTCGACAGAACCTCCCCATAAATATTAGTTCACCCACAATATTAATAGCATATTTATATTCACAATATATCAAATGCTTTTCATGCAATGTCATGCAACTTTGACAAATTTATGTTCTAAAAAAAAACTTAGAATCCAATCCAAACAAACTTAAAATCTAAAAAAACTTAAAATCCAAACATAGAATCCAGCATATTTATATCCACAAAAATTTGATATCAACTTTGACAAAAGATCATGGTGCAACTTTTCTCTTTTTCGACAAAGCATCATGTGAATGCTTTGTACGTCCTTCATGTTCTTGTTCCGATTACGTATCCTCATTGGTGTCGTCATCATGGATGTCTTCATCATCATTAACTGAATCTTGTGTGGTCATCATCTTCATCAACTTCATCATCATCACTCTCATGCATGCTTGCTTGAGTTTCATACATGTGCATTTGAAACTTCGCCTACAAGTGTACATATTCAGTATATTTTGATTTCAAACTAAAAAATAAATAGGGACAGATCGTAAGTTTACAATTTTCTTATCCTTTTTTTTAATTGATGCTTTGGCCTTTATCATCGCCTTCATCATCGCCTCACGTGCGCACAACATTTTCTTAAATGATAGCTTGTTGAGAACGCCAATCATGCGTCTGTCGCTGGCACCTGAATTTTCTTAAATAATTGCGCGTTAATATGATATTGAATGACTAAATAATAATATTAACATCATAACTCACATAATTGAATTTAGCAGCTGGAAGACCTTGCACTGGAACACCATTTGGAATGTAAACCAACTCACTACCACCATTTGGGAGTGGTAACTGAATCTGCCACGATGGTAGTGGGATGTCAGTTACTCTTATATCATTAATGGTCGCTCTGGCCGACCCTGATGTTCCTCGTAATGTTGTGGCTGTTGCGGTTGCTGCTGCTGCTGCTTGTATATAGTAGATTAGAAAATTACATTGTATAACAAGATGAGTAATCTACAATATTTAAAAACCTCTAAGAGATGCTTAGCACCTGCGAAGATGAAGATGGCCCATCATAGTTGTAAGACAACCACTTTTTCTGAAATTCATCATATGTATCTTTGCCATCGCCATCTACATCCTGGATAAAGTGTGTCGCTCTAAAACCTCCAGGACCACTAGACAGATCCTCTCTGATGAATGGTTGCTCAACGTGCCTCGGCTCCCATACTCTGCAATGAGACGTGTTCACCAAAGTACCATGCTCTTCCAGCAGGTCCTTGCAGCAAGATTCTCATGGTGATAGGAGGTATACTATCGATGCAATAGTCAGGTAAGTATGTACGTTGTCCCCAAGGGTTCCAATTGATTTGCAAGTTAAAAAAATAATTTGTCAGTATAACATTATTCATACTCGGGGAGGGGGGCACAAGATATGAATTGATATAATAAAACACATATCTCATTGGGCCTGACATATCGAAGTTTAACAAGGAATTCATTGAGGCAATGAGCAACATCCCTTGTTCCCGACTCAATGTCTATCCAACGTACTGCTCTCAGAAACGTGCTTGGACCACCCAATGGTCTGCTGAGTGCTAAACAAGGAAAGTACTCACAAGCCCAAACCTCCCATGCTCTGTAAAACCCCATGTCCCAACACTTTTGCCTCGGCATATAGAGTCCTTATTGCAATACAATACGGACAATGCCAGGCCACCCCAATTATACTCCCGTATCTCATCTATTTTCTTTAGGCTCGAGAGGAAGTATAAATAAATTTTATTGCTCTTGTCGTAAAAAATTGTACTACCCAAGAGCACTAGCATAAAGACTCTGGTAAAAAATTTCTCCTGCTTAGGAGTAGTACACTCGTACCTAGAAAAATTATCAAATATCCATTGATAACTGACTTGTTTTTCTGCACCTCCGACAACGATTTGCCAACTAGCTTTTGTAAAGCCTTCTTGTTCTTGTAGAGTTCCAAATCACAGTCAAGTTAACGACCGTCAACTTTTAGGCCAATTATCACAGCAAACTCCAGTGGGGTCATTGTCATTTCACCCACTTCATCTATATGAAAGGTTTGGGTTGTATCCCACCATTTCTCGGCCAGACTTTTCAATAAAACGTGATCTATCTGACCCTTTTTCAATATGCTTATAAAGTACCTAAACTTGGAGGCATCGACATTCCTTCTCACATTTTCAGGAAGGCTACTGTACCATCAAGTTACTGGTGTAGTGTTCCAAAAATAACGAATACCAAGATCATACAACTCAGCCTAAGAAACCAAAATTTAAGTATGATTCAGTGAAAAAGGCGTATTAAAAAAATGTACGAAATTCATTGAGGCAATGAGCAACATCCCTTGTTCCCGACTCAATGTCTATCCAACGTGCTGCTCTCAGGAACATGTTTGGACCACCCAATGGTCTGTTGAGTGCCAAACAAGGAAAGTACTCACAAGCCCATACCTCCCATGCTCTCCAAAAACCCCATGTCCCTACACTTTTGCCTCGGCATATAGAGTCCATATTGCAATACCAAACGGACAATGCCAGGCCACCCCAATTATACCCCCGTATCTCATCTATTTTTTTTAGGCTCGAGAGGAAGTATAAATAAATTTTATTGCTCTTGTCATAAAAAAATGTACTACCAAGAGCACCAGCATAAAGACTCTGGTAAAAACTTCCTCCTGCTTAGGAGTAGTACACTCGTACCTAGAATAATGATCAAATATCCATTGATAACTGACTTGTTTTTTTGCACCTCCGACAACGATTTTCCAACTAGCTTTCATAAAACCTTCTTGTTCTTGTAAAGTTCCAAATCACAGTCAAGTTAATGACCGTCAACTTTTAGGCTAGTTATCGTAGCAAACTCCAGTGGGGTCATTGTCATTTCACCCACTTCATCTATATGAAAGGTGTGGGTTGTACCCCACCATTTCTTGGCCAGAATTTTTAATAAAACGTGATCCATCTTACCCTTTTTCAATATACTTATAAAGTACCTAAACGTGGAGGCATCGACATTCCTTCTCACATTTTCAGGAATGCTACTGTACCATCAAGCTACTAGTGTAGTGTTCCAAAAATTACGAATACCAAGATCATACAACTCCGCCTAAGAAACCAAAATTTAAGTATGACTCAGTGAAAAGGGCATATGAAGAAAAATGTACTATGATCCCTATTGGGACATTTCATCGAACACTTTATGGGCAATACCCATACACTATAGTTTTTAATCCAAAATATATATCGCTAACAATAATCATACATTCTATAAACATCACATAAAAAACACCTAGTTTTCAAAATGATTCAAGTATCTTTTTGGTGTTTTAACAGTATAACACATAACAACGAAATTTTTTGTTAAAGAAACTTCCATTTTATCCTTGGATGGGATATACCATTTCATTGAACATTTTACGGGCATTTATATGAATATAGTATAAACTTTAATATGGAATTTTATCAAACACGTTACGAAAAATGAAAAAATACATCATATAATTCATTATGATATTTTGTCAAACACTTTACGGGCACTCATGAAAATACTATAATTTTCCATCCAAAACATATATTTCTACCAACAACCATACATTTCTATAATTATCACATAAAAAAAACACCCAAGTTGCAGAACGAATCAAGTATATATTAGGTGAGATATATGCTCTGTTGAAGCAATATGAAAAATATGGCTACTAAGATTTTGATTCTTTGGATGAAATCTTTTCACCCCATAACCAGTGGCATCGTACAGCCTTTTTGAGACGCTCGAGCTCAAACTTGGTTGCATAGTTAGACTCAATGTCCCCTTTATAACTGTATGTTTTCCTCTAGCCATTATTGGCGAAAAATACAAATTAGAAGGATATGGGGTTTTGGGGTCACGGGTTGGAGAGATTTGGCTCGGATTTGACGCGGGTTTTGACTCGTGTGTTGCAAGGGATGTGTTCAATGTGAGATTGCGAGTTTGACTCGTGTGTTGCAACGAATTTGGTGAGATTCTGATGGATTTTCTGGCTTCGAAGAGAGAGATGTAGATGAAGATGAAGAAGGAGAATAGGATTATTTTTTAATATTACTTGGAAGGGTTCACCAAAATATTTCACATAATTGGTGAACCCCACTACGTAATTTTGAACCCTAGTACGTAATTTGTGAACCCCTTCAAGAATTATTCTTTTGTACGTATTTGGTGAACCCCACTACGTAATTGGTGAACCTAAGTACTTAATTGGTGAACGCCTCCAAGAATTATTCTTTTGTATATATTTGGTGAACCCCACTACGTAATTGGTGAACCCCACTACGTAATTGGTAAACCCCAGTATGTAATTGGTGAACCCTTCCAGTAATTATTTTTTTGTACATAATTGGTGAACCCCACTGCGTAATTGGTGAACCCCGCCAAGAATTATTCTTTTGTACATAATTGGTGAACCCCACTACTTAATTGGTGAATCTCACTACGTAATTGATGAACCTCACTACGTAATTAGTGAACCCCGCCAAGAATTATTCTTTTGTACGTAATTGGTGAACCCCACTACTTAATTAGTAAACCCCACTACGTAATTGGTGAATCTCAGTACGTAATTGGTGAACGCCTCCAAGAATTATTCTTTTTTACGTATTCGGTGAACCCCACCACGTAATTGATGAACCCGACTACATATTTGGTGAACTCCACTACGTAATTGGTGAACCCCTCCGAGAGTTATTCGTTTGTACATATTTGATGAACCGCACTACGTAATTGGTGAACCCTACTACGTACTTGGTGAGCCTCAGTACCTAATTGATGAACCCCTCCAAAAATTATTCTTTTGTACGTATTTGGTGAACCCACTACGTAATTGGAGAACCCCACCAAATATTTGGTGAACCCCATTACGTAATTAGTGAACCCCTCCAAGAATTATTCTTTTGTATGTATTTGGTGAACACTACTACGTAATTGGTGAATCCCTCTAGGAATGATTCTTTTGTACGTATTTGGTGAACCTCACTACGTAATTGGTGAACGCCACTACGTAATTAGTTAACGCCTCCAAGAATTATTCTTTTTTACGTGTCTGGTAAACCCTACTACGTAATTGGTGAATCTCAGTACGTAATTGGTGAATCCCTTCAAGAATTATTTTTTTGTACATATTGGTGAACCCCACTACGTAATTGGTGAACTGCACTCTCTAATTGGTTAACCCCACTACATAATTGGTGAACCCTCTAAGAATTATTCTTTTGTATGTATTTGGTGAACCCTACTACGTAATTGGTGAACCACTCCAAGAATTATTCTTTTGCACGTATTTGATGAACTCACTATGTAATTGGTGAACCACATTACGTAATTGATGAACCGCACTACGTATTTGATGAACCCAAAATTTTTTTTAAAAAAAATCTACTACCTACTAGACTTTTTATGGTTTAGATTACTCTAAATATAATATAAGAATCACAAAAATCCAACATGAATGCCCGAAATTTCTTGCGGCATCATAAACTTTATCCTTTTTGTATGGGCCTATCTGACTTCGTTTTTCTTCTAAGGAATCGGCCAACATTAATTTTGTACACGAGGAAGGAGATTATTAGACAAGCTGTCACTTTTGTGAAACATAAAATGTGAGACCCTCAACCTAATTCATTAAGTATTTCAAGTAATTCCTATAATTTCATGATCTCTCACTATCACATAAAGAAGGAAAAACCATGTTTATTCAATGTACTTTTTATTGCAATTGTTTATTTACGTAATCAATATATATATATAGATATAGATATAGATATATATAGATAAATTATGCGTAATGAAAATTAAATAATAATATTATTATTATTAGTTATGGTTAAGGTAAATAGTTATTAATAGTTTATTCTTCCCATCCACCGTCACCCCTATGTAATTTGTTCTCCAAACTCAATCTTTTCCACTCCACAATCAATCTATCCTCTGCTGGTCCGACCCCAGCTACATCCCTTACACCTCATTTTGGGATTTCAACGGATTTCAACAATGACTTTTAACTTTCTATCTTCCTTATAGTAACAATGAATGGATGGCAAAAGGTTCTTTAGTTCATAGGATGATAGGATATGTCTATAAAATTCCAATCTTCATTAGGCATCATCACCTCACTTCGAAGCGTCAAGTTGTTATGCATGAATATATACTTAACTTCGCTATTTTTTCCTATTTTAATAATCGATTTTTGGTCACTTTGTTCAATACTAACTATTTTCTTTTTCTCCTAAATAGCTCAAGTTAGGTTATTTCGAATTTTGAAGACAAAATTGATTTTCCTTATGAAGGCTTTACATTGAATGTACGTATTATATTTCTTATGCAATGTTTTGATTGAAGCTACATATTTATTAGTGTACGTGAATCAACATTTTATTTATTTCGTGAGTGTTGTAATGTCCTTTCCTCTCAAATTTGGATCGAGAGTGAATGATATAATAGTAAACAACTAATTAGAGAGTACGATGGAGAAATATATCAACACCAAATCCATAATGTTATATATATAAACTAATCATATACTCGTGCAGTGCACAAAATTAAATAAGCGTAGAAAAAGAAAAAAACATAATGATGAATAATGCAACATTGATATTGAAAATATATTAACTTACTAACAACGCTGAACATGTAAAAAATACTCACTGCCATGTGGAACAAAAGTGGCTCAGTCAGAACTCATGAAAATTGTCAAAAAAGCAGAAACGGATAACTGATTAAAGACACGAGACATGATAGAACGGGATACCATTGCCTCTAGAACGGAAACTGACATCTTGAGAATTACATACCATCGCCTCCAGAATGAGAACTGACATCTTGAGAACGGGAGATCATCACTTCAAAGACGGTAACCGACATCTCAAGAACAAGGAGTCATCACCTCCTATATACAGGGAAGAACGGGGCAGAACGTTAGAGTGAAAAAAGGTCTTCAGACTGACAAGCAAGTGGTCGTGATTGATTGGGTAAGCTGCACCACTCACACAAGTTATGTTGGTAAATCACCAAGTTGTTCTGATTAATTGGCTCAAAAATACAGGAAACTGTCATGTGGTAGAGATTGATGAACGACTGAGTGTGACAGATGTAAGATAAACCCATGGGATCCTACGAATGTGTGTTATCCTAGGCCTGAACTCATCTGATATTTTTATTATTTGGTTATTTTTTAATTAAACCCATGTAATTGGGGAAGTTTATATAAAGCCAATATATTTAATAAAATAAAAAATACTGGAGAATTTTTGGATTATCAGCATCACTTTCCATTTTACTAATACTAATACAAATTTTATCCATATTAATACGATTTCCCTTTAATATTGGGGAAAACGGGAAAAATCCTTTACATTTTAGTGCTTTCATTGAGAGACTGAGAAAAAGGCTCAAGAGGCCTACCCTACAAAACCATAAACATGCCTAGAACCAGATCCAACACGACCCTAAATGGAAATAACAGGCCCATAAATAAAGACGAGCATGCAGATCAACCGACCCGCCCATAGAAATGCTGCAGACAATCCTTAACGAGATGCACGAGATGGAAAAAAGGAATACTGAAGCAATGCATAACGCGTGGCAGAATGTGTACGAGCAAATCAACATGCTACAAAAAGAACTCGTGAAAACTGCAGACTACGTCTAGAGGGAATGTGTCCTTGTGGAGAGAAACAAAGCGGTCAAATTCATTCTTATTCCTAACTAAAGGAATGATCACCTTGAATGGGTGCTCCTTCATCACTACCAAAAAGAAAGAATGCAGAACAAAAAAGATGAAAATAGAAGAGACCACGAAGATTGAGAAAGGAAAAAAAGGAGAACTTACAGAGGACAGGAATAAGCGTAGGAAAACAAATGGGGGAGACCTAGGTGATATAGGCTACGGACACCAAAAGAAAGTCCAAAAGCGTATAACAGATAGGAAGATGAAAAGACATCGATTCTGAAAAAGGGGAAAGGCAAAATGACGGACACATAAGGAACATAATGGAATAATTACAGCCAGTCTACCTAAAATGGGCGGGCCAGTGACGACATGATAGCTAGATTAAAGAAAACTGAACGAGTCAGAAACGCACGTGACGTGAGAGCCGTAAAATGAAGGCCACGCGCACGCATGTCACAATATGGTAAAACAAAATTAAGAACAAATGAAGTTCCCGAGGAATGTGTCAGCAACCCAAAAAATGAGGCAATGATGGTATATTATCTCATTATTAAAAAATATTTATTACCTTTCTTGCACAACAGTTAATATTTTACAGAATAAAAGAGGATCATGAATTGATGAAAGTAGATCAAGAATAGTTGTTCTCCAAAATCGGGGCGCGTGCTAAGAGCATTAATTACACATCGATGAACATCGTCAAAGTACAATGAGGGGCAAATGAAATGGTAAAAAATACTCACCGCCACGTGAAACAAAAGGGACACACCCATGATTCATGAAAAGCATTGAAAAAGTAGAAATAGATGACTGACTGAAGTCGCGAGACATTCACAGAACGGGATACTATCGCCTCTAGAAGGAGAACCAACATCTTGAGAACGAGATACCATCGCCTCCAGAACTGGAACCGACATCTTGAGAATGTGAGATCATCACTTCAAGGACAGAAACTGGCATTTCAAGAATGGGAGGTCATCACTTCAAGGATGAGAATAGATATCTCGAGAACGGAGAGTCATTACCTCCTACACATAGCAGAACATCAGAATGAAAAAATGGGTTCAGACTAACAATCAAGTGGTCTTGATTGATTTGGTAAGTTGCACCACTCAGACAAGACAGGTCGGTAAATCACCAAATGGTTTTGACTAATTGACTTGGGATCACAGGAAACTACCATGTGGTAGCAATTGATGGGCGGCTGAGTGTCACAGATGTAAGATAAAGAAGAAAGAGGATCTTACGAATGTGTGTTATCCTAGGCCTGACCTCATATGATATTTTTATTATTTGGTTATTTTTTAATTAAACTCATGCAATTGAGGAAGTCTATATAAAGTCAATATATTCAATAAAACAAAAAAGACTAGAGAATTTTTAGATTATCAACATCTCTTTCCATCTCCTTAATACTATATAAATTTTATCTATATTAATACATTTTTCCCTTAATCTCGGGGAGGATGGGAAAAATTCTTTACAAACGCTATTAGACATCTGACAAGAACATTATATTTATTGCTTGTCAATCTGATTATGATTCTCAGAACTGTTATGAAAATGACAGTTAGAAGAATGGTTTGAAATACTTGCGTTTTGAATTAGAATATAAATTATTTAATAGTCTAGGAAAGAGAATGCAAACAAAATAGAAAAAACCAAATGGTAAAATGTGAAATACAAAATTTATTAACCCTAAGTCACTTTTTTAAAGAGTATAAATTAAAGATAAAACATTACAGATATATAACTTTTCCAATGTTACATGTCAAAAGAATCAGTGTCAGTTTTTTTAGAAAATGCTTACAAAAATCATTTTATTTATCTAATCCGTGTGACCCTAGTTTTGTTTTTCACTACAGTGGTTATATATTTTAGGTACCTACCCTATCAAGTCATTTCGGAAGTCTAAAAGGTGTGATGAGTATTGGAGGCATTAAATCATATGTTAAAACATAGTTTCGGTAATGTTCGCGGCCGTTCATATATGACCCAACAGTAATGATCTCGCCTTCATTGGGCTAAAAGTTGAAATGACCACAACAACGTCTGGCCCATAATATTTTTAGCTTTTAAGTTCTTATTCTAATATGTCGTTTGCGTTAATCAGTTTCATAGAATATATGATTCGTTTGAATTAGGATGTTGTTATTTTTACAGACGCATTCCATTTATTTTCATTCTAATAACTTATCCCCATATAAATAGTTCTACAGAAAAAGATTCCCGCTACGTGACGAAGGTTGGATGATACCCAGCCATAATTGAACGCTGTGTCTGCTAATACACTACAAGAAAAACCTTATATTGCGACGATTATACGTTGACGATTAACCCAACTATGTGATCTATGTCGACGGTTTTTATGAACCGTCTGAATAATTATCTTTTACCTATATACCCTGACGGTTTAGGCCAACCATTGGTATTGTATTTTTTTCTAGTTTAATATTACGTCGGTTCATATGAACCGTCGCCTTTGGACGTGCAATAACGACAGTTTTCTAGAACCGTCATAGCATAGCGGACGGTTCATCCGATTACCGACGGTTCGGCTGAACCATCTCAAAGGCCTTTCAGAGTCAACATTAAACGACACTATTTTACTTACTCTTAATAGGTATTATTGCCGATGGTTCATTTGAATCGTCGGGATAGATCTATTGCTCGGTTTTTAAAAACCGTAGCCATAGAAAACCCTAAAATCTAATCCCACGAATGAATTTCTTTCCCATTTTCCTTATTCTTTGAGTCTAGACAACCAACAACGTAGCTCAACCTCGATCTCATCACGTACGGTGGTCCTTCTCGTTGTAGCTTAGCCACGTGGTCATCCTTGCGGCGTAGCTCTCGATCTCAGCCCCGTGGTCGTCCTCATCTTCCCACAGTTTTGACAGAGAACTCAGCCAGTGGTAAAACACAATTGGGTGAGTGGATTGGATTTAATGAGACCATGGAGGCTCTTTAGTAGTTGAAATTTAATTTGAAATTAATTTCCAATCTTAATAAAGAAATACCCCTTTCCATTATATGGTACAATAATTTGTTTGTTTTACTGGTATTGATTTGTTTTTTTTGGTATTATTTGTTGATTCAGGGTAAAAGGCCATTTCTAGGCATTGAGAGTTTGTTTCTAGACAATTAGGGAATTCTTGATTTCAACTATTTTTCATGCGTAGGCTAGATAACTATTAAGTAAGTGTTTATCTTGATCATTTATTTATGATAAAATTATTGTCATTTTATTTGAATTTTTTCCTGTTAGTAATAGCACTCAACAATTTAGTGTGGGCACTTTTGAAATATAATGTTTCTGTGACTTTAAGGATTATTTCAACATAGAACTCAGCCCCGGTGGTAGCTGAGCCGTAGCTCAACCCCGGTGGTAGCTCAACCGTTGCTCATCCCCGTGGTCCTCATCGTCGTCGCCTAGCGTGGTTCTCCTCAGATCAGCCTGGGTATCTTTGATTTGATGAATTTGGAATTTTTTCTTTGATTGTTCTGTTTTAGGGATTATTTAATACTAGGGATTATTTACTTTTGATTGTTCTGTGATTTTAGGGATTATTTAATACTAGAGATTATTTACTTTTGATTGTTCTGTGATTTTAGGGATTATTTACTTTTGATTGTTGTGTTTTAGGAATTATTTAATATTAGGGGCTATTATTCTTATGAATGCGTTTGTTTCTGTTGGAACAAATCCAACTAAAATACAAAGCAAAATGAATACCCAATCACTACTATAATTTTGGCCTTAGATGACAGCCACGTCTTTGATACAATGACAGCTCTCCAAAATCTATCAAAGGAAAATAGTGTAGAGTGGGGTGATTCGGGTAAGATGATAGCTCTTAGCTATCATCAATGTGTTCTCTACTATGACAACTAATTTTTGGATTGTCAATATAGCTTCTTATTATGACAGTGAAAGAATATCTGTCATTGTTTTATGGTGTAAAAAATTTACTATTTACCCCTAAGTTCATTTTGTTTACAAAAATGTCAAATTATATAATCAATCTAAACCTAATTTTACTTTTACTTTGTCATTTTTTTCTCATTTTACAGAGCGGCGACTGATAATTTCGAGCTCCTTCTTCGCGACAACGCGTAAGGCGACTTCAAGGAAGCTTCCAGGCGAGCTTTGATTGTGATCTTCTACGGCGAGCTTCCATCGCGGCTCAAGAAAGGTTTCATCCTAAACTCTGAGCTAGCGACTGGTTAAGCAAGGGTTTCTATTTCCGCGCGTCATCTCACTCTATTTCTACAATTTCTTATTCGACAGTGAGAGTTTTCTCCCTCCATCAAAGGATATGATCTTAGGGTTTCATCAGTTTTAGTCTTATGTTGATTTTGGTTTGATTGGATTATTTTCAAAACTGCATCCACTTTAGTCTTCCTGTTCTTTTTGTTTTAGTTTTAGTCAATTTTAGTCTTTTGTCGATTTCAATTTTCTTCTTGATGAATTAAAGAATCCTAGTCACATGGTCTCTTGGGTTTGTTTAAGAATATACTATGAGCCAATGGCTTAATTTTGGTACAAGCACTATTGAAGGCTATGGGCTTCGCATTAAAAAATTTCAATTCTGTGTTTGCAAATGTTCTTTGTTTGAAGCATTACGAACAAATTTTGTACCAAAAAATTATTATTCTTGTAGAAATTTTTTCAAGAGTAATATCACTTATTGAAAAATTGTGTTAAGCAAACATTAATGTGGCCACAATCATCTATGAATAACCTTATTTTGTCTGTAACTATGAATATAAATTTTGCCTTAATCAAAAGTGGTCCAAAATTTAAAACCTTGTGATTAGCCTAAGTTTAGGGAATATAGTATTAATTTTAAAGTTAGAAATTTAGTCAGAATCTCTAATGAGATATTGTTTTGCTCTAATTGGGAGAACGCGTGCAGCATGTGGTTACTCTCTTTCACATCTTGACGGAGAAAATATATTTAGACCATCAATCATGTTTTGAAAATTTAAGAGACTATAACACTTTTAAAGGGTGAAAGACTAAAAAAATTGGGCTAGTTAAGTAGTTTTAGCTAGTTCGTAGTGTCATACCTACAAAAAAGTTAAGAGACTTCCACTTTCTGATGTATGTTAGTATGCTTTAGCATCTTAACAAATAAAAATGTGTATTAGCAATTTCTACTTCATAGATAATGAGAAGGTTTGCTCTAAGGGGGATGATGAAGCTAAAGGGAAAAGTAGAAAAAAAAAGTAGAGGGTCAACCATTATGCAGCATCCTGCTCTTGGTAGAAGTGGTGGTGATAAAAAAGTTGTTCCTTATAATCAAAGAGGTCAACCAATAGGTCGTATAGGCTCTGAACTTCAGAATTATGTTGGTATGTTGGCCCGTCGAATGGCCCCCATCACATACAATCAATGGACATAAGTGTGACCATTATTTATAATGCTTAGATACTTTTAATAGAATAATATACTAAGCCTACCATATTATGTTTTTGCTATTTATGTAGATGTCATTTGTTGTCAACCCGACATTAAAAAAGAAGCGTATTTCATCAGTGGGTATTAAATGACGTAATATGAAGTACAAATTGTCAAATAAATTTATAATCCCGTTTATGCATGACATTATTGCCTTGATGAATCCACTAGATAATTTCACTATATTGAAAAGAGGCATTGGGATCAATTTGTTCGTGCCCAACTTAGCAGTGACTTTTAGATAATATTTAATGGTTAATGTTCACCTTAAATTTGTACTTACATTTATTTATTCATTGTAGATGGTTAGTCAACAACAAAAAGAGAAAAGATAACAAAATATTTACAACCATCGATTGTCAAGAAATGGGTATGCAGGCTTGGAAGAGGAAATGGAATATATATTTTATTAGTTTAATACTAATTTTTATTTATGTTATTATTATTCTGAATATGTTATTCATAATGTGGGATAGAAAAAGATGCTAGGTACCACAAGTGACATTAGCCGTTCCACGTTATGAAAGGCGGCTCGCACTAGTAAGAAAGGAGAAATTGAGGATGTGGTAGTGGAGGCATGTGTTAAGAGGATTGTAAGTACTATATTCTTGTTTAAGTTAATTTATTTACAGTTTTAATTAACTGAAAGACAATGATTTTTTTCTTCTTTTCTAGAATGAATTTGAAAATTCTAGAGTAGTTATTTCAGGCAGCAATGATGCATTAACAATGGCGTTGGGCACACCAGAACATAGCGGGCAAGTAAGAGGCATCAAAGGTTATGTCACTCTTTCAATATTCTTCCACACCGCTAAAAAAATGCAAGAATTGACTCAGAGGAAGTTGTAGAGCGAAAATAGAGACAAATGGAGATGTACACGCAATCTGTGGCCAATGAATTGAGAGGGAAGGATGAGAAGATCGCTAAATTGGAAGCAGAGATTGCTCGCACATTTCTGATAAGGGAGGTTTCTCCAACATTAAAGAAGACGAGAAGGTTCTAAATGGAGTGGTCCAACTTTATTTCAACAAGGAGCCCGTAAAGAAGGTAATCAATCATATTTATGTTGACATGTTTTTTCATACAAACTAGTTAGGAAAACTCATAACTTGTTTTCTAAATATAGGAGATACTTGTATAATGCTTCTAAGAAACCTTTATCTCTTCATACTAGGGAAAAAATGTAATGTTGTTCATAGAGATTCGTAGTGATTTTGTTGTATATGGTACACAATTTGACTCTGCTGAGGTTGAGCCTATGCTACATAATGTCCCATTGGGACCAGACAATGCATGAGTATCAATTGATATCACTATTGATTCAACTGCCCCATTACCTATAACAGTTCGTAATGAACTGAGAACTATTGGTGATGCACTAGGTTCTCTTGTGGCCTGGCCGAGTAGTCTCATTAGGGTTAGAAAGATGAAGGTATTATTTTTTATTAGTTAAATCACTTATTAAAGTTCTAGTGTTTCTTGGGTTTTAATATTTATCATATAATAGGAGAAACGAAAACATCATTTGAAACAACCACCTTTGGTGACTAGTAGCGTGCCTTTGGAGTTGAAGATGCTAAGTCTCTTTGTGGTCAAACGAATGGATGATCATACAATTCAAATGAAATCAGTTAAAGAGATGATAAGCAAAGACCATGATATATATTGCCAAAAATTCGATATTTGGTGTTTTGCTAATGCATTAAATCACTGCAACGTGTATTTGTGATATACATAGGGCAAGAAGTGCTTATTTACATTATTTTATTTTCATTAATTATCAATTTTTTGTGTACTTATGTTAGTTTTTTGTAGGCTTCTTTTGGGCAAATGAAAGAGGCAAACATACAAAATATGTTTGTATTTGTTGATCCATTAACTATCTCCTTTAGAGGAGGTAAAATGCATAATAGATCTCGTTATTTAAGTGACATTTTGGAGAAGTTATTACCTGATCAATTGGTGCTTGTTCCTTATAATGTTGGTTAAGAATTTTTGTTCTTCTTATAAAAGAGATATCTTTCTTGGGGCTATGCGCTGAACCCATGCCCCATCATAAGTAATATGCATACTTCCTATTTGGCAAAGTCATGCTGGTAACCAACTCTGTACCTAGTTTCACTATTTCTTTTCCTTTCTCAGGTTCCCACCTTAGCGCTGGTTATAATCTTCTTTTGAATGACAACACCTTCCATTGCAAGCTCATAAAATGCATAGCTTTTATCAGGTGAGCCTTGGTCTCATCAAATGGTGCTTTAGTAGCCGCCACTGTAATGTTTTTACGAGGCTAACTTGAATTTACGTACTGATGTAAGGTTGAAGGATACATTCATGATCATGAATCCATGACCTCACCAATAGGATGTTGGAGACCTTATTATACTCTATCACATGAAAGTAGTGGGTTATTCTTATCAGCCCAAATTGTAACTTAACATTAACATAACCCATTGTTTCACACTTGCTGATTAAAATCCCATGACGGTAATCGATTGTTGCAGTAGCCCTTTCTCATGCTCCATGCATTGAAGGTAGCATAAGAAAAAACATTCACCCATATCTACTATCCAAAAAGGAGCACCTCAAATGCACACCATTGACCGTTGCCTCCACATAGAGGGGAAGATATACCCCGTCCACTTAACATGGTGAATGACATTGGTGCATGTGATAACACTCACTTCATTCCATCTTACCCTACTTAAGGGCGGTTGTGTAAAACAACAATTTATCCAAGCATAATTTCGTTGAGCAACCTCCATTAGTGTTTTGGAGACTAGACGATGTGCCAGATCATCCAACTTGAGTCTGTCAAAAAAGTTCTTACAAGTACGAGTGCTCAAAAGTTTCTCTATGTGGTGTGCACTGTGGTGCGGGAATGAGACAAAAAATTAGGGAAATCATTTCCTCCTTGTGGGTAACATAGTGACCCAATGTAAGGTAATCTCCTTGTCCTTAATACATCCAATAGTTCTTCCACCTTATCCGTGGGGCATGGGAATAAAAATGGATCATTTCTCTCTTCTCTACTTCTCTTATGACCGTGCCCTTTTGTGGTCGGGCCACCACTACTTGAGGATGGCTGCGGGATATGGAAGGCTTCCAAGGGCGGTCATGTCAAACACTCTCTTTGGTGGTTATGGCTTATGCACGGAAGCACTGGTTCTCTTTGATGCCTCCATCAAGAGAGCTAAGGTAGCAATTCCCGGTTCTCAAGGTAGAATTTGTAATCGTACAACATTCCCCCATGCACATCTTTACAAGGGCCTCCTCTTTGCAATCCTCTTGGCAATCCACGGCCTTCTCCTTGAACCACTGAATAGGCTTTTACCTTTCAAGGTCCAAAATTCTAGTTTTTTCCTCTATGACAATAAACTTTATGAAAAAGATTGACATCATTTATACCCACGTCAAGATTGACTGAGGCACTAAGCTTGCATACAAAGTGTAAGAAAATTCCCTTGGGGCATTTTACTCATCATAGCCGTAGGGCCCCATGTTATCCATGAGATGTATCAGTGCTCTTTGACACAACCATTTTTACCATTGTATTAGTAAAATTTTAGAGGTGCATAGTCCACCAGGTAAGGTGTCATGACTAGCTCAGCTGAATATCGTGGCCTGAAGCCAACAACAGACTCATTGATAGATACTCTCACCATATCCTCTTGAAGCATTTTCTAAAGGGCTTCATGGGTGATGAAAGAAGTACTCCCAACGAGGTTATTGTTTGGGTTTGGGGTATTTGGGCTTGGGATGGCATGATAGTTGGGGTGATGGAAGGGGTGGCATTTTCTAGGAGTGAGGCGTCGGCATTGACGGTGGGTCTAGGTGAACCGCTGATTATGAAAGTCGAGGTGGAGGTATAATGTTGGCTTGTGTGTTGGGTTGAGTATTTCCATGAATATTAGCTTGAACATGCTTCTGGGCAAAAGTTTATGGTTAAGTGCCCACCTGTGAGGATGGCTGGAATGTCCATGGCTGAGGGTGGTAAAGAGTAATAATTGATATATGAAGTCATATTATCAATAATTCTCCTCATTTTGGTGTTGGAAGCTTGGAGCTCTCATATGATTAAGCTTGGACTTGCACTTGTGCAGATAGGGGTGGGGGTTGTTCACGAGAGGTATTCTCATCATCTTGGCTAAGATCATCATTGAGTAATGCTACATCCCTCTCTGTACGTGATAGTACCACCGTTCCTCTTCCATGTATGGCCATGGTGGTTTTTGAAATAAAAATAAAGAAAACTTACTAGAAATATTACCCACTCCCTAGTGGAGTCGTCAAATGTAAATGCAAAGATAGTGAGGGTGAGTACGAGAATGGTCTAGATCCCTAACAAGTCACCGTAATAATGCTTGAGAAGGCTCGTAATGACATCGGGAGGTGAAGGAGGACATAAACACTTTGAAGACTAAAGGTGGTGACAAAATGTTCTCTATGAAAGGGAATGGTGCTCTCTCTATATAGGGTTTTTTGATCCCCTAAATGAAGGAAAATATCTCCTTTTATAGATGACACAAGGGGACTATCGTAGCTAATCCGTTGATTAGTTATGGGGTCACTAAATAAGCATATCACCTCAGTTAATCATGTTGAGTTGGAAGAGGAAATTCACACGTGTTTCCAGCCGTTGATGTAACATGAGCCTCATGAAGTGTTCGCGATCCAGGGCACTTTGAGGGAATATTCGTAGGTGATAGGACTCAGGGGTGACATTCACCCAAAGCCTCCCCTTAAAGGGAATTCTTCAGACTAAATCCCTTATGAAGTTGGGAAGATAGCACTACCCTTTTATTCAAAGTGACCATATTGGAGGAGGTATGCTCTTTCCAATATTTCATAGTCTCACCCCTAGTTCTACCAGATCAGCCTCCTAAGCATTCCCAAACAACTATACGTCCATTTAAATATTTATCACCCGACTTAATAGTATGTAAAGAGATAACATGTCACCTTGTAGCATATTGATACATCAATTCAAAGTGTTTACTCATTGCTCCCATTGGGAGTAATGATAAGTAATTTGTTTATATTTTGGCATGATTTATTGGAGCGTTCTCATGACGGAGTCGTTTCCTTTATGATGAAAGAAGGTAAAATATCACGGAGGCGACGCACCCCATGAGACGGCACCCTATAGGGTGGCACACGCATAGAGGGTTCACTTATCACCTTAAAAGGGGTTGCACTTCTCACCTCATGAGGGCTACACTTCATGCTGAGTTGATATTAATTAAATCAGCGCTCTTGTACAAAATATTTTCCTAGAAGAAAGTAACAATGACTCGTGGATGACACAAAATAGTTATCTTGGATGAAGCTGACAACGATACATCTGGAACACAACAAGCTTTGAGGCAGACAATGGAAATATATTCAAACACTACGCATTTTTCTCTCGCATGCAACATTTCTACCAAAACTATTGAGCCAATTCTGGCGCCCTTAATGGGCGCACGCCTCATGGAGATGTTCAGATTTGAATCAAAATCCTTAAGGAAATGCCTCATCCACCCTCAAAAGTTCACCCTCATGCTACGCTTTCCAGAGACAAATGGCAAGTATTACTTTTTAATACCATCTTCAAGGAGAGTGACTATGCTATCCAACTTAGGCTCAAGGTCACATGTGGTGACATTAAAAGCTCTTGATGTAATTGCTAAGGCCGAATTACGTTGAAAAATCCTATGCGGTTAAGTGTGACATCCCCTATGGGGGTGTCACCCCCATGGGGTAATTATGGGCTTCCTTATGGGGGGGCATATCACAAGCTCCCTTATAAATAAGGCATATTTGAATTTCTACATGGGAAAGGCATCTTGAAAATTCTCTATAATGGAGGTATATTCAAAATTCCTTATGAAGAGGATATATTAAAAAAAATTCCTATAGGGGAGGCGTATCACAAATTCCCTATGAATAAGGCATGTTTAAATTTCTATAGGGGAATGCGTCTTAAAAATTTTCTTATAGGGAAGCCATATTGCAAAATTCCTACAGGGGAGGCATATGTAAACTCCCTAACGCCACATATACTTGTAAAACCACACTTGTAAAGTTCTAAGGAAAATACTTTCTCCTCCTACTAATAAGCAATGGTGCCATGTATTCTGTTATACGATTCAGTAAATACTATAGAAATCAAGCTTAAAAAAATACCCGACTTACCCAAATAAGTGGTGACACTATACGACAAAACTCTTCAATGACATCTTCTCAATGTTGACTGAACCATAACAGGATCTCTTTCACTCAACCATGACGGTGGCTAAGATAACACCTTCACCCAACCATGGATAATTGGTATATATATACACATGCAATAAGGATGGAGGCGACATTGCAAGATCGATTCAAATATGTCACTTGCAATCAAGGACTGGGGGGCATGATGTTACAATTGATTAAAGGAGTCCAATGAGTCTGAATCATACTTGCACTAGGGGCAAACTATACATGAGAGCTCACTTTCCCAAGTGCGGTCCAAAAGGGGTGAGAAGCCACCATGAGGTGCCGCCCCCATGGAGTGCCGCCCGCATGGGTGTGCTGCCCCATGGGGTGCGTCGCCTCTATGATACTTCACTTACTTTCATCATAGTGGAAATGACTCCCTCAAAGGTATACTTCAATAAATCCTGTCATAATATCAATAAATTACTTACCATTATGCCCAATGGGAGCAATGAGTAAACATATTAAGTGGTCGTATGGTTATGCTACTATTACATGTTATTACTTTACAAACTTCTAAGTTAAATGACATAGACTTATATTGATGCCTGGTTGTCTGGGAGTGCTTAGGAGGCTATGGTTTGGTAGTATTAGAGGTGAGGCTACACCATATTAGAAAGGACATACCTCCTCCATTATATGCATTTTGAATACTATGAGCTCGGCCTATTCCCATGAAGTCACCCTAGATCGCGACCAGTTTTCAAGGCCCATGTAGTTTCCGTGGTTGGATGTACATGTGATCTTTCCCTTCCACCACAACATGATTACTTGGGGTGGTATGCTTATTTAACAACCCCATATCTTATCGAGGGATTTGTTATGGTGGTCCTCCCTTATGTTACTCCATAAAAGGAGGTTCGCTCTTTCATTTGAGGGTCAAGAAAAACTCTACCTAGAGAGATCACCATCCCTCTTAAGCGTTCTAAATCATTACTTCAGTGATTTGTTAGGTATTAGACAACTTCTGTACCCACCCTCACCGTCCTTGCATTTACACATTCTAATCTTGTTCCTTACAACAACAATTTCTCTGTCATTAGTTGAATTTAGCTCCAAAACAGCCTCCTTATAATTTGGTCCCAAGAGCTCATGTGCAAGAGCCGGTATACTAGATGTTTTTCCAGTTCTAGGAGGGTGAGCTAAGATGAGTTTGGGTAGGATGCCGTCACGAGCAATAACTTGAAGCCTAGAGATGACATCTTGTTTACCAACAGTGTCCGCTACCTTGTTGTCACATACTTCTCGACCCAAAATATGTCATAACTATTGTTGTTGTCTAAAGAAGAAAATGCCATTTACATTTATGGACATAGATATGAACAAGGAAATTAGACTACTCTGACGCTGAGCCTCTTAGAGAGTGAAAACCCTTTCTCCCTTGGTTGTCATTCCCTCTTTTTGGAGGGGTATTTTTTGCTTTTCATTCTTAGTATTCGTTATAACCAAAGACCTTCTTACCATTTTTGAGATTTTTACTAAACCAGGGGTGAATCGAAAACTAATTTAAGCTTTTACCACTACAACATAAATTGTTTTTTATAGCAGGCGCAAGACACTATAAAATGTCATTTATAGAGTTTCTAAAAATGCTGTGCAACCGAGCGCTAAAAATTCCAATATTTTTTATGGCATTTAGGGGTCGCTATAAGAAACCAACTATTTTATAGCATTTTTGGTCCGCTATAAAAACCGGGTCCTTTATAGCGTTTTTGACACCCTTTAGTTGATATGATATTACATCATTTTAATACTCCTGTAATATATATATATTGTTACACATCGTTTCATTAAAAAGTAAAAATATTAACAAGTATTTTCTAATATTCTACTTATCGTAATCTAAAATGTGATTTATGAGTACCAAAAACCTAATAATCATGAAAACAATATGTCTCATCCAAAATTGTTCAACTTAGAAGCTATGTTTGACAACAATAGGTTTGCTTCCATCCTTTTAAAAAAGTTCAAGTTTTGAAGTACTTTCGATAGTGAGCCAACAATAATCTTATGGTGTGGGTCCATAAACTAAATGTAGAACAAAATAATTAGCAAATCATATGTCTAACTGTCTCAACAGTATACACACAAACAATACCATTAAAAACATCAAGTAATTGACAAGATCAAGTGTAATGCCTAATTATCAAATGATGGTTTTATTTAGAATAAAAAATCTACAATATTCAACATTTGTTGATAAAATCAGTACTAACCAAAGAAAGAAATGTAATGAGTAGTAAGATACATGTAAATCAACAAATTCGAATACAATTGGAGATAAATTAAAGTGGGAAGTACCCAAGACAAGTCAATGGCCCAACTTTCAGTATGCGCGAGGCTATACAGAATGGCTTGCCTACTCTGCAAGCTAATATTTTACCCAGCTTAAACATCAAGCTAAGAAAAACCAGCTTCGCCTTGCACCATTTCAATTCCATCTCTCATACTCATTAAGTCGTTTCATAGAACAATTGAAAGCATTAAATCAAATGGGTATTTGTTGAAAAACAATGGCTAATAGTGGGGTTCAACTGTGCATGTCAACATGGAGAATAAAGAAAGAAGGAGAGAAGAGGAAGAAATACACCGATGGTTCAATTCCAGAAATAGAACTTACATCCAGTCGACAGAGTTGGCAATTCTACTAGTTTGGAGTCCAAAGATTACGGAGCAAATACAAAAGTACAAGAATTCAAAACTACATAAACAATCTCTCTCACAGTCAGCTTCGAAGAACCCAAGTATGAACCTTCTCTTGATGCTCCCTATAAGTTGCAGATTTGATCGACTTATCTCACTAAGCTTCCTTTCTTGCTTGCTTTATGAGAACTGAATCGCACTCTCTTTGGATTATATTTCGAAGTGGTTATATATCTATCTTCGACGCATGTATGTCATGGGTATTAGATTAGTTGCTAGGTACCTTAATTTCGTTAACAGATTAGTGTCAAAATTCCTACTAAGCTAGATAACTAATTTAAGTTAATACACGTCCCTCCACCTTGAATCAAACTTCAGTAAGGACCTCCCAAACCCTAGAATTCTCCAGTTATTCTCCAGGCATTAGTCTAAAATTGTACTCACATTTATCAAGTTTAAAAAGTGATCAAACTTGACAGATGTGGCATGCTTAGTTATCATGTCAGTAGGGTTATCATTAGTGTGAATCTTCTCCACAGCCACCTTCCTTACTGGAATTACTTCTCTAATGAAATGCATTCTTATGTATATTTGTTTAGTTCTTTTATGATGCATCTGGTTCTTTTTAAAGTGAATAGAACTTTTGTTGTCACAATATACTATTATACTGTTTTGCTTAATACCTAGCTCCTCAGCAATCCCTTTTAACCATAGAGCTTCCTTAACTGCCTCAATTGGTGCAATATAGTCATCTTCTATTGTAAATAAGGCCACTACTGGTTGAAGTGTTTCTTTTTAGCTTACAGTGCACCCAGAGACCGTAAACACGTATCCAGTTAAAGACCTTCTCTTATTTAGGTCTCTTGAAAAATCAGACTCAACATAGCCTTTGATGATATCTTCTACTGTATTTTTCTTCTCAAACACCAAACCATGCTTGGGAGTTCCTCTTAGATATCTTAGGACCCATTTAACAGCCTCTCAATGTTCTTTGCCTGGTTTTGGCATGAATCTACTAACAAGGCTTACTGCATATGCCAAATCAGGTCTTGTGCAAACCATAGTGTACATAAGACTGCCTACTGCACTTACATAAGGAATTTTCTCCATATATTCTTACTCTTCAATTGTCTTAGGTGATTTTTTAGAGGATAGCTTGGAATGAGTGGCTATGAGAGTCTTGACATGTTTTGAGTCTATCATCCCATATTTCTTCAAAACTTTAAGAATGTAATCTTCCTAGTGAACAAACATTCCATTTTTCACATTTTTTCTACGAATGTCCATTCCAAGTATCCTTCTAACTTCTCCTAAATCTTTCATTTCAAATTCCTTATGAAGTAGAGCCTTAAGCTCTTTAATCTCACTTTTATTAGATGATGCACCGTATCATCTACATACAATAATAGGAATAATCTTGATTTGTTCTCAGTATACTTGCTGTAAACACAATTGTCAAACATACTCCTGGAGGACTCATTTCTTGTCATAAATTCATCAAATTTGAGACACCACTACCTTAGACTCTGTTTTAAACCATAAAGAGACTTTTTGAGAAGACATACCTTATTTTATTCTCTATCTCCTCTAAATTTCGATGTAAAAATGATGTTTTAACATCCATTTGTTATAGTTATAATCCATATTGAGTGACTAGAGCTAGAACTAATCTGATAGAGGCATGCTTTATTACTGGTGAATAAATTCCAGAGAAATCTATGCTCTCCTTTGGCTGAAACCTTTTTGCTACCATTCTAGCTCTAAATCTGGGTTTCTCAACTCTTGGGATTCCTTGTTTCACATTAAAAATCCATTTTCATCCAACAATATTTTCCCCTTCAGGTTTATCAACTAGAATCTAAGTGTGATTCTTGTTTAAAGTGTTGATCTCCTCTTTCATTGCTTCAAGCCACTGGTTTTTATACTGGCTTTTCATAGCTTCTTGAATTTTCTAGGTACATTCTACACATCATTACCTTGCAGGTGGTCTGAGCTGTCTTCTGTTTCTATCCATGACTAGTTGATAATCTAATAGGACCTCTTGTTCTTCATAAGTTTCAAACTGCTCCTAATGGTCACCCTCAGATCCAAAGTCATTATTAATAGAACTTTAGCATTGGGCTATTTACTATTGCTCTCAAGCTCCACCTCAAGACCAATCTCACTTTCTTTGCTTTTTATTGATTGGTCAAATTTGAGTTGGTCATTTACATTTCACTATCTCTAAAAGTAACATCTCTACTTATGAAACTCTTGGACCTATTCTGATATGAAAACCACAGTTTGTGACCTTTTACCCCTTCTAGGTAACCGACAAATATGCACCTTCTTTCCCTTGGGTCAAGTTTTCCTTCTTTGTTGTGTGCATAGGCCACACGCCCAAAAACCTTTAAGTTTGAGAGATTGGTGATGATCCAGTCCAAACCTCTTTAGGTGTTTTAAATCCTAATGCAGCTGAAGGACATCTATAAGGTAGCCAGTTATGTTTGCAGCTTCTACTCAATTTTGTTTTTGGTAAATTTGCATTAGATAACATGCATCTTACCCTTTATAGGAGAGTCCTATTCATTCTCTTAGCCATTCCCTTTTGCTGAGGAGTGTGAGGTACTGTTTTGTGCCTCAAAATACCCTTGTCTTTACAAAATTTGTAAAAGTCTTCATTCAGGTATTCCAACCCATTATCAGTTCTAAATTTTTTCACTTTCCTTCCTACTTGAAACTCTACCATTCTTTTCCATTCTCTAAACCTTTGGAAAGCTTCTCCTAGAGAAATCATCAATAATAGAAATGAAATACCTCAATCCACTTAGTGATTCAGTTGAAGATGGCCCCCAAAGATCTAAGTGAATATAACTAAGAATTTCTTGAGTTATGTGAGTTGTAGAGCTGAATTTAACCCTAGTTGCCTTCCCATAAACACATTGTTCACATTATTTCTAACTATCCATCTTGTCTCCATTAAAGAGACATTGTTTCTCAAGTTCCTGAAGCCCCCTTTCACTCACATACCCCCACCTTGTTATGCCTCAGGGTTGTGTTTTCAATCTCTGGTTTAGAAACTGAGTTTGCTGCACCAATTAGTGTATTTCCCTGAAGTACATAAATGCCAATTTCTTTCAAAACTTTCATCACAACCATGGAGCCCTTACAAATTTTGAGAACTCCATTCTCTCCCTAGTAGGTATACCCATTCTTATCCAGAACTCCTAGTGAAATAAGATTTCTTTTCAAATATGGTACAAATGTTACTTCTGAAAGTAATTTTTCAGATCAATCATGTGTCTTGATTCTGATAGTTCTAGAACCAACAATTTTGCAGTCCTTGTTGTCACTAAGTAAGACTTTTCCACCACCATGTCTTGAATATGTCTCGAACCAGTCCCTATTAGGTGTCATGTGAAATGAACACCTAGAGTCAAGGATCCATTGCTTTTAAGAGTTCTTGGTTGCCACTACTAAGATATCAGCACTCTCATATCCATCTTCTACCACAACAGTATCACCATCAACCCCTTCTTTTACTTTTGGTCCCTTCTTTCCCTTAGGGCAAAGCCTTCTAATATGGTCTTCCTTATGACAGTGATAACATTTCACTTTCTTGTAATTCGTTTCATTTTTCGACTTGGATCTAGACTTGCTTCTTCTCCTGAGTTCCTTCTTTTCTGATCTTCCTTTCACAGACAAACTCTCTCCACTAGACTCCTTTTGCTCATGCTTCTTTTATGAATCTTTTGAGTTTAAGGCTCCAATAACATCCTCCACTAACATTGTCTCACTATCATGCTTGAGAATGTCTACAAATATCTCATATGATCTTGGTAAGGAGTGTAACAGTACCAATGCCTTATCTTCATCATCATACTCCACCTATATGTTCTCGAGGTCTGTACACAATTATATAAACTCATCAATGTATTCTTAGAAATTTTTACCCTCTGCCATCTTGTAGGTGAAGAACTTAGACTTTAGGTACAATCTACTTGACAAGGTCTTGTTCATGTATAGGCTCTCTAACTTGAGTCGTACTTCAGTTATAAACTTCATCTTAGATATTTCTCTTAGAACTTTATCACTAAGACTCAGGATTAAAGTGTTATATACCTTCATATGTCTTATTTTTTCTATTCAGAGTAGACTGCAGGCATTTTGCTTTCTCCTTTGAATGCCTCATCCACTTCCAAGTTCCTTAGAAGTGCAAGCATCTTCATCTTCCAGATAACAAAGTCATTAGTGCCATCAAATTTCTCAATATCATGTTTTATTGACGTAGTAGCCATTGTAGAAGCTTTTCTTGACAACTTCTTAATTTAGAGTTAACAATCTTGAACTATCAAGATTCTTGAATTTTGAAGTTTATACACCTCTGGTTTGACAACCTTTGGCTCTGATATGACTTTTGTTGTGAAACAATGGCTAATAGTGGGGTTCAACTATGCAAGTCAACATGGAGAATAAAGGAAGAAGGAGAGAAGAGGAAGAAATACACGAAGAGTTATATTGGTTCAATTCCAGAAATGGAACTTACATCCAGTCCAATAATTATTGAGCAAATAAAAATGCACAAGAATTCAGAAGTACAGAAACAATCTCTCTCACAATCAGCTTCAAAGAACCCAGGCATGAACCTTCTTTCGATGCTCTCTATAAGTTGCAGATTTGATCAACTTATCTCACTATTCTTGCTGCCTTTCTTGCTTGCTTGATGAGAACATAATCACACTCTCTAGATTCTATTTCCAAGTGGTTATATATATATATATCTTAGATGCGTGTATGTCATGGGTATTAGATTAATTGCTAGGCACCTTAAATGCCTTGACAGTTATATGAAACTGTCAAAAGTCCAACTAAGCTAGATAACTAACTTAAGTTGATACACATCTTTCTGTATTGAATTAGATCATTAATATAATCAGGTAATCGAAGCTTAATTAGGTAAAAAAAAAAGATAACGAAACACTACATCAGACTAGCAAATAAAACACAACAAAATTAAGTTGAAGTATAAGTCAACAGAGGCAATACAAAAACCCAATATTCACAAAATGAAATGTAATCTATCAATGATGACCATATTCAAGCCACACAAAAAGGTAAATCAATATCAAAACTAGAATGATAGACATCATATGCAGAAATGAAAACTGGTTTAAAAACATTTTTTGGCCAACTATATGTAAATGTCTAAGGATGGATAACAGCAAATGTAAGTAGAAATTTCCAAAGAGAATCTATGAGACAAAAAATTCTATATCAAATATGCTTTACCAATTAGAGAAACTTATCATTTGGCCAACTGTAGTTGTAACAACAGTGGGTGTGCCACTATAACATTATCCAAGTGCCTCAATCTTTCCAGACTGCTAAATTACTTGAAATAAATGGAAAACAAACAAAAACATCTACTGTCATCACCTATATAGGTGAACTTCTCAATGCAAGTTTCCTAGAGCCAGCAATAAACAAGTATAAGGATAAAACACGTGCTTAAAATCCAAGATCTCAAAGATCAAACCTTCAAGCCGATATGGGTTTCTTTGTGAGGAGGAAAAAGGTTTAATAGAACACCCATATGAAGCAATATCTAAAAATTTTAGCCACGAACTTTATATTCCACATGGGCAAAGTTAGATGGGGACGAAGGAAGACATGTTTCCATGATCTTATTCTCTCTACAATGTTCCCCACCTAATTATATGACAAATAATTCTCTGGAAGTTAATTTACAAGTTCGTTGTAGAAGCGTAATTTGACAATAGAAAAGGAAAGAAAGGAAGATATAACACAATGGGCTCAAAATTTCTTAAGGATTATCCAATAATCAATTTAACTCCTATACAAAGGAGTCAGAGAACTATGTTCCAGAAATTCAGTGCTAATCCCAAAAAGCAACTTAGATAAGTAAATACAAATCTGATCTTACTGGAATGTGTCAAAGTGTGAGTCAATCCATGTCAAATAACAAGCAATAGTTCGAATTATAGACATTTAAAAAATGAACATGTCAAACTTAATTAGGTTGTTAATCTTACATACAAAATATGATCAGTGTAATAGACAATTGGTAGAATGCGTATGACAAAGGACAGACCAGGAAAAAGTGTAGAAACCTGATATTTTGTAGCTAAACACTGTTCTTTACAGACAAAATTTAGAAAGCAAAGAACTTGTCTAGTATTCGCTTCCTCCTCGCCAACGGCCAAAATATAGTTTTCCAAAATCACCTTCTTGGTTAAAATAGACAATGACATACTGTGGCGCTCAAGCTTATCAAACTAAAATGTCAACAATTATGACTATGAGCTTATCTAGACCAACAACTTCAAATGATTATTCAAAGTAATCCTTAGAACTTAGAGCTGATGTTTTATAAAGAGAAGTATTTCACAATCATTTTGGCTGACAAAGGAATCAATCCTCAGTGAGAAAAATATGTAAACGCGATAAGCAAGTAGCAAAAACTTGAAATTTGATGAGGAGAGAAGTGGCAGATGAACCTTCGCCTGCTATAAGTTGTATCAACGTCAACAAAATAACCAGCTTCAGGAGTTTGATCACGTACCTAGATAAATGGAGAAACGAAGATAGTACCAATTCAGCATCAGCTTTATTAGCAGTTAATGTGGAGAAAGAATAAACATGCATTTGCATTGTCACACTCTGGGCACCTTAAAACCCCTCTTATAGAATGATTTGTGAGAATACCAACTCTAGCATAAATGTATAACCGTAGAAAATTTAAAAATAAACAAGTAAACGGCTCATTCAACGATCCTTTAGTGCAATGCTTCTCACATATTCTTTTTAAATATAAGTAGTGTTAATTCGAAGCTTTATAAAGAGGAGATAATAATATCCTTTACTCATGCTACAGTTCATCAGAGCAATAATTTTGCCAAAACTTTTATAAGTAGTTAAAAGTACATTAAGATATATGAAAACTAATTGTTTGTACTAATCAAATTCCAAATAAATGAGCATATACGAAAAACAAAAGATAAATTTAGAAGCCAAAGAATTTACATGATATTTAGATTAACATCATGTGCAAATAAAATGACAGCAAGACAAGCAGAAAATACTAAATAAATTCTTGTTTTGGTCATGCTTCAGTCGATGATATACGTGTCAATAATATATGGTACTGAGTAGGAAGATGCATGAGCAACTATGCCAAAGTTATGTATACAAGCCAAAAGAGCTCCAAGCTGCAAGTAAAAACTTCATAATGCAAATTCTTGTAACCACATGTTCAAAGTTATCACCCATATTGGTATACCTCAGATCCCATATGCATAACTTCAGAATGAATATACTAATGAAAAATAGAATTTACATTAATATTATATTGGTATACCTGAGATCCCAGCAATTCACATATCCGCCAGTTGATCCAACAGACACTAGATGTGTAGAAGGGCTTAAACACAAAGCCCTTATAACTGTCAGTGGAAATGATAGTCAAAATTTCATTCAAGTAAACCAGCCTTGAGTTCAAAGGATATATCACAATTCAAAAAATTTACCAATTTAATTTCTCATAATATGTCCATCGCTATCTAGTCCTACCTTGAAGTCAGTTAGAACTTTAGATGGCGGATTAACCAAGGATTTGTGCAGATAAGTTAAGAAGATAAGACCATTGAACTGCTTTTTTTATGTTTTTTCCAGTCCTCATGCCTAGGGGAAACTGTTTATTTGGATGGAGAATTAGGACTGTTCTGTTGCAATGATTTTCTCTAGGGAGACTTTGTCCACTAAGCTGAGTTGGTCTCATTATATTGGAATGTCAAAGGAAAAGATTTAAGTACACCTCCAAAACCGCTAAACAAAGCAGCATAAAAACAAAAACTCAAACCTGAGTTACACGTATAAACCAAGAATTTGGATTAACATTACAAGTGTCCTCTATTTCCTTAACATTATCAGAAAATTAATAGCCCAAAATTATGCATGGGCCAAAGAGAAATCTGACTGAACCAAAGTAGATGCAGGAATCCGAGCTCTCCCTCGAATCCCATTTGCATGACCCACCATAAACCAAGCAAGATGGATGGAGCAGAGGAAGCTTTTAGTCTAAACAAGAGAACTAGATCTGAATACGCCAAGGCCTTAGAGATGGTACGCACTACAACAAAAAATGTTACGATAGCGGTCAAAAAACGTTATCGTAGTGTTTTCATAGCGTTTTTCTAAACGCTATGTTTGTCAATGTTATTAAAAGTCCGACCCTACCATAACATTTTCTTGCCACTATCAAAACACTTTTTATAGTAGTTTTTAAACGCTATGGTAGACTTACCATAGCGTTTTTTACACGCTATCAAAACACTTGTTATAGCATTTTTAAACGCTATGGTAGACTTACCATAGCATTTTTTACACGCTATGGTAGACCCACCATAGCATTTTAAACGATATGGTATCTCTACCATTGCATTTTTTAAATGCAATGATAAGTTTTCTATAGCATTTTTTATTTCTTTGATAGCATTTTTTGAAAGCTTAAAGACATTTGATAGCATTCTTTTCATGCAATAAAATGTTGTGAAACATGTTACATTTTCCATAACGTTTTGTTAATGCTATGAAATAGTTTTGATAATCTTATTTGTTGCTTATTCTTGCAATTGTACAAATATCAAAATAATTAACTTCCTGACAATATCACAAAATAACAAAATTTCATCATTTAATTTAATTACTCAAAATCATTGCATATTATTCCACTAGAAATCATATCTCAAAATGATAATTACATATTTATTTTCATAGAGAAGCCAAAATCATATATCCTAAGGAAAAAAATTAAAACTATTATAAGTTCACATCTAAATAAATCTTACAATCACATCAATTAATGTGAGTGTTTCCATTGGCACAGTAGCCACCAGGGCATTTGTTCGTGACAATTATGGTCTCGGCTCGTCTAGAGCATATGCTCTTGTCCAGACACTTCACCTTGTAGCATGCACCACACCCTTCACCATTTCTAAATAGTATTGGGCTTACTGCACTCACTCTAGCCCTGAATGGCTTCACATCGACTAAGTCACCTTACCCACATGCCCCACCTATTAAAATAAATTCATTAGTTTCATGCAGAAACATACCATTTGTATGCAATAAAGGGTTGTTGTTTACATCTACAAGTTTTTCCTCTCTCGCTCTCTCAAAATTTGAAATGTTGTTAAAACATTGGAAAGAATGAATTACTTTATTCAGTGTGTGAGCTTTAGCTTTATTAACCATTCCAAAAAACATTATCATTAAATGAAACAAATTTATTTAAGCTCGTGAAACATTTTAAGTTCCCAAGAGAAGGGCTAGAGAAAAGCAACCAGCTGCAGATTGTAAGCAACAAACATATCTCAAAGGCATGTTTTACCTTGAAGCCTTTTGGCATTTAGAATAATAAATTTTTTATTAGTAGTGGGTAAAATATGATACAGGTTGCCTATTGAAGAACATGATTGTAAAGTTCCTCTACAATCAATGTAAAAACAACAATATCATCATGATCATGGTTAGGCAACATATCTAAGAAAAAAAAAGAAGGCCAAGGACAACAAAATTTGGCAGGTAGTAATGGATCTAAGGGGTAAAGTTGTACCCATAATCATGCTCTTTTTTCCTCTATATCTCTAAATAACAAAGATGGTAGATGGTGATAGAAAGCGATTTGCATGTTTCTTTTCAGCATCATCTTCACCGACGATGAAATTTGGCATCTTATCCTACTATTTTTTGGTAAAAATATAAAAATAATTGTCTTTTATCAATAAAACAGTTAAATTCATTTGCCTACTTTAAACTGCAAACCCACAATGCTTATCGTGCATTGAAAAGGAATCCCCTAATGCTTACCTTCATCTCCTCCATAATTCCAGTTGCATGATCTATACAACTGTTAGATGTGCATTCCTCATTCTCAATACGCCTATGGAAGAAATTACATTAACAAAGGAAACAATAGGTTTCAATTAAATATAGAATGAGAAACTTTAAAAAAAATAAAAGACAAACAAGATAAGTTCATATGAGTGTGCGAGAGAAATTCTGATATAGATGTCTCTTCAATTAAGAAACCATGCAAATTGAAGATAAGATTTAGAGAAAAAAAAATAGGAAAATGTGCAAGCTAGCAAGAATATCTTCCACCATAGAGTCCAAATATTAGCCGTAAAAGTGATCCATAACAAATGCTGCCAAAAGATGTGATCACAACATATCGTAAAAACTTCATCAACGAGTTGGGTGGCATTGATGCAACCTCTCTACCACCATGGATAAGAACCAGAAAAACCATTCCAGACACAACAACATGCACAATATTACATAAGACTACACCTATCCAAAATTGGCTAATGGAGAAAACCTGCACATACAAATGGTAGTATGACTGCAAGTTTAAGTTAATGGTACTTTTTTACAATCCTCATCATCTCATTAATAATAAACCTATTGTTTTTCTAATCAGTTCAAGAACAGAAATGATGAAGAGCAAAACTTTCCAGCTCACCACAAGAAGCCAAAAGAATAAACAATAAGAAACATGTTGTATGCTCAATGAGATGTCCAACAAAATGACAAATGAAATTCGTTATTAGTAATGAAGAAAATAGAATCCAGGTTTACAGTCTGCACACATCTTGATTCATAAAAAATAAGAAACATGCTGTTGATTCTTGTGATACCATCGATATCAGATAAGAGTCGAATTCTAAATTTTGTCAGGAGATGATGAGCGTTAGGAACATAATCTTTATGGAAGAATCTAATATACTAACTTGCAATTCTACAACAGAGAACACATCGAGTAACAAATAACATCATTATTTCTGGTAGAAGACAAAGTTAATAATAAGCCACGACATCAAATACTTACCTGCAGAAACCTCCTCACACAAGTTAGTCCAGTCAATCCACCACTGCCTCATTACGATGCAAGACACCAAAATCAACCAATCTAAGAGCGAGTTCTTTACAATCAAAAGGGAAATAAGAAGGATATAGAAAAGTTGATACTGATTACAGATACCGTCAAAGAAAGAAGATAACAAACTCATCATAACTTTAAAGCGGTGAGAATAAAATTACAAAGTTATTTTCCAAATACTAGGGATCACAAGAAATATTATATGTCATAACAGCTATACAAACTGAAATGCTCAAAAATATGGCAGAAACTAATAACCATTTGTTGAGATTCTTCCTTTTTTATTTCTCAAACCAGAATCCTATAATCAATGACAATAACCTATATATAAGAACAACCCACAATAAGAAAACTAAACTGAATGGGGTATACATGGAATAATATCCATGAAAAGCACAAAAAATTAGAACAGTGAAAGAAAGCATTAGATCTATGTAAGGAAGAAAAATTTGGAGAAGACGGAGAAAAAAAAGCAAAGAAAAGGCTAACTTGAACACAATCCAACATAAAAATCAGACTTCACTCTCTTATAAAAACACAGAGGAGACGAGAAAACAGAACAAAAAACAAAGAATAAAAGAATAAAACGAGACATGAAATAGAGAAATATATATCATCAATGAACTCGGATAGCAAACCGTGCTGAAGATGGATTTTGACCCAAATGTAAAGTGAAGACATGAATTGAGACAAAACAAGGTTGAGAATCGAAAGAAAATGAGACTGATAAAGAATCAGACCTCACTTTCAGAGTATTTGCCATGTTGAATAGCTGCTTCCAACAGTTTCTAAAGACTTCTTAAACGATTTCCTCCCTATTTCACTCTCTCTATTTTGATGTCTCTCACTCTTATTTAGGGCACACCATGTGATAGTGCGCATAAACTTAATGGCTCCAATCTTCAGTGCTAGGGGATCTTCAGCTTACGGGAGGCTCGAATCCAGCGAGCTAGAGCTTCCCAATTCATTGGTTTTTGGCATTGGGACATCATTTCCCTTGTCTGAGTGATGCTATCATTTGCTGGGTTTAGAATCAAGGCTGGTAGGGCGTTCGTGAGAGATTTTAGATGTGATATTCTTGATACAAAGAGAGAGAGAGAGAGAGAGAGAGAGAGAGAGAGAGACGAGAGTGCTTGCGTGAGATGAGGAAATATTTGGAACAAGAGTGTGTGAGCGGGTAAGTTTTCACCTCCCCAAAATTCGATCAAAATTTTACATTTTCCCTTCCCCCCACTCATGTAGCGCTATCATTCTTCTATTGCGTTTAGAGATAAAACCACATAACAAAGTGCAATAAAAGATATTTTTTCTTGTAGTGACAGAACAACCCCCTGACCATGAAAATGACATAGGTCATATATATTAACGGCACCCACCTAACTCTACTAGAAAGAGCTTGAATCTAAGCCAACCCTAAGCCCTATCACATACGCTTTGAGTTGAGATTATGAAATAAATGAAGCTCACCTAAAAATTGTAAAGACCCATAATATTACATAGAATCAACAAGTAGAGCTTCGATTAAGAGTGGTTCACCTCATGACCAGGCACAACATTGCTTAGGGGTTAGCACACGCGGGCTTAGCCACTTGTACGTAGGATCGCCTTCGAGAGAGAGAGAGAATAGAGAGTTGAATGTGTGTATATTATATATATATATATAGAGAGAGAGAGAAGAGAGAGTTGAGAGCTTGAGATGTCAAAGTGAAAGTGCATAAGAGAGAGTTGAGAGCCAGAGATGCGAAGAGTGTGAAGCTGGAGAGATGTATGAGAGTTTTGCACATTGTACTTGATTTCAATAGGCGAGTTTTAGTTTGGAAACAAATTTCCCTCTTTTATAGCACTTTGTACAAGAACATTGTCGTCTAGTGCTATAAAAGCACTTAATTATTATTGTGTTCTTTTCAAACACCAATTTTAGTTCTTTCTTAAATTTATATCATTTGTAATATGATGGATACAATATTGAGCAGTAATATAGTTTGGAGTGGACATTATTTTTTGAACAAATTTTTAATGACGTGATAAGGAAACATATCTTGATGCTATATATGTTCTCAACGCTCAATCCCACAATAAAAATTTACAAAATTTTAAAGACCAAATTGACAACTACACTTGTAAGGTGCTACTATGCATTTAGGTTCTTAATTAGCATTGATATTGTCACAAAAAGGTTTCATGCTTTTGAAAAAGAACTATCGTGAATTAAAATAATTATTATTATAATTTCTTATCTGTTTCTGAACCGAAACACACTACAAATGGAGGAAAGACAGTTGACACCATATTTCGATGAAGAAGATCTTGACTGTTGGTGGCATTTCTTGCAAGCCCAAAAATTATATGGATTCATTCACTTGTGTCTGGACTCGATTTCTTGCATTGGAGGTTGAGTAGAGAGCCTCAGATGTATGCACGTTGATAAAAATACAATCCATTTACATATTTACAATGTTATATTACATAAATTACATTGCAAGATTAATTACACTAAAAATAATATTTTACATGTATATCAGCATACATCAGAAGAACCGTCTTCATTTACTTGATTTCTTGAACCAGTTTTCAAACATGTTCCTTTCGTATGATCATGAAGCTCACAGTGTTCACACTAGCACTAAGTTGAGTTTTGCTCGTGCTACTATTTTGGTGATCACCCTTAGCTCTTACAATGACCAGACCCCTGGTAATTTTTCCTTTCTTACGTTGTACTTGATCTTCTTCTTCATGTTCCTTTTCTAGGGCGTCTTTCTTCACTAGCCACTATGCAACATCAATCGGTTCAAAAATGAGTTTTTCTTAATGAGTGTCATGGACACATTACTAATGACTTGTTGTATTACCTTGTAGAATAATTGAGCCGCTTATAAATATCCCTCATACATTGAAAAATTGAAAGCATTGACTCATTATAATATGGCTTTCCTACATGACTTCATAACAAATCATCACAGCATCGATCGTTACATTGTTGAGGAAAAATAAAATGTTAGTTTTTAAGGATTCGAGGCATATAAAATCGACTTATGGAAGGCTATCCGAATAGATAGTTCATTTTTACGTGGATTATAACTTGCCTAATTTGGATGACTTTGAGTCTTAACTGGAAGTCTTCAAGGATGACCTTGAACTCTCAGTGATAAATTTTTATACCCTCGAATGTGTGCATTAAGTCTTCAAAAGGAACACATTAGACTTGGAGTATGACCTTAAGTCATCAAGTGTGATCTTGATGTTTTCAAGTGCGTAATTAAAGACATCAAATCCGTAATTGAATACTTTACTTATGGCTAACTAAAACATAACCATTTAGGGCATCTCTCTCTAGGCTCATAGGATTTTCTCGATTTTTTAACTTCCATGGTTGAGTGTCTTCCTCGATCTGAGTGCTGGTGTCAAGGAGTTTAGGGATTTTATTTTGGGAGGTTGTGAGGTTATGAAGGGCACTTGTTGGGCTATTTTACATGCCCTGCATGGTTCAAATGTGAGCGAGGGTTCAAACGTGAATGAGGGTTCTAACTTTAGAGTTTTGAAACCAACGCTGCCTCGAAGCGTGGTCCTGGTAGGCGACCGAAGATAGTTGTGTCATCATCATCTCAGGTGGCTTTAGGTAATTTACTAGATTTAGAAACCATTTCTAAATCTGTAAAAACTACTGAAAATAATCTAGTTGCTTGTTATGTTTCTTTTCCATGTGAGAAAGCTTCTTCTTTAGCTGAGGATGATATAGTGGCTTCTGAGGAATTTAATGGGAACCTTGACAAAGATAATGACTCTCCTGCTTTGCCTTCGAACTTGAAAGTAGAGAAGAATGTCACTGATAGGAAAATGTGCAGAAACTTGATCTTACTGATAACATAATTTATAAGGATGTTATCAATGAGAAGGTTAAGGAGACTTCTGAATCTTGCTTGAACCCAGTTCTATCAGGTCCAATGGGCACTCATAAGGCCAAATGGGTGGATAGAGTTTGGAAGCCTAACGTTACTCTACCTATCCATAATGTTTAGCCTAGTAAGGATTTTGTTAGTGGAAAATATAAAATACATGAGATCGTTCTTGAAGAGGGTTTGAAGAAGAGGGAACACACATTAGTGGGATATTTTCTTGATAAGAAGCCTTCCTTTTATGTTGTTAACCAATATGCTCAGAGTCTTTAAAAAAAATAAGGGTTTACTTGAAGTTGCAGAGACAGATAATGGCTTTTTCTTTTTCAAATTCTCTTCGGCTTCGAAGAAAGATGATATTTTTAAGGGTGGGTCGTGGTACCTCCTAGGCAAGCCTTTGATTCTTAAGTAGTGGGCTTCTCATATGAAGCTTAATAAGGAAGAGATGCATAAGATCCCTATTTTGGTGAGGCTATGGAATATCCCATCCATCATATGGATACAAAATTGAATTAGTAGCTTGACTTGTATTATAGGAAAGACATTTCTCTCAGATGCAGTAACTGTTAGTGCCACCAAGCTCTCTTTTGCTGGGGTTTGTGTGGAGATAGAAAGTTTTTCTAAGTTGCCCAAATTTCTTGATATTGATCTTGAAGCTTGTGGCATTGATGAGGTAAAAGTGGAGGTGGAGTATCTTGACATACCTAAGAGATGCAAGTCCTACCAAGTCTTTGGTCATGACTGCTCTTAGCAGGTTAAAAAGAAGAAGCCTCATGAAGTCCCTAAGCCTGCTCCTAAGCAGAGAGTTGGAATGGATAAAGGTTTGAAGGAAGGGCCAGGAGAAGGTTAATGAAGAACTTCCAATCTGTCTCCCTAAGAACCTGGAGGATAATGATCACAGCATAATTGAACTTGAGCATTTCAAGGCTGTTGTATAGTAAGCTGATGCAAAGGAACATGTTATTGCTGAGATGGTGTCTATTAAAGCTTCTAAGCTTGTCTTAGGAAGTAAAGATGTTAATGTGCAGTTGAAGGATCACAAAACTCATTATTAGCAATTGGAGACTCATATTGAGCTCCAAGTTGGCGGTCCTCAGTCTAAGGAGCATGTCAAGAATTCTGGCTCTAGTAATTTAGCTTCTTTAGGCTCAACCCTTTGTGCTAGACAATGGCAAAGAAAGAGACTGCTTGCAGCTAAGCTAATGGCTTATGGAGGTTAGTTTCATGACCTCCTTACCCCAAACCCTTATTATATGGAAAATTTTGAATGCTAGAATGTTTGAGGTTTTAATAAACCTAGGAAGCATTCTTATTTAAGGAGGGTTTGTAGAGAGTATCATCTTGATTTGTGTGCTTTGGTTGAAAAAAGGGTCAAATTCAAACATTATCACAACATTGTTAAATATGTTTTTCCTAATTGGGAAGTTCTTAACAATTATTCTTTTGCTGCTTCTTGGAGGATTTTGATTACTTATAATCCGTCTGTGTTTCATATTACTGTTATTTTGTGTGCTTCTCATTTGATACATTGTTCTATTAAGATTCTTCAATCTGAGAAGGAGTTAACATGCACATTTGTATATGGCTTTAATTCAATCATTCAAAGACAATACTTATGGCAGAATCTTATTAACATTTAGACATCTTCTCCTTGGATTATTTTGGAGATTTCAATGAAATCACTCACCAAGTGAAAAGCTGGGGGGGGGGGGGNNNGGGGGGGGGGGGGGGGTTGTTCAATGGGATGAGGGGATGAAAGCCTTTGCATCCTCTCCTCACCAATTTCGCATGACAGATCTAAGATACTCTGGACAATTCCTTACATGGTGGAATCACCAACCAGGTGGGGGTAGCATCATGCCTAAGATTGACAGGGTTCTTCTTAATGTGCAATGGCATGCATGTTTTGATTCTTCTTGTGCATTCTTTGCTGAGCCAGACGTTTCAGATCATAGTCATATTATTGTTAAACTATTGCCTGAGATTCCTAGATAAATGGGGCTTTTCATTTTTATCAGAGTTGGACTGAAATAGATGGTTACTTTAACGTTGTGGAGGATGCATGGCTTATTCCAGTGTAGGTTACTACCATGTTCAGATTGTCTTAGAAACTTCAAAATGTGAAGAAAGCTTTAAGACACTTAAACAAACTTTCATGCAATGATATTTCTAAAAGGAGTTCTGAAGCTAGACAACATTATAATATAGCCTATCTGAAGCTTCAATCTAGGCTTGATAATGCCGATCTTCAAGTTCAAGCATGTGAAGCTAGCAAGTAGTTGCAGAAGTGGGCTTTAGTTGAGGAGAGCTTTTGTATAAAAAAAAATTAATCGATTTCTTGGCTTAACTTGGGTGATAGAAACACTTCATTGTTTTTCAATGCTGTGAAGTCTCATTAGAGAAGATCTACTATCTCCTCGCTTATGAATGAGGAGGGTAACATTCTTGACAACCTTGATGATGTACAGGAGCATATTATGTCATATTTCAAGAACCATTTGGGATCTCAAGATGTTATCCTTGATCTGAATTGGGAGTTCATTTAAAAAATCCTCTCTTCTAGGGTAGACCCTAGCTTGCATGAGTTTCTTATTCAACCTTTTTTTGAGGAGGATATCAAGCACACTTTCTTCTCCTTCAGGGATTCTCCAGGGCCAGATGGGTTCTTAGCTTCATTTTTAAGATGTCTTGGGATACTGTTGGCAAGGATATCTATGATGCAGTTCTTGAATTCTTTCATCATGGTGAGTTGTTGAAGCACTTTGAAGTTGGACATCCTCAAAGATTATGATACTATGAGCTTGTTTTTTTCTTAGTAGACTTCTCCGTGCTTCTAGTTTTCCAGGTAGATTAGTTAACTGGATTATGGAGTGTGTCACCACTCCATCATATTCAATCAACTTCAATGGATGTTTGTATTATCACTTTCAAGGAGGCAGGGGCCTCAGGCAGGTTGATCCTTTATCCCCATATCTTTCTGTCCTTGTCACGGAAGTTCTTATAGTTATTTTGAAGAAATTTTCTATTCTCCCATCTTTTCAATTCCATTGGATATGTAAGAGGGATAAGATTGCTAATTTCTATTTTGATAATGATCTTTTAGTGTTGTAATGGTGATTTGTATTTTGCTAAAACTGTGAAAGATTGTCTTAATCTCTTTAGCAGTGTTTCTAGTTTACACCCTAATGTATCCAATAGCAAAATTTTCTTTTCTGGTGTGGATTCCTCTGGGAAAGATGTTATTTTGGCAGACACGAGGTTCACTACAGACATTCTTCCTGCCAAGTATCTAGGAGTACCTCTTATTTCTATAAATCTTAATAAGGCTCATTAGGAGGTGCTTGTGGATAAGATCATAAAGAGGACCAAGGCTTGGGAGAACATATTCTAATACTATGCAGGTAGACTCAAACTTATTAGGTCAATTCTCTTGTCCATTCAAGGATATTGCTTTAGCTTTCTTATCCTGCCTAAGTCATTCATGAAGAACATCAATTTAGCCATGAAAGTTTTTTATGGAATAACAACACTGAGGGCTTCTGGTGTAGTACAAAAACATTAAGAAACACTCCATCTTTACTGTCAAACAGTCTGCTGATTCTTCTTGATCTTGGAGGAAACTCTTGAAAATCAGGAATAACATGGTTCACTAATGCTCTCTAAAGATTGGAGAGGGTGATGGTTTGCCTCTCTTCAATGATCCTTGGCATCTAAGAGGTGTCTTATATAGTTATGGTGGTCCTTATTTGGTGATGAATACTAGTTTGCCCCTCAAAGTTTCTCTGTCTATTTTAATTAGGGTTGGAAGATGGTGTTACCTAATAACAATCTAGCTTTTGTCTTGGCTAACATTGGTGCGAGTTTGGACTTTGGTAACCCTAGTGGAAATGAGGATGCTTTGCTTTGGACTGCTTCTCAATCAGGCTTATTCTCTATCAGTTCTACTTACTCCAGTTTGGCTCATATTCAACAAAAGGTATTTTGGGCTCCTATTGCTTGCTTTGTAGGTCATATCCCAGTTTGGCTCATCATCAACAAAATTCATTTCATGAATGCCTACCTACAAAATGGAAAAAATACAATACGGTGATGTTTTTAATCGTGAATATGACATCGCTCACCATTTTTATTATACAACTAGGTCACGTGAAACTTTCTCGACCAAACTTGAAGACTTTAAGTCTGAGCTGGACATCTTCAAGGGTGACCTTAAAGTCTTCTTTGGTTCATTTTTTGTTAGCCTCAAATGTCAAATTTAAGTAGTCAAGAGGGACATTGATCCTCAATTATGAACCTGAAAACTTCAAATAGATAGGTAACTTGAAAATTTCAACTTTGAACTTCAATATTCCTAACCACATAATGTAGAATCTACAATACAACAATATTTTGATTATAAAGCTAGGTCATGTGAGCACTTCAAGACTGAACTTGAAGACTTTAGTTCTAAACTAGAACTCTTTATGGGTGGCCTTGAACTCTTCTATGCTTCATTTTGATCACTTAAATGTGAGCTTAAATCTTCAAGATGGACATTGATTCTTCAAGTTTGAACTGGAAAACTTCAAGTAAATAGGTTACTTGAAGACTTCAAGTCTGAATTTTGAGATTTTTAGGTTCCCATAACCATTTTGATTATATAGCTAGGTCACGTGGAGACTTCACATCCTAACTAGAAGACAATGAGTCTAAACTTAAAGTCTTCAAGGGTCACCTTAAAGTATTCAGTGATTCATTTTCAAACACTCAATTGTGAGCATGAATCTTCAAGTAGGACATAAGAATCTTATAGTATGACCTTCAAGTCAACAAGTGTGATCTTGATGTCTTAAGAGTGCAAGACATCAAGTCTGCAATTGGTTACTTCACTTATGACTAATGAAAACATAACCATTTTGATTATACAATTAGGTTACTCGAAGACATCAAGATCAAACTCGACGAGGATCCTTGAACACTTCAGGCTCATATTTAAGAGTACTAAAATGCACAATAAAAAACTTCAAGGTTACCCTTGAAGATTTCCTCAAAGTGCTTAAGTTTAGTCTTACGGTCTTTGAGTTATCTAGATGTATAACCAAGATGGTTAAGTTTCAGTTCGTCATAAGTAACATAGCCAATTTCAGACTTGATGTCTTTATTGATGCACATGAAAATATTGACGTCACCCTTGATGACTTCAGGTTCATGCTTGAAGAATTCAGTGTCCCTTTTTAAAACATCAAGCTCACATTAAGTTTATGAAAATGCACCACTCAAGACTTCAAGGTCACATTTGAAGACTTCCAGTTAAAACTCAAAGTCTTTGAGTTCGATCATAAAGTCTTCCCATGATCTAGATGTATGATAAAAATGGTTATGTTTTCGTTTGTCATAAGTGAAGCATTCAATTACGCACTTGAAGTCATCAAGGTCACTCTTCAATTAGGGCCCCTCTTCAACACTTCATGCTCACATTTGAGGTACTATAATACACATATGAACTTTTAAAGATCACCCTTGACGATTTATAGTTTAGACTTGAAGTCCTCGAGTTCGATCTTGAAGGTTTCACGTGACCTAATTGTGTAATCAAAATAATTAAGTATTCGTTAGTCAGAAGTGAAGTCGTCTATTATGGATTTGCTGTCTTTAATTGCACACATAAAGAAATCATGGTCACCCTTTATGACCTCAACGTCAGGCTTCTAGACTTTAGTGTTCCTCTTGAATATATTAATGTCATATTTGAGTGTATATGCACCAAAATTTTTACTTCACTTATGATTAGTGAAAATATAACCATTTTTATTATGAAGCTAGGTTACGTAAGGACTTCAAGTCCAAAAGTTGAAAGGACCTTGATCCTTTCAAGTTCACATTTGAGAGTTCTAGAATGCAAAATTGAAGTTCTTAAGTTTGGTCTTAAAGTATCTGGGTAACCTAGTTGTATGATAGAAATGTGTAAGTTTTCATAAGTCTTAGTGAAGTAGTTAATTTTAGACTTACTGTCCTCAAATGAATAGTTGAAGAAATCATGTCTATCTTGATGACTTCAAGGACATTCTTGAAGACTTAAACATTCATCTTGAATGCTTGAATGTCACATTTAAGGTTATTGAAATTCACCATGAAGACTTCAAGGTCCCCTTTGATGACTTCTAGTTTAGACTTGAAGTCTTTCAGTTTAGACAAGAAGTGTTCACATTACCTAGGTGTATAATTAAAATGTTAAGTTTTCATTAGTCATAAATCATTAGTCAATTTCAAAGTTGATTTCTTTAATACAACATTTGAAGACATCTAGGCCACCCTTGATGACTTCAAGTTCATGCTTAACGAAATTGGCATCTCTCTTAAAGACTCAAGCTCACAATGATTGTATCAAAATGCATCACTTCGAGCTTGATCAAATAGTCTTTATATGACCTAGCTGGATAATAAAAATGGTTATGTTTTCGTTAGTTACTAAAGTATTCAATTTCAGACTTGATGGCATCAAGATCACACTTGAAGGCATCAAGGTCATACTTAAAGGCTTCAGGTTCCCTTTTGAATTCTTTAAGCTCACATTTGAGTGTATTACAATGAAAACTTGAAAACTTCCAGGTCACCCTTGATGATTTCTAGTTCAGGCTCATTGAGTTTGGATTTGAAGTAGTCAAGTGACTTCGTTGTATTATCAAAATGGTTATGTTTTTATTAGTCATAAGTTATGTAGCCAATTTGTACTTGATGTCTTTAATTGTTTTCTTTTATACATCAAGGTCACACTTGATGACTTCCAATCCAGACTCAAAGTTGTCGAGTTCGGTCGTGAAGTCTTCGCTCTAGCTGTAAAATCAATTTTTTTTTAGTTTTTTGTTAGTCATAAATGAAGTATTCAATTTTAGACTTGATGTCTTCAATTACGCACTTGAAGACATCAACGCACACTTGAAGCCCTTAAGTTCATGCTTGAAGGCTTCACAATCCCTCTTAGGCGTTTAAACTCACATTTGATGGTATTAAAGATCACAATTGAAGACTTCAATGTGACAATTAAAAACTTCCAATTATTACTCGAATTCCTCGAGTTCTCCCTTGAAATGTTCTGTTGACCAAGCTATATAATTAAAATGGTTAGGTTTTTTGTTAGTCATAAGTGAAATAGTCAATTTTAGACTTAATGTCTTTACTTGCGCACTTATAGACATCAGGGTCATGCTTGATGGCTTCAAGTCATGCTTGAAGTCTTTAGTGTTCCTCTTGAATACTTCATGTCACGCTTGAACACTTCAACTTCAAACTGGAAGTAGTGAAATGGGTACGTGAAGTCATCGTGTCATCTAGCTGTATAATCAAACTAGTTAAGATAAAACCTAAAACATCGTGAAGTTCAGACTTGATACTTCAAGTAACATATCTAATTGAATTTTAACGCTTGGAGAATTCAGTGTCCTTGTTGAAGATTTCAAGTTCACATTGAGTGTATAAAAATGCACCACCCCAAACTTCTAGGTAACATTTGAATACTTCCAGTTCAGACTCGAAGTCTTCAAGTTCAATCATGAAGTCTTCGCATGACCTAGATTATAATCAAAGTTGTTAAGTTTTCATTAGTCATAAGTGAAATATTCAATTTCGTACTTGAAGACATCAAGGTCAGAGGGTAGTCTTCAAGATCATACTTGAATGCTTCACGGTCACTCTTAAACGCTTCAAGCTCACATTTGAGGTAGTGCAATGCATAGTTGAAAACTTTAAGGACATGCTTACACTTCAACAAATGTGAAATTCTACAACTTTTAAATACATGGTTCTCCTATAAAATAACTAAAACCACAACAGTTTTAATGAATCCTGTAACTAAAAAAGCTGTTAAAAGCAAGAAAACAGTGGGACTTCAAAAAGTGAAAAAGTGGGGACTTTAGCTCGTCTATTTTTCAGCTAAATTAGCTTCTCACTTTCATTGTAAGATAGAGAGCTAGGTCCCGAAGAAGAGAGAGTTGGGGTGTCGAGCTCTTGTTACAGCTGCCAAAGAATAGAAAGCTAGGGTCACAATGAAGAGATAGCTAGGGTCCCGAAGAAGAGAGAGCTAGGGTCCCAAGCCTCATTGCCAAGCCACCAACGAACAAAAAAGAAAGGCCCCAAAGAATAAAGAGCTAGGTCATGATCCACGTCATTGTTGTATCATTATCTCAAGCTCATGTCGTCACCGCAACCTTTATTTTCTATTTGCATTATTTTATGAAAGTATGACATACAGTCCAAACCAAATCATAGATACATAAGGTACCACTCTCTTGATTTCAAATCTATCGGGCCTTTCCCCCCTTTTAGACTCTATTGGAAATTGATCATCTTAGTTAATGCCATGCCTTACCTAAGGTACCTCACTCTTCATTTTAAATGTTTTCTTATTTGCCACGTTTTATACTTGATGATCTCATAACAATTTTAGGAAAGGAAGATATTATTTACCAATGAGTTAAAGTAAAAACTTTGGGCCATAATAAACAACATTCTTTTCCCTGCATTTGTGATGGGTTAGTAAGGCACATTATTTTACAAGAATAAATGTGGTAGCTAGAGTGGGGTAGAAAACTTTCCACACCTTATACTCTAAAAGGAAGTCGATTGTACCAGTTTGGAAGTGCTATTCTTTTTGCACTAGCGTTGTGATACTACCTCATTCATGAGATATTGTTTTGAAAGCAAACAAGGTGCATAGAAGTTGCTTTTGAAAAGTATGGACATCTAATAATATATGTGAGTTTTTTGCACTATGGATTCTTGCAGAGCCATTATTTGATTATGACCTGAAAACTATGTCTTATCAAGATAAAAAAATGAAATGTCCATAGTTTTTCTTTTTGTAGTTTGATTTTAGTGTAGCATTCTGCTTTCAGAATGGAAAGCTTAAAGAGAAGGTTTTGTTGCCTTTATTTTTCATAGATATTTCATTGTACTAATGTTTTAATAGATACACTACAATAAATATGGTATTCTACAGGTTATAAATATAGATCCGTAGTCTCCTCCGGTAATATACTCAAAACTAAAATACTTTTTTTGAATCTTATAAAAATATTCCAGTTAAAAAGTTTTAAAACAAAGCAGGATTGTGAAAATAAGTTAAGCGGGACTTTCCTTCGGAAGAATTTCCGAAGCCCACAATTTTCCTTCAGAGAGTTTCCTTCACGATTTTTCTTCGGAGGCTCTCAACTTTCAACCTCAAAATCCAACACAAGTCGATAATGGGGATTTGCCTTCTCTTTCACAGCTTCTCCCTCTCAAAATCAAAAAACCCACAACCTAGGGTCTGCCTTTCATCGAAGAAGAGAAAGAGAAGAGCTTGTCCATTACCATCTCTCTCGATTAGCTTCTACCTCTCTCTATAAAAAAAACGAACTAGATTTCAGAGTAGTACAATTTTTTAAAGTGCAAATGTACACTATCACTATCAAGTAAATAAGCACTATGAATATAGAGTATCGTCCATAAAGATTGATTGATATTAATTATTGAAATCAACCAGACACTAATTTTAATTGAGAATATGGAAACATGGGATTTTTTATGTAATTCCTCCCAGTGTTGCTCGACAGAGAACCTTGTCGTGGATTAATCACATTTTGACTATTCTTCCAAGAGAAATTAGGGTCATTTCTCCATCCTTGGTTGCAGGTGTTGGAGAATGGGTTATTCTGCCTGTTGTAATTCTCAACAAAATTGACATGTTCTAACTAAGAAGGAGCAAAAGGAGGACTAACTTGGCATTCAGTACTAGAATTAGGTTCATTGCATAAGTTACAAACTTCCAGTGTATCACGAATAACACTAGCATTGGTGGTGAAATAGTTCAATTGCTTAGACAGAGTAGCTACTTGAGATGTAAGAGTAGTAAGAGAATCAACTTCGTGAACTCTATAAATATTTCTTGGTACGTTGAACTCGGTTGGTCATTGATAGGCATTAGCAACCATTTCTTCTAGCAAAGCATAAGCCTCCTCATGTGTTTTACTCATCAAATAACCTCTTGCTACTGCATTTACTAGTGTCCTTGTTAAATTCCCCAATCCATTGTAGAAAGTTTGGACTTGTAGCAATTCAGGGAGTCCATGATATGGGCATCCCCTCAACATCTCTTTAAACCTCTCTCAAGCTTCATAAAGAGACCTCATATCATATTGGGCAAAGGTAGTGATCTCATTACTCATCTTGGTTGGTTTAGCTGGTGGAAAGAACTTGACCAAAAATTTCTCAGAAAGTCCATTCCATGTAGCGATTGATCAAGCCGGCAAAGAGTTCAACCAAATTTTAACCTCATCCCAAAGTGAAAATGGGAAAAATCTCAACCTAATTGCATCATTTCAGACATTGTTGTGCTTCAATGTCTCAAAATTTTTTAGAAAAGTGGCTATGTGAACATTTGGGTCATCATTAGACAAACCACTCAATTGATTAGTTTGCACCATTTGAATAATAGTCAGCTTAATCTAAAAATTATTGGCCTTAATAATAGGGCATTGAATGGAAGACGAAGCCTCATTAACTACCAGCATAATATAGTCCCAAATTGCCCAGTTATTTTGGTTGTTCATAATTTCAAAATTCTCTCTAACTTCAACCACGGTTTCTTGAGGTTGTCTAAAAGCTTGTCTCCTCACTTTTCTATTTTCATGACAAGTTCGCTCAATTTATGAATTAAGAGAAGTCAATTTTTTCTTCCTAACCTTCTCATACACCTAAGAAAACAGCTGAGAACTCAAAACAAGAAATATTCATAAATAAAATAAAATAAAAACTCAAACTAAAATTAAGGATAAGTAATTTCAATATTAATAAACAAAAATCAATCTTCGGCAACGATGACAAAAATTTCTTACATTCTTTTTAAAGTGCAAGTGTACACTATCATTGTCAAGAAATAAAATTCTATGAATATAGAGTATCAAACATAAGGATTTATTGATATTAATTATTGAAATCAACTAGAACCTAATTTTAATTGAGAATATCTAAAAGTGGGATTTTTTATGTATTATTAAACTAAAACAACTAAGATTATTAAGTAAAAAGAATATGAGTTTCAATGATTAAAATTTCTTGGGATTCCAATTTCAATAAACAATTATCTCAAAAGCTCAATCAATCAATGTTTATTATAATCCTGACAATGAATTTATCTAATGTAATTATCAATATGTCTCATGCATCGATAATAATTATTCAAGTATACAAATCTCACATCTCTACTAAGATTTAATATATCGAAACTCATTAAGCAAAAGAAATTATAATTGCTACACTAGATTCATAATTATCTCTACCTTATGAAATTATAATGGTATCATGAACAATGGAAAAATTTAATAATCACTTCTCAGTCTCACAATTAAATCCCTAATCATGTAGTTTTCCAGACAATCACACACATTAAGAATAGGTCATAACACTCAGTAATAATGAATAAACATCAATTAGATTGAAAATCAAAATTAAGTAACAATCATGATTTGGCTAAATTGTAGGCCTAGATTAGAAAATTAAAACATACTAAAATAATAAAACATCCTAACAATATTCATGAACATAGAGAAAAGAGAGAAGAAATATTGGATTTGAAGAGGAAGTTGGAGTTGAAATTCATTTTCTAGTTGGATCTTGTTCTTCTCCTCTTAAAGAGCTTTTTCCCTGGCCTCTCACATCCAAAAAAGTCCTTCAATAACCCTAAAATATTCTATTATATACTAGGGTTTGTTAAGGATAAAATTGGAGCAAAAATCACACAAAATGTCTTTATCGTGCTGGCGTCATGATGCTAGGATGCCAGCGTCGTGATGCTTGTGATTTTGTCTCTAGTTGAAGCGCTAACGTCATGGCGCTGGGAAGCCAACATCATAACACTACACATTCCATCCATATACATCCTTTTATCACTGTTTATTCCACTTTTTGCTTCCCAATCTTCCAAAAACACCCTGAATGCACTTGAATATCTTACCTATTAAAAAACAAACATAAATCAAACAATAAATCTCAAAGAACCAACAAAATTTAAGGTAAGACTGTCTAAAACATGACTGTGAAACACGATTATCAGTGAGGCTGAAGAATTTTCAGATTCTTTAGTTTTCTTTGAAGAAGTGAACATCGAATATGAGAGATCCTCGACCATCATTTCTGCCACGAAAGCAAGGGTTTTGATTTTAAGGTTTGATCACTTTTTCTAAATCTTGAATTTTGTCTCTTAAATCACTATTTTGATATATAATGAAATTTATTATCACTATTTTTTCTTCTCGATGTAAAAGGAAGAAGAAGGTATGCAACCTCACGCGGCTTAATTCTTCGACTTCTCTCTATTTTTTTTCTTCTCGGTGCCTAGTATTTTTTAAGATAAGTAATGAACTTTGATATGCTTAATTTGTTGAAATCTTCTTCAATGTTCTATTTCTAGAGTTGGGGAAGGATTTACTTTGAGAATGAAACCTTGAGAAAATTGTATATTTCATGGATGCTCTCTTGTTTGGTTTTTAAGTAATAGTTGAATTCGGATTTTGCTATGATTTTGGCATTTCATGATTCTGAAGTTTCTTTGATAGATAGGAAGATAAAGCCTGGTCTTTGAAGCTGTAATTACTCTTCACATGAGTTCTTGTGAATCATACATCTAGATATTGCTCTTTCATTCAATTATTCGTTTCACCTTGTATTTCTAGATGAACTCTTTCTTTTTTATTATTTGTTTCACCTTATTCTTTGGAGGTGCTCCTTGAAGCCTGTTTGAAATATTTGAGTGGCAAGAACTTCTTATATTCATGGCTATAATTTTACATGATGGATAAAGATTGGGTGCATTGTAACAGGTAATGAAAATTGATCCACATGCTAGTTTAGTCTTAGTATTGAAATAGATAGTTTAAATACTTATATTTTATTTTTGAATAAATAGAGCTTTAGACGAGTACATCCAAGGAGAATTCATTAGAAAGGCCATAAAGAAGTAGATTATCTTGAAAATATGAGTCACCAATATCCTATTGACATTTTTGAGCATTTAATTACCAAAGGCATGGATCTTACATATATAAATTGGTATCATCATGGAGAACCTATTAGATGTGATGAAGATGATGAAATGGATGCGGTTGATGATGCTTAAAAATTATACAAAATCACACATGAAGACGAGGAAGTGTATACAGAACATTCTAAGTGAAGAGATGAGGACTTCACCAAAACATTGTATGATGCCAGGACTCTTTTATATCCAAATTGTACAAAGTTCACAAAGTTATCAGCCATTGTGACTCTTTGCAAGCTAAAAGTTGTTAGTGGGTGGACTGATAGGAGTTTCAATACTCTTTTATGGATTTGGGGTGATATGTTACCTCTTGAAAATGTGCTACCCAATTCAATCTAATCCATGAAAAAAATTTCTCAAAATTTTTGGGGGTATACAAAAATTCATGCTTGCGTGAATGATTGTTTTCTGTTTAGAAAAGAGATAGATAATCTGGAGACATGTATAAAATGTGGTTCTTCAAAATGAAAAACTAATAAACATATGAATAAAATTAGAAAAGGTGTTCTTGAAAAAGTTCTAGGCTATTTCCTCGTGATTCTAAGGTTCAGGAGAATGTTTATATCTCCAAAAATGGATGAAGCTTTCAGGTGGCATTCCTAAAATAAAAGCAATGACGGGAAAATGCGACACCCAGTAGATTCTGTGGCATGGGACTTGGTGAATGGTAAATGGCAAGCTTTTTCAATCGATCCACAAAATCTTAGACTTCGCCTTTAGGGAGGTGAAGTCTATGGTCAACAACTTTTTCAAAAATCAAAATCAGGTAATCAAAAGAAGTTTGATATCATTAGTGATACAACTATTTGACCTTCCTCACTAGTGCTTTTTTATTTATAAGAGTCATTTGGGCAATCAAAGTGATTCACAATCAAATTTAGCTATAGCTTCTCCTATTGTAAGGTTTTCCTAAATAATTGTAAATCATGGTTATTTGTGTTTTTAGTTTTTTATGCTTATACTTGTTTTATTAATTTAGTCATAGTGTTAACGCTAATACACCATCATACTTGAGTAAATGTAGATTTTTGGATTGGATTGATTTGGAAGAAGTAGACTTTGAAGGACAATGGTTATCAAATGATCCTACAGACCTTGTTCATCAGGTTGTCCTCAGAACTAATGTTGTGACAGTATGGGGTTGATGTGGCAAAGAAACCCAAAGCTTTTTTATGGAGAACAAATTCTTATATGACTCGCATTGAATATGCTTTAGGATCTACAGTTGCATGCCCCGTTAACAAAGTTCATTGTGGTAAGATTCATTCATTTTTTTGATTTCAAATTGTATTATTGTGTTTCATTAGGAGTTAAAATAGCTGCAATAATTCCTGATTTCAATGTGAAGTTGTGTTATATATGATCTGGATTTTCTGTGAAGTCCTACCAAAAGATGGTAGTTGTGTATATTTTTTGTTGAGATATAATGGGGTAGATGGATTATGCCAATTTAAGTTCAAACGACCTTACTGGAGTGGACTTATTACAGGTTTGAGATTCTTTCTAGATTAAAGCTTTTGAAATTTTTCTACCAGCATTTTGATTCTCTTGGCCTTATAAATGTATAATTCTTATGTATTTCTCTCCTCCTCCCCTTCTATCTGAGGTCTGTTCTACAGTATATGGAAGTTACTAAATAACATTTATGTGTTTTTGCTTGAGATATAGGGAGAGGTAGATGGATTGTGCCAATTTAAGTTCAAAGGACCTTATTAGAGTGAAGTTATTAAAGCATGTGAAAAATCTTCATCAATAATATATTTGATTGACATAAAGCTCAATATGTCCCAGTTGTAGTTATAGTGTATATTAGTTGTGATAAACGTAAACAAGTACAATTGATTTCTTTTTGCGAAATGCTTTCTGATTTGAATATTGTGCGGACTTTGTGTTCATAGGATGGGATAGTGATATGGTTATAGCACGTATAGTTGTACTATTATTACCGTCATAGTTCAATACATCATTAAATGGAAAATTTACAAGTTCATATATTCATTTTGTGCAATTGAAGCGGGTTCTTATTGTGGCTTATTACTTATGTTTGCAAGTTTATATCTTATCTTATTTGATCAATACTCATCTTAATGAAGTTGAATGAAAAAGCGATCTCTTCCTTTTCAGAGGTGCAATGACTATTCTCTTTAAAATGCATGACCTACAATTACTTGAGGTAAAGTTTAAAGAATTGAGGCTAGGAATTGTCAGTGAAAATTTGAAGTTATTTTGTAGCATCTGTGAAACTTTTATATACTTTTCTTGTTTTTGAAATGAATGATGAGACTTTTAGATGAGACTTTTTTGTCTAGTAATGTATTTTGAAAAAATGAAATTATGTGTTAACCATTTTTAGTCTAGTAATGTATTAATTTTGAATCCTTAAACAGGTACATATAAATTGATTGTAACAAAAAATAGCATTTATAAAATGCTAGGAAAAGTTAATAATAAGAGGCATAATCTATGACCAAAAACTACTTAAATGAGTTTCAATAAATCTAATGGTATCTGATTTAATATGATACAAAAATATGTGTGAATGTTAATTCACAAGGGTAAAAAATACATGTTAAACAAATTCAATAGGGGTCAGAAAAATACCATTAAACAACGTTCTAAAGGAGTAAAAAACCCTATAGAAAGTGAAAAACCACAACATTCATTATAGGTGGCAAAGCGCCCAAAACAATGTGGACTTTCCACGAGATCGGCTAACACAAGTTCCGCGAGAACCCTGTGGATTACTTTTTACAGGGTTTCTACCTCCTATAGAATCCCACATTTGTTGTAGTGATAGAACAATGTATGCTTTTGCTGTGATCCTCTTTATTTGACTTTGTTGACCATGTAATTGTAAGTTTTGTAGATCAAGGTCACCCTTGATGACTTCAAGGTCATACTTGAATACTTCAATATTTCTCTTGAATACTTCATGGCCATGCTTGAAAACTTCCAGTTTAGACTCGAAGTCTTCAATTTCTTACCCAAAGTCTTCACATCATCTATCTATATAATCAAAATGGAAGATAAAACATCATGAAGTTCAAACCTGAAATCTTCAAGTAACTTACCTACTTGAAGTTTAAAAGTTCATGCTTGGAGAATTCACTATCCTTCTTGAAGACTTAAAGCTCATATTGAGTGTGTCAAAGAGAATCACTCAAGACTTCAAGGTCACACTTAAAGACTTCAAGTTTGGACTCAAAGTTTTCAAGTTTGTTCATGAAGTTTTCGCATGACCAAGATGTATAATCAAAATAGTTACATTTTGTTGGTCAAGTGAAGTATTCCATTTCGGGTTTGAAGACAACAAGGTCATTGAAGATTATACTTGAATGCTTCATGATCCCTCTTGAATGCTTCAAGCTCACATTTTAGTCTACTATAATGCACGTTGGAAGACTTATAGGTCACCCTTGAAGATTTTTAGTTCAGGCTTGAAATCCTTGAGTTCGGTCTGAAGTCTTCGGGTAACCTAACTATATAATTGGAATGGTTAAGATTTTATTCATCATAAGTGTATACTTAAGTTTACCTTCATGACTTTATTGTTTCTCTTAAATACTTCAAGGTCACATTTTATTCTATCAAAATGCACCATCAAAGATTTCAAGGCCGCCCTTGAAGACTTCCAGTTCAAACTCAAAATCTTTGAGTTGAGTCAGGAAGTCTTCATGTCACCTAGCTATATAGTCAAAATGGTTATGTTTTCGTTAGTCATCAATAAAGTATTCAACGTCAGACTTAATGTCTTTAAGCGTGCACTTTAAGACATCAAGATACAATTGAAGTCTTCATGTTAATGATTAAAGGATTCATGGTCCCTCTTGAGCACTTCAAGCTTTTGTTTGACTGTATCAAAAATCACAATTGAAGACTTTAAGGTCACATTTTAATACTTCCAATTCAGACTCAAATTCTTCCAGTTCGGCCTTTAAATCTTCAGTTGACCTAGATGTATAATCAAAATCGTTAAGTTTTTGTTAGTCATAAGTGAAGTTGTCAATTTTGGACTTGAAGCTTTACTTGAAGACACAGGGGTCATCCTTAATGACTTCAAAGTCATTCCTGAAGACTTTAGTATTACTTCTGAAGACTTCATGATCACACTTGAACTTCAAATTCAGACTCAAAGTCTTCAAGTTTGAATGTGAAGTCCCCGAGTCACCTAGCTATATAATCAAAATTCTTAAAATGAAACTTAAAACATCTTGAAGTTCAGACTTGAACTCTTCAAGTAACCAATCTACTTGAAGTGTTCAAGTTCATGCTTTGAGAGTTCACTATCCCTCTTAAAGATTTTAAATCTAGTATTGAGTGTATGAAAATGCACCACACAAGGCTTCAATGTTACATTTGAAGACTTTGAGTTTAGGCACTGCTCTTAAGAAATTCTAGGAACCAATATTTTGTGACTTCATTTTTGTTGAGGACTTCAACTTTGAGTTTGAAGACCTTCATTTCTCATTGAAGCCATCATGTCTCTCACTTGAAGACCTCAAGTTCCTCACACTTGAATGCCTAAGGATCTCACTCCACAATCTCACTCCATGATCTCACACTAAGGTCACTTGAATCTTCATTATGAATTCAAGTTTCTTCTTTGGGGTCAGTTAATGTTTGTGACTTTAAGTCATTTCAAGAAATATCAAAATCAGATATTTATACGATTCTGTTAGTCTTCTATTTACATCCTTGTTAGGTTATTTTTTAACAATTAAAAACTTGTTAGTTTTAATCTAAAAATTTATAATTATGTCACCACAAAACCATTAAAGCTTAAATTTATCAAATGATCAAATATCATTATAAATTATGCCCAAATCTCATTACAAATTATGCCAAGCTTTTATAAAATGATCAGATACATACTTAACAAGTGTGTTAAAGGTGCAAATATTTCATTCATATATCGAGTAAGTCTGAATATCATCAGGTTGAGAACTTTCCTATGGCTTCACATGTTTTCTAAGTACTCATACTGAGTTTCCCTAAGTATATAGACTACAACCTTCCCCACTTGAAGTCCTTAAGAAGCATTTAAAGACAAGGTTTGATAGCTCTCTAGCCCCTTATCAAAGTAGCAAAAAATTTATGTCTACGACTGTTGTGTGTGATATGTACATAAATGGTGGCTTCAACGAATAGGTTAGGGTTTTCCAAGAGATAGAGTAAATGTCCACGAAGCGTTCCTTCTGTCTCCATATGAAAAAGAGGTGACTTTGATAGTCAACTTTGACAAATGACTTCGGGGTTTGTGAGGGATGGGGGAAATGGCCACGAAGCTCTCCTTCTCACCCCTGAAGCTAGTCGTTTACAATCACATGGTGTAGTAGGTCAGCCCCTTGCATTTATCTTCCTAATCTTTTCATCTTCCTCTTATTTTATTCTCCGAAAATAGAATAAAATGACCCTAGGGTTTGTGTCTCCTTTTGTTCTTTATAACTTGGAGAACAGAAATTACGAGCATATTCTAAATTGGCCATTAGTTTTACTGTGAAAACCCTAATTTATTCATATCAAAAGGTCGAATTAGACATCCCAATGGAAAAGCATTGAAGAATCTTGTAGTTAATGTACGTGAAATCTATTTTCCCTTTATAATTTTTTGTCTTATGAAACAATTTTGAGTTTATTAAATAGGTTTTGATTTCAATTACTGGTTTTAGGATCAAGCATCTTACTGTGCAAGTCCAAGTATTAGTTGGTGGGAAAAGACCCTTAAGTCCAACATGGTAGAGATCGATTCTACTCAAGAACTTGTAGATTCATTGCTTGATGCTAGTGATAGATTTGCATTCTTAATTTCTATTCATGTGGTTGTGGTGGTTATAAAGCTCTCCATCCACAGGTAAAAAAACAAAAAAATTCCTTTAATGAGTTTTCTAAAATTAGTTTCATCTAATTGTGAAAACTTGAATTCGGTTTAATTATGAGATATTACCTACCTGAACAGATATGTTAGCTGGCTGAAATGAATCACCTGATGCTATTTTTTGTCAAAGTTAACTATGAAAGCCTTAAAACAATGTGGCATGCCCTCCACATTCATTTTTTCCATTCTTTAAGTTCTTGGAGAACCTGAGTGTCATCTTTGTAGCTTCTAGCGATAAAAATTCAACTGTAAGAATCTCATTCAATTCTACCCCAACTATTAAATTATGTGTTGCGCTCACTTATAGAGTATATTTATGTGTCATTCTTTACAGTTTTGCAGATTAAGAAGTTCAAGGATGCATTGGCCAAACATGGGACCCATCGATGTATTATTGGCCTGACGAAAGGATTGGGTGAATCTGAGATAAGAAGTTTGGCATCTGTTGGTGAAATATCATAGTATTCACAGTTAGAAATTCCAAAGGAAAATATAATGATGGATTTATATGAACATGTGTTTATATGATGTTTTGGGTTTTCGTTGCTAAGAATATGAAAGTAAGCAATCTCGAAGTTATCTCAGTGACCACCTGTTTGGTTACTTCAATGATGGAGTCAAAGTTTTTACGGTGAGTGATATTTCTTTTATTGTATATTTTTTTGGGAAAAGCACTTGTACACCCTCCTGAGATTTACCTAAAATACGTGGGGTGAAAAGACAAATAAATTAAGTGACTTTTTTTAATTTATAGACATTTTAACGACGGTGATTCTCCATCTTAAAAACACCATCGTTTGCAGTCAGACAACCTCCTTTGCATCTTTCAAAGCAGCTATATATTCATCTTTCATGGTTGAGTCCGTAATATAGTTCTATTTTGAAATCTTCCAATTGATCGCTTCTCCTATCAAAGTGAACACATAGCCTAAGATAGACTTCCTCTGAATAAAATTCTTAATCCATATACCCAATGCTCTCTATGTTGTATCCCTTGTCCTCCTAAAACCTTTAACGACAAAACCCTTAGGCTAGGTATCAATGTTGTATATATTTATTATTGGTCACAATAATATCTATAACCCATAGGCTAGTCCGGGGACCATAAGGATAAAAATACTCTAGACTAAATAATTCATAAACTCTACTGACAAAACCCATGATTAGATTTATTAATTATGATTAATTACACTATAAAATTGTACTTGAACTCCAATCGTATTTTATTTTACTCGGTATAATTATTCTCGGCCTATTATTCAATACGTGTTGTCACTCCATAATATTGCATCATGTATCATTAGAAATAGTATTATTTAACTAGTTTGTACACAATATGTTCCTCGACTTCCAAATCTCAGTTTACTATTCAACGATGATAATCTACATACTTGATTCCTCAAATAAAATGATCAAATATCTAATGAAGCGACTAGAGATACTAAGAACTTAGATTGCTATGATCATATAAATGGATTTTGTCAAAGGGTATTACGTCACTTACTTAAAAGTGTCTAAGAACTCGATAAATTATTCTACATATAATTGACTCGTTGAATCTCAACTTAAGTAGATCAAAACAATTGAACCAATATAATGATTTCCTAACTCTCTCAGCATGAAGAGTACACATAGTATAATAGCGATAATGTATGATTTCTTAATAGTACTTTTACTAGAAAATCAAACTCATTAGTTTTCCAATACATTTGAAATGCACTAGCACATTCACAAAGTACTTCATCTGGTGATCAAGGTAAGTCACTTGACATGATCGAGTTAATGTACAATAGTCTATCTTAGTAAAGTGCATAGTTTCACTAGATTTGAAAATAATAATCATTTATTTCAAATCATATAAAACTATTGGTTAAATACATTGTTCCTAGTAGCTAAACTCCATATATCCATAAACAAAGTATTATCGTTCTTGTGGAGCATTTACAAGAATGTAAAGTATATATAATATAGGAGTAAACTATTTATTATTACTTGGAATTAAATCTCTCAATAAGAATAATAGAATCCAGTGCTTTTAGGACACCATCCTAACAATCTCCCACTTTCACTAAAACACATCTATATAAATTTAACCCCCATGTTCTCTACGTGTGACTTAAAGATATTTGTGGCTAAATTCCTTGTAAACGGGTCCGTTAGGTTCTCTGTTATAGTTGTCTCAGAGAAACCTACATCTCATAGTTGTATAACCTTCATAATGAGATTATACTTCCACTCAATGTGCTTGCCTTCTTGATGGTTATGAGGTTTTTTAGATTTTGCAATTGCTCTTGTGTTATCAAAATAAATTCTTATTGGGAATTTGGGACTTTGTACATCATGTCAATCTCTAACTCTCGTCAGAACGTTTGTAGCTAGACAACTTCCTTTGTAGCTTTCAAAGCAGCTATATTCAAGTTTCATGGTTGAGTCTACAATATAGTTCTATTTTGAAATACTCTAACTAACGACTCCTCCTCCCAAAGTAAGCACATAGCCTGAGATAGACTTCCTAGAGTCTTTGTCTGAATAAAATTCTTAATCCTTATACCCAATTGGTATGAGACTCTCACTATGATAAACAAACAAATAATCCCCCGTTCTCCTTAGATACTTAGTATATGATTAAAAGCTCTCCAATGTTCTCTTCCTAGATTCGACTGAAATCTGCTGACCATGCCTACTTTAAAATAGCTATCTGGTCTAGTAGAGAATATTGTATACCTAAGACTTCCCATTGCAATACTTATCGAAGAATAAGAAGGTCTAGTATAAAACATGACTCCGACCACTTGCTTTCTTAAGTCTATAAATGGACATATTTATCGATAAAACCCTTAGGTTAAGACATAAAGATATTCTCTCCAAGATTTTTATAAAGAAATTCAGTCTTTATATCCATTTTCCAAATCTCGAAATTGAGATAAGTTACTATGGAAAACAATGTTTTATAGAGTTGAGCACAACTACTAGTAAACATGTATCCTAGTAATTGATTCCCTCTTTATGAGTTTACCTTTCGCAACAAGCCTAGCAAAGAAGGTTTCCACCTTCCTGTCTATCTTCGCTTCCACTTGCAAACCCACTTGTAACCAATGGGTTTACACCTTTAGGTGCTTGTACATGCTCTCATACTCCACATTAATCCATTTTAGATTCCATCACTTTCTGCTAATGATCTTAGCCTCATTATAGTTCCAGGGGTTGGAGTCATGTTCTTCTAAGAGAGACTAAAAAATCTCTTCCAAGAATATATATCTCTCAAGTGGATGTAATTCTCTCCCACAACGAGGAGGCCGTGTAGTAATAGAAAGTACTTCATTTTTATTCTCTTTGTTACCATCTCACATAGTAACCTCCCTATTTTTCTCTGACTGATCTCGCACACTAATGTAAAAATCAGCTAACTCTTTCAAAATAATGTTACTCCCAGGCTTGTTTCTTGTAATATAGTCATCTTGCCAATGCCAAAAGAAAACATTTATGCTAACAAATACTTTCGTCTCCTTAGCACTATAAAACAAGAATTCTCTTGTTCTTTTTGCATACCCAATGAAAACATATATCTTTGATATAGGTTTTAACTTAGCAACATTCTCCCTTAGCACGTGTGCTAGAAATCCCCAAATATGGAGATGATGTAAACTAGGTTTATGACCATTCTGTAACTCTAGTGGAGTCTAGGGTACTACTTTAGAATGTACTAGATTAAGGATTAATGAAGCAGTTTCAAGGCCATATCCCTAAAAAGGAACAAGAGCTGTAAACTAGCTCATCGTTGATCCCACCATATTTTGGGGAGTTATGTTTCTTCTCTCAACTACATCATTTTGTTCGGGAGTCTCCGATGCACTGAAACGGGAAGAAATCTTATTCTCGATTGAATAGTCCATAAATTTGATAGAGAGATGTTAACCTCCTTGATATGATCAAAGGCATTTAATGTTTTTATCTAATACATTATTGATCTCTACTCAAAACTCTTTGATTTTTCCAAAGGTTTCAAAGTTTCGATGCATTAAATATATGTATCCCTATCTAGATTAATCATTCGTGAAAGTCATAAAATACTCATAGCTATCTCTAACTTAGATATTCATCAGTCTATATAAGTTAGTACCACTAGCGGCTCTGAAGCTTTGTTTCCTTTTAACCTTGAAAAGGCATATTGGTCATCTTATCTTCTATATAGGATTCATAGATAGGTAAAGGGCCTATTTTCAAAGAGCTATGAGGTTATCCTTCCTAGTCCTTTTATCAAATTTAGATTAATATGACCCATACTTAAGTGCAACATATAAGTTTCCTTAGTTTAAGATACCTTTATTCTTTTAGGTGTAGTATATGAACTATTGTCTAGTTTAGTATCATGCAACATGAATTTTTTGGTGTAATAAAATATAAACCATCACCCAATGTGCCAAAACAAATGAAATTCTTATTTTTCTTAGTAGGTAAAAGGTTTGAAAAAATTAAAATGCTAGCCTTCTAAACCAAGACATGCAGTATAAATCAAGTTTTTGTGAATGTTAGATACATAAGACTATCTATGAAAGTAATGCTCCTCAAATCATTAAAATAAAGAGAAACACCCCCAATAGAGATAAATGGAACCTGCACATATGTCCCAAAAATAAGATGTAGTTCTCCCTCACTTAGTCTCTTGGTCTCTTTGAACGCATGCAAAGTATTGCATGTGTGATTAGTGGTTGTAGAATTTACACACCAGGATCCGGTGGAGTCAATGTAAAAAAACCATGTACTTTTGTTTTTCCTTTGTAGGAAATCCTTAGTTTGCTTTCCAATCAGCAGTATTACCATGGAAACACTTCCTCTTATCCTTGCTCTCTCCATTATTCTTGAACTCTCCTTACTCAGAAACCTTCTTCTTTTTTCATCTTCTTGGACATAGACTTAGGGCCAAGTGAAATAGAAGCATACGTCACATTCCAGAAAAGTGGGACTTTCAACATATTTTCTAACATCTGGAATTGCCTCATCAACTCGACCAAAGTCCTTTCATGCTTGTTCATGACATAATCATCCTTAAAATGGTTTAATGAGTCAGACATAGATGCCAATACCCTATCAATCCCGATCCCTACATCGAGTTCAGCACCTATGATCTCCATCTTATTAAGGTAAATGATCACTTTCAGCAAATGGTCCCTAACATGAATTTATGGCTTCATCTTAGCGTTCATGAGAGCCTTCATGCTTTCAAGCTTAGTTGGTTGCCTTTAGTTTTCAAATATTTCCTAGAGGATTTATAAAAGTATCTGATGTCTGCACCCCTTCTGTCAAAGCCACGGGAAAAGGGAGATATTATATTTGTACCTCGCTGTATCAGAGAATGTGGTGAGCTTTGTTTTAGTTAGGAAGTAAGTAAAGGATTAATGGTCGGTCTATTATGTCCCAAAACTCTTGTTTTATAGTGTTGAGGAGAAGAAATGTTTTGTTAGTTCAAATGCTTTCTTCTTGAAAGATGAATATGTTACAAACTTCAAGTGTAGGAGCAACATTATTTTGAAAGAGTTAGCTAATTGTGACATTGGCATGCAAGATCAATCAGAGAAAAATAGGGAGGTTACTAAGAGAGAGGTTAACATAGAGTACAAAAATGAAGTATTTCCTACTACTACAAAATCACGTCGTAGTGGGAGAGAATCACATCCACTTGGGAAATATATATTCTTGGAAGAGACTTTTGGGTATATTTTAGAAGAACATGAGGCAAACCCCTAGAACTACAATGAGGTTGAGATCATTAGCAGAAACTGATGGAATGTGAAATGAATTTAATATACTGAAATGGAGTATGAGAGCTTGTACAAGCACCTAAAGGGGAAAACTCATTTGGTGCAAGTGGAAGTGAGGCATAAACAAGAAGGTGGAAACCTTCTGAGCTAGGTTTGTCGTGAAAGAGAATACTAAAAAAGAGGGAATCAATTATGATGAGACTTTTTCACCTATACCCATGCTTAAGTCTATAAAATATTGGTTTCAATTACAGCTCACCGCTTAGGTACGCAATGTTCTCTACTAGACAAGATATTTGTTTCCCAGTAGGCATGGTCAGTAGATATCATTCAACTCCAGGAAGAGAACATTTGATAGCTTTGATGCATGTACTAAGTATCTTAGGAGAACGAGTGATTATATGTTTGTCTATGATAGTGAGAGAGTCTCATACTAGTTCGGTATAATGATTTCGATTTGTATTCAAAAAAAGACTCTAGAAATTTTATAATGCGGACTCAATGATGAAAGTTGAATATATAGGTGCTTTGGAAACTACAAAGGAAGTTGTCTGGCTGCAATTGTTCCTGTGAGAGTTAAAGATTGATACGATGGACATAATCCTAAATTGCCAATCACAATATATTGTGATAAGACAAGGCAATCATGTAATTCATAGAACCTCAAAACCATCAAGGAGGAAAAGCACATTGAGCGGAAGTATAATCTCATTAGGAGATTATATATCTAGGAGATATAATTATCTCTATGATCTTTTTCTTAGTAAGTTTTATGTTCCATCTTACCAGTACCACAATCACGCTTATCTCTATATTTATATTCTATTTTTTAAAAATATTTTGTGAGTAAAATTTTCTAATTTCAACTTTGACAAGTATATTTTTTAATGCATGTATTGTGTACAGAAGCTTAGGGAGGTGATTATAGACACTCTATTCTTCTTCCTACAAATATCGTCTAATTGGTACCGCGTGATTGTTTTAAAAATGGATCCAATGTCTTTTAATCTTAAGAATATTGATTATGGTGATGAAGGTGAATTTCATTAAGACAAAAAAAATGAAACCTTAACCATTCCATCAATTACTAGCTTTAAACCTCAAAATAAGAGAGGCTAACACCTGAAGTATGAAATCGTAGTTTTCATACGTTCAATCTTGACTGGTCATAGAGAAACTGGGGTCTTTATGGTTCTTGTAAATGAATGAAGAACAAAAGACTAACAAAACCAAGGAGAAAGGAGTCTCGGTATTCAAAGCGAGAGGATGTCTTTAAGAAAATAACTGAAAACGGTAAATAAGTTGAGAGCAGAGTTTCAAAGAAACAAATCTTACCAGAGGAAAATTATTGATGTTTTGAAGTTGAATTTCAAGAAATGGGAAGGGAGGAGAGATATATGGCTGAAGCAAAGTCCCCAAAATTCACAAAAAATAAGGCTTTTGATTTAAGGAATAAAGGAGAGAGAGACACTTGGTAGAGTGTGGATTTAATAACCAGTAGACTTGCTTGGATAGATTAAGAAAATCTCAATGTTCAATTGGAGATTAGTTTCAAAATTTAATGGAGTTTCAACATTTCAAAATAGATGACATTTGAATATAAGTTTCAGGATCTGATAATTATCAATTTCTTCGGTTACAAAGATGCCAGGATAAAATCTTTATGCAAAATAATATTCGGTTATCCTATAAAATTGAAAATATTTTTTATAAAATCCGATTTGAAATTTGACATGATATTAAACAAACTAAAAAGTTTATCAAATTCAAATAAAATTTTATTAGTATAATTATATCGACTTAAAACTTAGAATATGATCGACACGTTCTATACGACCATAACCAAATGGTAAAATATAGCCATATAAAAATCCATACTATAAGCCATTTAGTCAGAGAAGTCAATAAATGCAATAACTATATAATAAAGTCATTTTAATAATATCTATAATGCTAAACGAAATTGTTTGGTCATACAGGTTCGATTCTAAAATCTTGTGGGAGCGATCGAATGATGAGGATGAGTCGTCCACTTCTTTGGCTGTAGACGGCCATACCTTCTAGAAACGCGCTTTTAATGTATTCCAAATGTGATATTGAAACAAAAATCAGTATGATATGCAAAGATTAAATGTGAATATCATAAAAAATCAAGGCAAACAATCAAAAGAAAAGAAACTTTTACACAAGGTTCATCATGCCAAGTGATTCTGATTCTTTCTTCTCCCCATCTTTATCTTCAACACCGAAGGTTGAGAAAGGAGGTTCTTGCCATTAATTTGGTGAACAAGCTCTTTCAGACTCACCATCAATGGCGGAAGGTTGAATTGTGGGATGACTCTTGGTCCCAACCTATCTGTGACACTGACCCTCTCCTGTGACCGCTTTCTGTCACTTCTTCAGTCTGATCTTTCCCTTCAATCTCTATCATCTCTTATGGCTTGAGGGGGGCTCTCCCATGTATTGTTCTTGCTTTTCTTCTTTGACATCTCTTCATCCAAAAAGTTGAATTCGTTGGCCTTGCAAAGGCATTCTGATAGGGTCTTGGGTCCTTTTTAATGTAGGTATTTGAACATGTATGTGCCCTCCATCAGACCATTTCTTAAAGTGGTCACGGGTACAACATCATCGCATCTGATGATTTCAATCTTCTCACAGTTGAACCTATGGATGTATTCCCTCAAGGGCTCAGCCTTCTTATGGACTACGATAAAGAGGTTGTGTGTCTCCTTAATCATTCTTTTGCTACTCTCAGATTATTCTATGAAGAGTGTCACCAGGTGAGAAAATGAGTGTATGGGATGGGGTTCTAGGCTCCTGAACCATGTGATGGTGGCTCCTTTCAAGCTTGAAGCGAACTGTAGACATAGCATGCCCTCTAGCTTGTCCTCCGGAATGAACGCTCCTGACATCACCTGCTTATAGAGTGAAACGTGATCAAAGGTACCATCATTCAAAGTGGTATACCTCTTTGGTGGCGTCATCGATGTGACTCCCACAACAAAGGGTGATTGCGTCAGACCCCGTACTACCGTGGCTGAGACTCTGCTCTTCCCTTTGTCCTTCATGTCCAAGCGTGTGATTCTCAAATGAAAATATTTGATCTACTCAGCAATCTCATCCGCATCCCAATCACATCCATGCCCCTCATCACAATGCCTTGACCTTTACCTTTTGGCTTCATCATGAATCATGTTAGTTTGACGGGAATGGTGCGAGTAATGAGAGTCCCCTCTGACTTCATCGTGTGGCTTTCCTCTTTCGTCGGGTATGCGAGGTGCATTCTGGTTATGATCCCTTCCTTCTTGAGTCAAGTGATCTGATGCTGGGTTGTTGCTCGACCTCACTTCGCTGGACGTTCGCGTGCAGCTCGGTATCGAGGCATGCGTTCCCTTCTTCTCCCGATCCTCTCTTCGCTTCTACTTCCCCTCTTGAGTTCGGCAATTTCCTTGGTGAAGTGCTCCACCTTTTCCAACAAGAGATAGACACTCAGACCAGTACCACCAAATGGTTGTTGAACCATCAGATTTTCTACTGGAGCTATGTGAATCTGGTTCTGCCCTCATATTGCTTCTATTGGATATTTTGGGAGATTTCGAACAGATTTATCTTCGTGGTGGTCTATTTGTCCTGGGTTTGCTCTTGTGTTCACCATCGTGATAGTATATTCGATTTTCTTTTTTACTGAACCTCAAGGAAGATCTTCGCGTTTCCCAGAGACGGCGCCAAACTGTAGATGCTCAAAATATACCGTCGAATCGAATTGCCATGCATCACTCAATGAACTCACTAATTGGCAAAACAACGAAACGGCGAAGGATTATCTCGACACCGATGTTGTGCCCAGCCTAATACACTCTAACGCTCAAGTCAGTAGAATGTCTTTAGTGTGGTATTATCAAAGATTAAGAGAATGCATACCGTTTTTGTGAGGGGTCACCATCTATTTATAGTGAACTCAGAGAATGTTTCAGAGGATATTCCCCCTAAGTCAGGTGTTTTCAGTTGTTATCTTATCTCTTTAAACAACTTTGAGTTTATCTTGAGATCGAATCTCTGCTTCATTGGAGAGAATGATCCCTCGGCCATGATGAGTTGTCGGTCATCCTAGTGACCTCAGACATGATGAGCCATCGGTCATCTTAGTGACCTTGGCCAAAATGAGCCCTCGGTCATCTTAGTCACCTCGGACAAGATGATCCCTCGGTCATCAATGTGACATTGGGCATTATAAAGTTGGTTTGTGGCCTAAAGCCTTTGGGTTGGGGCTTTATGGGCCTTTCATTATAAGATAAGTGTTCGGGTCTTGCCCTAAATCTTCATTTGAAGTGAGCTATAGCCCATGTGTGTTTTTATCTATCCCCACAATTAACCTTGTGAAAAACTTTCTTTTCATTATTTGATTATTTGCGTTGATTTTTGCTTTATGATATCGACACTTAATCTGTGCATAGCAGATTGATTTTTATTTCAATATCACATTTGGAATATATTAAAAGTGCTTTTTTGGAAGGTATGGACGTCTACTGCCAAAGAAGGGGACGAGCTGGAAACGTGGGAAGATTTCTGTTGATTCTGCCGGGAGCGAATGACCAGTAATCCTCATCATTCGATCACTCCCACAAGATTTTAGAACTGAACTTGTAAGATCAGACAAATTCAGTTATTACTATAGCTATTGTTTAAATGACTTTATTATATAGTCATTACATTTATTAATTTCTCTGAGTAAATGACTTATAGTATACATTTTTTACACGGCTATATTTTATCATTTGCTTGTGATTGTATAGAACGTGTCGATCATACTATAAATTTAAAGTAAATATAATTATACACATAAAATTTTATTTCAATTTGATAAATTCTTTCGTTTGTATATAATGTTGAATTTCTAATAAGGTTTTATATAAGATATTTTCAAGTTTATAGGATAACCGAATATTATTTTGGATAAAGGTTTTATCTGAGCAGTTTTATAACCCACGAAATTGATGGTTATTATCCTGAAACTTCTATTCAAATATCATATATTTTAAAATGTTCAAACTCCATTAAATTTTGAAACTAATCTATCCAATTGAACAATGAAATTTTCGTAATCTATCCAACCAAATCTATTGGTTATTGGACCCACACTCTACCAAGTATCTCTTTTCGTGCTTTATGTCATAAATCAAAAGCCTTATTTTTTGTGAATTTGGGGTATATCTCTCCTCCCCTCCCAATTTAACTTGAAATTTAACTTCAAAACATCAACAATATTCCTTCTTGCAAGATTTGTTTCTTTGAAACTCTTCTCTCTACTGATTCGCCATTTTCGATTATTTTCTTATAGACATCTTCTCAGTTTCAATACCGAGACTTTTTTCTCCTTGGTTTTCTTAAGAGTCTTTCGTTCTCCATCCATTGACAAGAATCATAAAGACCCAAGTTTCTTTGTGACTAAACAAATTTGAGGTATGAAAACTATTTTTTTGTATGATCTGAAAATTTTTAAACGTTTTTCTTTTGGGGTTTTTTACTACTTTTCTTCGGTAACATTGATTCAAAACTGTGCCCTACATTCAATAAAAATAAATGTTTGATTTGGAAGTTCTCTCGAGAACTTCAATTCTATTGTTTTATATCCCTAAAATTCTATTGTGTTTTACCAAATTCATGTTCTAAGTTCCATAGAAAAACCATCCTATTTGTTTTAAAAACGCGAACTTGATATTCGAGGAAACTAATTTTTTCCTTATAGCATTCGAAAAGTTTAATTTTTCCTTAACAAATGAATAGACTCTTTTGAATCTGAAAATTTAGGAAGTAATTTTAAGATATGAAAGTTAAATCCATAAAAAATTAATAGGATTTTGTTGTGTTTTGGCTTGTCCAATAACTCCTCAAAATAAGTAGTTTTCAATAAGTTTTGAAAATAAACTGTTGGAGTTTCTATAAATCCTAGGGTTTTATTCTAGGTATTTTAATCTGAAATTTTTTATGGTTATTCTCAACATAACATCATTTGTACTCTAAGTAATTTAGAGAAATATGATATTTGAATTATGACCATAAAATAAAGTGTAATAACTATTTATGAGTATTTACTTATGACATTTTTGTATTACTAAATGAATAATTGAAAGTTTTCTTTAATTAAAATGTGTTTATAATTTACTTAAGTCCTAGAGCTGTTGTCAACGAAAGAAGAGTAAAGACTGAGCAGTCTTCTAGACAAACTACTCTGAGATAGTTCAAAATGTTATTCGTAGTCTTAGAATCAACTGGACAATCGAATCCAATTACCACTGTTAGGTTGAACCAAAGAATGCGGGTCTCAGGGCATAGGCGTGGAGACTCTAATAATTAACCTAGACATATTATGCAACATGTTGAATAGACCAGTATCAAATTAGTTTAGAGCAAAACCGTTTATTTAGATCTGAATCTAATTGTTACACCTTAAGGGTATTTTCGTGACTACCTTAATCCAGATGTGAATACGAAACTTGACCTAGTTACCTGTGATCTTTGATACACCAAAGGAATGACTTCGAATTGTTAGACAATACCTGAGTTGTTGGGATTGTGATTCAACTATGTTGGAGTTGTGTGATTCACAGATATGAAATTCGTGATAAGATTGCAATAGCAACAATATGAATTATGCTTTATTGATGGGTGTATGAATAAATCGGGCCTGGTACTCGATGACATGAGTCATTGAATAAAATATTTTGAACTATACGAGACACTTCACTGATATGTCTTTCTCATTCACAGTCAATAAAAAGAGTTACGCTAATAATAACTAGAGGCGTAAAATGGTAGCTTTACATCTTGCTCTTGTTACTGATATTCAAGAAGGATAACATCATAAAATATCTTGTGGAGCGTGAAATATAAATATTTATTTACACCAAGGGAAAATGTAGCGTTCATAAATCTAGAGTTGATTTGGCATTAGACGTATAGTGGAGTCGTACGATGTCAGGATTAAATAGGTCAGAAATTTATGGAGATAAATTAGCTAGGTATTTGAATCTCATAGCTTTATTCATGTGGGTTTATTCGGTCTCTTAAGGATAAGAATGAGAAACAACATCAATTGGTCCAAAAATGTGTTTTGGACCTAGGTATACTTCCTGAACCCATATGTGAATGGTGTCTTCACTAAATTAGTGAAGACCAAAATTAATGTTCAAATTAAATAATTTGTTTTTTCTAATTATTGAATAATTATTAAATAATTGAACTTAATTAATTAATTGATTAGGATCAATTTAATTCATCAATTTAGATTAATAAATTTAGACACAGTCTTAGCTCTATGGGAGATTTAAAAATCACAGATTGTAGTGCAAGGGAGGTAAATTTCAGTTTTATCATATAGGGGTATATGGTAAATTCTATAACTAATATACAAGGGTTGCAAATCTAAGCTAAGCTATGCTATGTGTTAGACATAGCAGAAAATAGTTTCTCTCACTCCTCCCTACAGTTGCCGCCGAAAACCAAGAGGAAGAAGAGAAAAAATTATTTTTCTACCTCAGTTGCTTAGAGAGCCCATACTCTATTCCCACCTAATATCCTTGAGATATACTTCTGAATCCTACGACTAGTTGTTGGTGTGAAGATCAATTGAAGTTTCACGATTCTCAAGAACGAAGAACGCGAGACAATTAATTGGATCCTACCAATTCAGAAATTTTCCATTATAAGAAAAAGTATATAATTGTTTCTATCTCCTCTCAATACATTTATTTTAATATGTATGATTGTCAAATAATTTTTTATTTAATTTGATTCAATATTTATTTATGATATTTTTTTATATTCCGCCCACAAACCGTTCGTGGTTCATCAAATTTCTTCAATTTTTAAAACTCGATCCAACAATTGATATCAGTGCCTAATGTTCTTGATTATGCATAATATGTAATGAAACGTTTGAATGGATGGATATTGTGATATTTGCATATATTTTTGTATGGTAGATTTGAAGTATGTTTGAATGTGTTTTATGAATGGATCATGGTCGATTGGCTTTAGTTGTTTATTTTCAATTAAATGATGTATGCCAAAATTGAGGCATAGGATTTTATGTGATTTAATTTTGCAAGCATTGTATCGTTAAATTACATGTAATTTCATCGTCGCTCACTTCCCGATCTAAAACCACCACATGCCATCGTGCAAGCCGTCATCCACTGTTCGCTGTGCGCAGCCACTACACACCACTCGTCATCGCATGACTCTGCCTGCTTGCCGTCGCAACCCGCTATCGTAGGTTCTCGAATCGTAGGTTTCCTAATTAGAGATTAGGAAACCTTGGTGTTTAAGAAACCTTAGGGTTTTGAAAATCCTAGCGTGCATTAGCTAATGTTGGACCTTAGACTAACGTGGACCCACCAAGCCTATTGAGGTGTTGGACTGAGCAAGGGTTGCTCAACCCAAATGATTCGCAGTGAATTAGGATTTGATTACAAGCCCAATTCAGTCCCTAAAAATTAAATTTATTTAATTCGGTAATTTTTCAACACATTAATTAGAATTTATTTTATAAATTATTTTTAAAATAAGTCAATTGATTAATTTACTTGATAATTTATTTATCAAAGTAAAAATTGTTGGAAATTAATTTTAATTTTAAATTTAAATTTTGAAAATTGGACTGGACTTTAGTAAATATTTACAAAGATGTGAGATTTTCTGAAGGAGAATTAGATAATTATAGACATCATGAAAACTAGTATTTAAATTATTATAATTTATTTATTATTCTTTTTATGGGTTGTAATTAAAATGAACCATAGAGAGGTTAATTTTTAATGGAAGATTTATTATTAATCTTGTATCACCTTATATTGTTTCTATCTCTTTTTTATATGTTTATCTGAATATATGATCGTTGAATGGTTTTGTAATTAATTTGATTAAATATTTAGTTTAAAAAAATTATATTCCGTTCAAGTTCTGTTCGTTGTTCATCAATTTTCTTCAATTTTTAAAACTCGACTAACATATGAGACCATCATATTTCTAAAAAAAAGTCTAAAATTAGTGTTTAAGATCAGTGAAAACAGACTAGATGATATTCAAGTTTTAGGTTATTTAGACAACCACATCAGGTAATTTTAGTTTCAAAGTTCTAGTGTAGCATTTTCCCGCTGTCCATGTAGACGCTTAAAATTTTCAGAATTTTTAATGAGTTTTAGATATTGAAACATTCTTTTAAATTTTACATTTTTGGTCACAAAATAGTCCTACGTATCTGTCAATATTTCAATGTTTTGACATTTTAAACAATATCAGAATGCTAGAAAATTTACACAAGTAACCCTGAAATATTTAGGTTCCACCTCTTAGAGGGGTGGAGTGGTACTCATGACGAATGTAACTTGTACGTTCATCACAAACTAACAATTTCCGCTCTAGTTAGACATGTAAGAGGTTTTTTAATTAGTTGTTCCACCTTCTCGGAGGTGTTCATACATGACAAGCTAACAATTACTAATGGGTAATCTCTATTTTATTTTGAGTGTGGTGGCAAACTCAATGCAAGTTAGCCATATGATGCGCGTTTGATACGGATGAGGTTTAGTATATCTCACACATGACAAGATTCAATAAGATTTTTCTGAGAAATTTGGAGTTCAATTATTTTTCTTTTTTTTTTGTCATTTTCACTTTTAATTGTTTCTTGGTTACTAAAAGTTTTAGTTTTGAATCCAGGTTGAGCAAATACTTTTAAATTATTTGAATTGAATAAAGCTATGTTTTCATTTTATTTTTACCTTTAGTTCTAAAAAAATTGATTTGGTTTCCGCGAGCTTTTTCCAGAAAATATTAAAATAATCTCAATAAGTTTTTGTGCTATGAAAGAGACTTCTCTATCAATAAACACCAAAAACCCCGTATTCACCTTAACCCTTCCGCCTTTATTTCCACGAATTTCATAAATTTCCTCAACTTATTACACTCTGCATCAGTTATTATGGCTCCAAGAGGAAGGACAACAATATTTACAAGGGCTTCCAAAGGGAAAAGAGTTACAGAGGCATCTCGTATGGAAGGAGAAGCAAGGTATGATGGAAATCTCTTAATTTGTTGATGAGGAGACTAGCTTAAACTTCTCAAAGTGTGAAAATAGAGCACTGTTATTGGTAGAAATATAAATTTTGCCAGATTTGATAGATTGCATGTTATAGACCTCCTATGTAGAATGGGTTGGAAGAGGATTTTGACTTTGAAGATTAAGATGTATCTTAGACTTGTTAGATTCTATTGCAATCTTTCTTGCTCTAGGTTTCCATTCCTGTTACAATCCTATGTGAAAGGAGTATCAATTTATTTGGAGGTAACCACGTTCGTAAAAAAATTGAATATACCTTGTCATGGATCAATGTTTTTTAATACTCTTCTTTGATGGCTACTATAGAAGATTTGGACCCTGTGGATATAATGCAAATAGATTGATATTTGGACCCTGTGGACCCAAGGCTAAACACTTTTCCACGAAAGCTATAATTATTCATCATATCCTTACAGTCATGTTCTTGCCTCGTCGGGAACTTAGAGGAACAGTTAGTTATATGATTGCATTTTTACTATCTAAGACTCTTAAGGGAGAACTAATGGATTTAAGCTATGTTTTATATCTCACATGGTTGAAGTGTTATCTTCCACCAAAATAATTTCTAACATAGAATGTCGTTGACAACAATTTTCCAAAACTTTACAATTAATCTAAAAGATGAACCTTTTTGTTGAAACGGGGTCATATGATACCAGTGCTAAAGCTTCACTCCAAAATATGCATAATGTTTAAGATTATGAAGGTAATTGGATAAAAGCACCTCCTAGAAGACAAGTTGCCTCCTTGTACAAGATCAAAGAGTTAGGGGGAAGAAATCTAGTCGGAGCCACACAATAAGGTTGCCGGAGAACATGGGGAAGAAGGCCTGGGGTGAAGGACGAGCATTGAGGTCAGCCAAGATATGGTGACAAAATGCTCATGTGTAATGTGGTGGATGGAATAACGCACGAATCCCGATAAATGTGACAAGGGGCCTCCATTTATAGGTGATTGTGTGAGGACCATTGTAATTAATCCCGTGATTAATTACGTAGGTCCTAATTAATAAAAACCATTTCTACTTAAAAATGCTAGAAATGGTTAAGGGAATCTCACGCGTGTCAAATTGCCATGGTACGATGTGGGTTGATGGCATCCACTATGATATCGGGGAGGATTATGGAGGTGAGCTATATCGATAAGACATGGAAGCATCACTCCCTAAATCACCCCAAAAGGGGTTCATATGGATTGGTCCCTTCTCTTGGTGAGAATGTGACACATCTATGACTCCCAAAGTGGCTATATTGGAGAAGGGATAACCTTTCCAATATGGTGTCACCTCGTCCTAATCTTACCAGGCCACATCCTCCAAAGCGTTCCCAGGCAAGAGTTCATCAAAGTCTTTGTCACTTGACTTGATGATTCAAATACGACAATACATATAACATAAATAAATGCTATGATAGAGTTATTGAGTCTTGATCATAATGTCTCTTCAATTGTGTTTGCAGGAGGCACCAGTTCTTTGCAATATCCCATCTCGATGATCCAGATGTCAAAGTCCAATGTTGTAATTTAGAATGGGCGGCTATGTCATAGAGTCGAGGAACAATCTCGCTATGAAGTCTTGGTGAAGAATATCACCGCAACGGATTGGGAGAGGCATCACTCCACCATGATCAAAAGGCGTCGTGACCAAAATGCATTGCGACCAAAATGTTATGTGACGTAGAATGCGCCGTGACCAAAATATGACGTGACCACAAGGCGCCATGACCAAAATGTGTCACGATCAAAACACGCCGTGAGTAAAATGTGTCACGACCAGAATGCGCCGTGACCACAAGGCATCGTGTGTTTGGTATAGTGCACTCAAAGCATGTGCAAAGATATTTTAATTTAAAATTAATAAAAATGCATTTTTCTTATAATTATATTTTCTGAATAAATATTGAATAATTTGTATAAATATATAAAAATCTCATATTAATTAAAGAAACTATGATCTTATATTAGTACAAGAGGATTAGGATTATAGATTATGAATAAATTAGTTTGTAACATGTGCAAGTATGGAATCTTTAATGAAATTGGTTGCTAGTACGGATCGCTAAGCATTTTGAATGCATGTGATCTAGATCCGAATAACTGATGTGGATAGATATTTTAGTAAATGTACTTTATATAATTAGATTATATAGGACAGGACTCATGTGAATTAATACATTTATTAACTTACTGTTTATCATAAAGATTTAATACACATCAATCATATGATCATATCTAGATCAGTTCTAATCCCTGAGTAGTCATCAACTCCTATACATGTCTATTGAATCATTTCATTCACTCGTTAATATTTGTTTTGCAAAATAGACTTGTGACTTTTGTCTTGGAGATTCAGTGACATGGATGGCTGAGAACATGATTTGACAAGATTTGGAATTCAAGCTTTCTTAACGGATCGTATATTAGTTCATTTAAGTGTTAATTCTAGAAATGAATGGTTATTGAGTTCAAATTTATAATCATTTGACCGTTCACTAGTGAATTAATGATACTTAAGAATCAAGAGGTAATTAGAAGGGTAAAACGATAATTTTGACCAACTCTAATTTACGAATAATAATTAGAGCGCAGGACTACATGAAGTGATTATATCAATGGACTACACGAGATTACTTTGTAAATATAATCTATAATTACGAAGAATGTAATTTCATATTTATAGTGGAGTAATAATGAAATTAATAAATAAAATTATTTAATTAAAGAGTTTAATTAATAATCTGATTTATTGGAGTATAGAATTATGGGACTAGGGTCTCTGAGCCATATTTGTACTACACAGTCTAGGGTGTGAATATTTTAGGATATAAGAAAATAGCTAGCTTGCAAATGGAAATAAGTTTCTGGGCAAGTATATAATTATGAGATAATTATATAAAATTAATCAAATAATTAATTATTATAATTTTCAGAAAGTACAATTAACTAATTTTATATCGATCGGTTTTGAATTAATTGATAAATGAGACAATATATTTGATTTATGAAATTAAATAATAATAAATTATTATATGATAAAAATTTAAATTTGATAGGTGTGATCAGATAAGTTAATTTTAAATTAACTAATATCTAGATATTTATCTAATTAAAATAAATAATAAAATTGAAAAATCGCCACATGGCATGTCGGACATGACACACTGTAGTGTCACATGAAACTACAGTAGTTCATGGCATTTTCCATCACCACACGACGCTATAGTGTGCCGCAGATAGCAGTGTGCCCACTGTTGTTGTACATTTGTAAATAATTTATTACTTTATGGAACCTTAAAAATCTAATGAGCCTTGACTTAGAATATTTATGGATAATGTTCTATTGGCCTCATTAAAAAACCATAGGTGTGATTAATTTGTTAATAAAAGCTCTATGAATTCTTCAATTCCCTCCTGTATTTCTATCTCAAAATTGCTTCTCCAAATCTCTAAATCTCATGTGTTGAGTACATCTAGAGATAAAAAGTATTCTTGATTTACTCTATGTGGCCACACACGTCCTATTGTGTTTGAGGATTGGTTTAGAAGATCTTTATGTGAATCTCATTGTTTGTTCTTTGTAGAATGTTACACTCGTTATTTTACTAAAAGATAGAGAGGATGTTTGATAGACTTTGAAAGGTATTCTTACTTTCTCTGAATGTCTTTAATTAAATGTACAAATATATAATGGATCCGTTGGAAAAAATATTTCACAAATTAATTTTTTTGGAACCTGTGTCGTCGTGATTGTTTTTCAATCAATAATTTTTTTTAAACCACCCCCCGATTTCTAACAATTGGTATCAGAGCGGTCTTTATATATGTATACATTACATGTCTTGTGAGTTTTCTTGCATTATTCAATATATATTTTGATATGTATGAATGAATGGATGGTTATGTTTTTTGAATGTTTAGTTAATGATGAATCGTTAATGATATGGTGACTATTGGGTTTAGGCTTTATTCTTATTTTTCTTTAGATCTTGTGTAAGTTGTTTGGGGCATAGGATTTTTTATAATTTTATTTTGAATATTATGCTGTAAAATTGTGTACGCGAGAAGATGAAGAACACACGAGAAAGATACGAAGGATAAGGGGAGGAGGAGTTCTGCGATGGAACTCCACCACCAATGGTGTTGTCCCGCTGCCAGCGCACTGCAATGACGGCGGCAAGATTGTCTCACTATTACCGCATGACGCTAGCGGTGGCGCCACTGGCAGTGGCCAGGATATCGACGGCAGCAGTGGGAGTGTCTCGCTACTACAACTAGCGGCAATCCCTGTGATTGCCAGGGTATAATTCGTGGATACCCTGATACCATATTTCCCTATCCCTGTGATACTTCGCAAAAACCCTAAGTCATTAAATTATCTTTTGACTAATCAAATTCAATTAATTTGAAAGGATAATTAATGACATTATTTAATTAGGAAAATAGTTTATCCTAATTAAAAAGGATTTTGATTAAAGCTTGAAGATTATGAAGATGGACCTCTAATAGAGAATGAGAATTTTTTGGAAATATGTATTCTTCAAATGCGTTTTATAATTATTTCTATTTTTCAAAATTTATAAATTTAGAAATACCCAATAGTCATTCGGTTCATTATTTAATTATTTATTGACTTAATTAATAACATGACCATGCATTAATCTATCGCATATCATACATGAAACCCCGCACAGTTTTATTTAATAATGCATCTCATTTGAAGAAACATGATTTATTAGGATTGTCCTAATGTGTTTATATGAATTTCTTGGCGAAATAAATTGCATGTAAACTGCTAAATTTTAATTAGTTAAACTTGATAATCACACCACTCTAATGACATGTGTTTATAGATGCCTTTACGATAACCAACTTTAACTAAAAGTGTTTATTAAAGTTAGATGAATGTAATTAATTAATTATTCTAAGTTCACCTAAATTAGTCTTAGGCTCTTGAGAAGGATAAATGAACTTATACCAATTAGATTGGATTAATAATTAATCTTACATTCATAAGGTTATTGTAATTAGTAGTTAATTTGGAATTAATTGATTAGTTAATTAGAAACACATTAATTACAAAATAGTGAGTGAGAGAAGGTTGACATGTCAATGTGACCTATGGTTTCTAATACAACAAGGTGAGATATGGTGAGGGTCTCGAGACGAGATTTTTCCCGATCCCCCTAAGGAAGGTTACAAACTATATCGATATCAAGTTTGGCTCTTATAAATATAGGACTAAGTAATGTATTTTAGACTTTGACCGACCCTGAGGTGGAATTTCAAAAATAAGTGATGGATTCTAAAATAATAAGTTACACACTCACAAAGTCAATTAAGATTTGAGTGGATAATTGTGATTTCACCAGATAAACAGTATCTTATTATTAAAAGAGAAAATATGATATATTTTAAGTTTTAATGAATAAGGATAAGAATGTCTCATAAACAGTTTAAAATTAATATGACCGACCCTAAGACGGCACATTAATTATGGGGTTGTCTTATCGGATTAGTAATTATTAAGTTTATGTGTTTGATATGTTGAATTCATGCATCACATTTACTTTCTGAAACTTTTTATATTTATTTGAATTATATTGAATGATGTAAGTTTTTATTTTTTTCAGTTGTATTTACATCTACCATGGGCAACCCTATTATTACTCTAATCGCACTAAAAAATTTTGAATTGTGAAACTTCACAAGATGGAAATTGAATTTGAATTTGATGTATATATATGAGAACCACAAATTTGTTCTTACAGAGGAATGTCCTGAGGAGCCTGCTGCCAATGCCCCTAAGAACATTTGGGACAAATATGATGCTTGGATTATAGATACAGTGGCTACCATTGATGTGCAAAGTCAAGTTAGAATTATACTTGAATCACTCACACGTACTTTTTCTGCGTTCCCCACCAACTATGTTATGAGAAAGTTACAATTCAATAAAACTCCATTGTTGAATGAACTGTAGACTTTTGGGTCACTCAACAAGAGTAGACCAAAGAGGGTGAGATAAATGTTTCTAAGCAAAAGCTTTCTTCGACTATTGTTAATAGTAACAAAAGGAAGAAGAAGAATTGTAAGGACAAAATTAAGAATAAGAAAAGAAAGAAAGCCGCATAGTCACCTAAAGGCCAAGAAGAACAAGAAAATAACAACTCCAAGAAGAAAGAACCAAGGGAAAATGTTTCCATTGTGGAGTTGGTCACTAGAAGAGAAACTATAATAAGTATTTCTCCAAGCTGAAAAAGAAACGTAAATTTGATTTACTCTGACTTGAAGCTTGTTTAGTGGAACATGATTTGTCATCCTGGATTATTGATTCAAAGGATACTAACCATGTATGTTCATCTTTGTAGATGATTGATTCTTCAAGGCAATTTGCTGATGGCGAGGTGATAATGAGAGTTGGCGGTGGTGCACGTTTCAGAAAAAGCTAGAGGTGGGTAAAGTACTTCGTCACTGTTTAAACAATGTTAATTTTATTCGTAGATTCTCTAGTAATTTGATTTCTTTATCCTTGTTGCATGAACAAAATTTTGATATTTCTTTTAATAATAATATGTTTATTATTTTTAAGAATGGATTCGATATTTTTCGTGTAAAACTTTCAAACAGACTGTATATGCTTAAACCAAATGAACGAACATTAAATAATTCAGAATTATTCAAGGTAGCAAATCCAAAAGGTCACAAACAACAAAAGGTTTCTCAGGAAGATGATACGTATCTTTGGTATCTTAGGTTGAGACATATTAATGTTGACAGAATAAACCGATTAACAAAGCATGGTGCTTTGAGAGAACCTAAAGTTGGAACTCTTCTAGTTGGTGAATATTGTCTAGAGGGTAAAATGACTAAGAGTCCTTTCTCTGGAAATTGTCAAAGAGCCAAAGAACCACTTGAGCTAGTATATAGTTATGATTATAAACCGATCAATTTACAAGCTAGAGGTGGGTAAAGTATTTCGTCACTTTTATTGATGATTACTGTGGATGCGGTTAAACTTTCCCAATGCACTAAAAGTTTGAAACTTTTAGAAAGTTAAAGACCTCAAAGTTGAAGCTGAAAAGAAATCACTTAAATCTTTGAAAACATTTCGACCAGATCAAGGTGGTGAATGCCTTGATTTCAAATTCAAGGATTACCTGCTGGAGTATAGCATTCTATCCCAAATCACAACACCTGCAACACCACAGTAAAATGGTGTTTCAGAAAGGAGAAACCGAACTTGATTGCATATGCTTAGGTCTATATTAAGCTACTCATCACTACCATTCACATTCTGGAGATATGCACTTCAAACGACAACTTACATTTTAAATGTAGTTCCTTCTAAAGTTGTAAGCAAGACACCTTTAGAGTTATGAAATGTCTCCAAACCTAGTTTGCATCATTTCCATATATGGGGGTGTCCAACTCACGTTCTTAGACCTAAGTCTGGAAAGTTAGACTCAAGGTGTGAAGTGTGTATTTTTGTTGACTATTCTCTAGAAATTAGGGGTGAGAACTTTTATAGTCGCAAGGATCAAAAGGTGTTTGTATCAAAAAATGCTACTTTCTTCGAACACGACTATATGGTAAACTATAAACCTTGGAACAAAGTAGTTCCCGAAGAACTAGCATCTTATGAGATCAGACCATCTACATCATTAACTGATAAATAAGAAACCATTGTTCCTATTCAAGAAACCCTAGTGTCATATCGTAGTGGGAGGGTTATGAGACAATCTATTTGTTATGAACTCGAGGCACATGTCCTAGTGTCAAACACTGATAAGAACGATCCATTAACCTTTAAAGTGGTAATGGATGAATTTGAAAAGGAGAAATGGCAAGATGCCATGAACCCAAAAATGGAATCGATATATTCCCATTATTTCTGGGAGCTTGTAGATCCATATGAAGAAATTATGCCCATTGGATGCAAATGGGTTTTCAAGAAGAAAAGATGTACAGATAGGAAAGTAGAGACTTTCAAAACTCGGCTAATAGCCAAAGGCTATACTCAAAGGGAAGGAGTCGATTGTGAAGATACATTCTCTCCCGTTGCTATGCTAAAATCCATTTACATTCTTTTATCCATAGCAACTAGTTTAGACTATGAAATATGGAAAATGGATGTCAAGACAGGCTTTCTGAATGGCTCTTTTAAAGAAATCATCCATATGATGCAACCAGAAGGTTTCATGAAAAATGGGTAAGAGCAGAAAGTATGCAAGTTCCTTAAATTCATTTATGGATTAAAGCAAGCATCAAGATCTTGGAATCTTACTTTTGATGAAATTATTAAATCATATGGCTTCAAACAAAATATTGACGAAGCTTGTATTTATAAATTCATCAAAGATAAGATAGTGGTTTTTTAGTTCTTTATGTAAACGATATTATGCTTATTGGGAATGATGTGGAAACTTTGTCGTAAGTAACCAAGTGGCTCATTGAGAAATTCTAAATGAAATATTTGGGAAAGGTTAGCTATGTTTAGGCATCCAAATCCTAAGAGATAGTAAGAACAAGCTCTTGGCACTTTTTCAGGCAACTTATATTAATACGGTGCAGGAAAGATTCTCTATGGAAAGTTCTAAGAAAGTTAATTACCGACCAGACATGGAATTATCTTTTTCAAGGAGTAGTTTCCTAAGACATGTTAGGAGGAAGAGGATATGCGGAAGGTTTCTTATGCTTCAGCGGTCGAGAGTCTCATATATGTCATGTTGTGGACAGGATCAGACATTTGTTATGTAGTAGGAACTATCAGTCATTATCAATCGAATACTAGTTTTGAACACTGCATTGTAGTAAAGAATATTCTCAAGTATCTTAGGAGAATTAAAAATTATATGCTTGTTTATTTAGGAGGAGACTTGAACCCCACTAGATATACTAATTCTTATTTTCAATCAGATAGGGACAATCAAAAGTCTACGTCTGGATCAGTATCCACCCTAGGTGGAGGAGTTGTAGTTTGGATAAGTATTAAACAATCTAGCATTGCAGATTTTACCATGGAAGCTGAATATATAGCGGCTTATGAAACTACGAAAGAAGCGATTTGGCTCATAAAGTTCTATACAAATCTGGAAGTAGTTCCAGACTTGGATAAATCATTAATCCTGTACTATGACAACAGTCGGGCAATAGCTTACTTAAAAGAACCAATGAGTCACGAGAGGGTTAAGAACATTGAGAGGAAATACCAATTTGTAACAGAGATCGTACATAGATGAGATGTGACTGCTATGAATATAGCGTCATATCATAACCTGGTTGATCCTTTTACCAAGACATCTCCTGCGAAGTCATTTAAGGGTCATGTGTGAAATATGGGGTTCAGAGAGACGCCACATTTGCTTTAGGGTAATTGGGTAAGTTTTGGGCATAGTGCTCTCAAAGCATGTGTAAAAATATTTTAATTTGAAATTAATAAAAATAAATTTTCTTATTATTGTCTTTTCCAAATTATTATTGAATAATTTAATAAATATCTAAAAATTTCATATTCAATAATGAAATTATGATCTTGTATTAGTACAAGATGATTAAAATCATAGAAAATGAATAAAATAGTCTGCAACATATTGAAGTATGAAATCTTTAATTAATGATGTGGATCACTGATGTGGATAGACATTTTAGTGAATGTACTTTATATAATTAGATTATATAAGGCATGACCGATGTGGATTAATACATTTATTAACTTACCATTTATCATAAAGATTTAATACATATCAATCACATGATCATATGTAGATTAGTCTAAATTCCGAGTAGTCATGAATTCATATACATCTACTGGATCATTTGGTTCACTCGTTAAGGTTTGTTTATAAAACAGGCTATTGACTTTTGTTTTGGAGATTCAATTACATGGATGGCTGGGAATATGATTTTACAAGATTTGAAATCCAAGCTTTCCTAACGGATCGTATATTGGTTCTCTTAAATGTTAATCTGGAACTAACTGATTATTGAGCTCAAATTTTTACTATAAATTGACCCTTCACTAGTATATAAATGGTTTTTGAGGATCAATAGGTAATTAGAAGAGTAAACCTATAATTTTGACCAACTCTAATTTATGAAATAATAATTGGAGTACAGAACTATATGAACAATGGACTATAGAAGATTGCTCTGCAAACATATTATGTAATTACTAACAAATGCTACTTCGAACTTGGAACGAGCATGAAGAAATTAACGATACTTCTTTATCTTTTGAGTTGTTGTGAAATGAAGTTACATAACATATTTCATATATGAATGGATAAAGAAAAACCGTTTCAACATCAAAAACAACAAAAACTAGAGCAAACATATAATAACGGATTCGAAATTGTAACCGACACATGTGGGTAGGTAGAGAATACCTAGGGGCGCGAGACAACTCTCTCTAAGGAACTCGGCAAAATAGCCCCGTAACTTCGGGAGAAGGGGTGCCTCCTCACAAAGGGGGTCGTAAAGAGCTATTTCTCTTTTTTTTTAATTGATTTTGAGAAGAGTTTCTCTTTGGAGAGCACAGTACGATGAAAGTTTTATGCTGTGTTCGGGGGGGAGTTATTATCTATCGTTAGCCTCTATGGTAGAATCAGTCGGGGGCCTGAGAGGCGATGGTTTACCGCCTCAAAAAGCATTAAGGCTGCAAAGACTAATGCACCAATTGTGGTACAATAGAGTTGTAATTCACTAGTTCTATTCGATACGGGGAGGAAAAGAACCCAACCCTTCTAGGGGGATTCCATCCGCAAACGCAAAGTTTATGGCTGACTGATATTGCTCATCATCATTTAGCTATTGCATTTATTTTTCTCATTTAGGATTAACATCTTATAGGGTCCTTTTTGAGCGAATCTATTTCTATGGAAAAATAAAACATGTTGTAGAAGTATTTGCTAATGATTTTCTGGCTATCCTACGGGTCTTCAAGGATCATTTCATGCATTATGTTAGATATCAAGGAAAATCAATTCTTTTGAAGAAGAAATGATTAATCAGACGAGAATAGAATAAAGATAGAGTCTCATTCTACATGTCAATATCGACAAAAATGAAATTTATAGTAAGAGGAAAATCCGTCGACCTTAAAAATCGTGAGCACTACCAAAGTGTTTCAAAGAAGGGTTATCCTGACGTAGGTATGCTTCTGGCTTAGATGACTTAAGTTAAATAGAATCTCTATCGTCATGTTACTCTAGGGATAACAGGCTGATCTTCCCCAAGAGCTCACATCGACGTGAAGGTTTGGCACCTCGATGTCGGCTCTTCGCCACCTGGGGCTGTAGTATGTTCCAAGGGTTGGGCTGATGCTTTTTCTATTCTTTTCCTTGGCGCAGCTGGGTCATCCTAGACTTAAACCAGAGACCTCACCCGTGAAGTAAATTGTCGCACCTACGGTCCAACCAATTGGGAGAGAATCAATAGATTCCTTTTTCGGGAGCGATTCATCCTTCCCGAGCGTAGTACAATGGGAAAAAGAAGCCATTGCAATTGCCGGAAATACTAGGCCCACTAAAGGCACAAAAATAGAGGGTAAGTTGTTGAGAGTTCGTAGTGGCTCTGTTCCATGCCTCATTTTATAGAGAACCTCAAAGTGGCTCTTTCATTATATTCCATCCATATCCCAATTCCATTCATTTAATATCCTTTTCAATAAAATGCTTCTCCAATCTAAGTTTTTCTTACGTCTCGAATGAATTCCAGGACATATTCGAAGAAATTACGATCGTCAGTAGGAATGGTTTGTAGATTATGAACAGCTAGAAGGGCTGAACCTAATAAGATAGCAATTACAACCCAAGTACCAAAAATAATTCAGTTCAGATGTGGGATACCTATCCAGAAGCTTTTGCAACTCAATCATGTATGATGGAATCATCAAAGATTTGACCTTTTCGAACTCTATCTTGGGCGGGGCATCAAGTACATGTATCTTTACCAATTAACCAATTTCTAGACGTTCGTGCAGATCCAGTGTAGTTCCCTTTTCACTCTACAAGGATCAAAATCAAATTAACGTTAACATTCAAGATTATGCAGGATTATACACAAAAGATCCTTTTTTGGCTCTCTCTTTAGCCCTATGTCTCTTATCCTTAGAAGGTCTTCCTCCATAAGCAGGTTTTTTTCCTGTAGTAAGAGCAATTATGAACCCTCTAGACCATCCCATGGGGGTATAGGTTTTCGGGGCATTGGATTCTCACCAATGTTTGCGTTACTCAAGCTGACATTCTCGCTTCCACCTTAGAGGGAAGCACCTGCGCGAGCTTAGAATTATGATTTATTATAATTAATAAATAAGATTATTTAATTAATAATCTGATTTATTGGAGCTTAGAATTATGGGTCCATGGTCTCTAGACCACCCCTATACTACACAGTCTAGGGTATGAATGTTTCAGGACATAAGAAAAGGACTAGCTTGCAAAAGGAATTAAGTTTCTGGAGTAAATATATAATTATGAGATAATATGTGAAATTAATTAATTAAGAATGAATTATTATAATTTTCAGAAATTATAATTAATTGATTATATTGATTGGTTTTGAATTCATCAATAAATGAGACAATATATTTAATTTATGAAATTAATAATATTGAATTTGAATTAACTAATCTATTATATTTGAACTATCATATAAGTTAGTCGATAGGTGTGGTCAGATAAGTTAATTTTGAATTAACTGATATCTAAATATTTATCTATACTACAATAAATATAAAATTTCAAAAATTACCATGTGGCCGAACTGCCACACGTCAATTATTGATTTTCAATCATAGATTAGCATGACACTTCAGTGGCTCGTGCATACTGTAGTGCGACACAACACTATCGTGGTGTGTGGGACTCTGTAGTGCCTCACGGCGCTACAGTAGTCTATGAGACACTGCAGTGCTACACGGCACTATAGTGTGGCGTAAACTGCAGTGGGTCTCATTATAGTGGTATATTTGTAAATAATTTATTATATCCTGGAACTCTAAAAATCCAATGAGCCTTGACCTACAATCATATATAGATAATGTTCTATTTGCCTCATTAAGAAATCATAGGTGTGATTAATTTGTTAATAAAAGGTTTATAAGTTCTCTAATTCTCTCTAAGAGTTCTATCTCAAAAGTGTTTCTCCAAATCTCTAATTCTCATGTGTTGAGTACATCTAGAAACAGAAAAGTGTTCTTAATTTATTCTACGTACCCACACACTTCCTAGTATGTTTGAGGATTGATTTGGAGGATCTTGGTGTGGATCTCACAGTTCATTCTTTGTTAAATCTCACACTCATTGTTTTACTAGAAGATAGCAAGGATGCTTAATAGACTTCGAGAGATATTATTACTTTCTATAAATTTCTTTAATTATATATATATATACTTAATGGATCCATTGAGAAATTTTGTTTTTCACAAAAAAAAATATTTTTCAATCAATAAAATGTTTAGTAAGCCGCATCTATTGCTCACCTCGATTTCCAACATCGCATATGAAATGTGTCGTGACCTAAGCTTCATGGACAATCCATCGTGTTTAATTTCTTCGGCGCGCCTTAGCATATGGATGACTTGATAACGATAGCAAACACTCATGTACATTAGCCCCTTGTGCATGTTTAATGCAAAGTCATAGAAATTTCACACAAATTTCATGTTTCTTTCTGATGATTCGTACTGAGGCGCCACAACCAAGGTGCCATGACCAAAATTCTCCGTGGCCTATTAGCCCCCTATGCAAGTTTAATGCAAAGTCATAAAGCTTGCACACAAATATCAACTCGCATTCCTCTATCTCACCTTCATCTCCATTCATTTAATCAAAGAGAAACCCTAGAGGCCTATTTTTCTCTTCATATAACTTCACTCAAACGCCGGCGCTAGACTTTTCACTGGAGTAGCTCTGCAAAATGCACCAAACCTATACGTTTCCACGTTTGACGTGGTCTTGGTCTATATCATCATGGGCGTGGTCTGTAAATGTTGAAGCAGAGGACGCTACCTAGGTTTCACGGCGTGGGTAACTGAGTTTCGTGGTCATCATTCTCGACTTCATGGTGTGGGATTCTACCTGAGGACCTTGACGATCATCGTTGTTGCCGTTTGAGCATCAGAACATAGTTCGCCATTTAGGTATCTTTGTGCTCATCTCGTGAGCTGAAAAAGTCCTTAACGATCTTGGCTGAAATTGACAAAAGAATTACATAGAAACAAAACTTCATGACTCAGTTAGACATTCTGGATCAAGACGAGAAGGATTGAAGACTTAGTTCATATTTCTTTACTTAAATTTTGTACATTTTATTTTGATTTCCTATTTCCCTTCGTTCATTCCATCAGAGAATACACACTTTTGTTTCTTTCCATGTAATCATTAGATGAACTATTCTTATCATGAGAAGAATAATTTGGATTGTGCGCATGACTAATGTTATCAATATTCAAGTAATTCAATCATAGATATAATTTGATTGTTTTAAATTTCTAAGGCATTTTGAATTTAAAATACAAATCAATATCGAGTTTTTTATTGCATCATATCATCATGATACGATTCAGTTATATACATATCGACGTTGCCGCAAATAACAACTTCATGTCGTCATGGTGATTTTTGCTACTTACATAATTACACCATTCATCGCGGCAAATTTTACTCAAAATGATATGACAGATTTCGCTACTTACATAAGTAGGCCACTCATTCTAGAATTGTATCATTGTCATAGATGCATTTGCTATTGATTCAAATTACTTCTATGCTTAGGCCACCCACATTGGCAATTTTGTCGTTGTCATGGGTGCAGCCTACGACAATTTGGTGGCATGCATATCTAAGTTACCCGCTTCGGCAACTTTGTCGTTGCCGTGGATACACTTAGTGGCAATTTGGTTCTTTACATACCTAAGACACCCGCCTTGGAAATTTTATCCTTGTCATGGGTGCACTTAGCGGCAATTTGGTTCTTTATGTACCTAACTCACTTGCCTTGTCACTTTTGTGGGTGCACTTGGTGGCGATTTGGTTCTTTACATACCAAGTCACCTGCCTTGGAAAGTTTTTTGTTGTCATGGGTGCACTTAGCGATGATATGATTCTTTACATACCTACGTCACCCGCCTTGCAAATTTTGTCATTTCTTGGCAATTTTGTCATTGTTATGGGTGCAATTAGTAGCAATTTGTTTCTTTACATATATAAGTCACCCGCCTTGGCAATTATGTCATTGTCGAGGGTGCACTTAGAGGCGATTTGATTATTCACATATCTAGGTCACCTACCTTGTCAATGTTTTCGTTATCTTGTAGAGGTGTTCAAAACTAAACCGAACCAACCGAATTGAACTGAAGTGAACAAAAATTTGTCAGTTCGGTTCGGTTTAGAAAGTTTTTTAACCGAACCAAAACCGTAAATTCATATTATTTCATATAGAACCGAACTGAACTGAACCGAACCAATACAAACTTTGTTTTTATTATTTTTTTCAATAATATCATTTAAAAATTATTTTTAATTCATAAAACCAAACCGAAACTCACAGTTCGGTTCGGTCTTTTGACATTCACGGTTCGGTTCGGTTTGGCATATAGCAGAACTGAATGTTTTAGTTCCGTTTGATTTTTGCCCACTAACCAAATCGAGCCGTGTTCACTCCTATTGTCTTGGATGCACTTAGCGGTGATTTGATTCTTTAGACCTAAGTCACCCGTTTTGGCAATTTTGTTGTTGTTGTGGGTGCACTATGCGGCGATTTGGTTCTTAACATACCTTAGTCACCCACCTTGGCAATTTTGTCTTTGTCGTGGGTGCACTTAGCGGTGATTTTATTCTTTACATACCAAAGTCACTCGACTTGGCAATTTAGTCATTGTCGTGGGTGCACTTAGCGGTGATTTGATTCTTTACATACTTAAGTCACCCTTCTTGGTTATTTTGTCGTTGTCGTAGGTGAACTTAGCGGTGATTTAATTATTTGTATACCTAAGCCACCCCTCTTGGCGATCACTTGGTTGCCATGAGTGCGCTTAGTGGCGATATGTATACATGTACATTAATAAGAGAAAGACAACAATTTTGAAACACCACATAGATTATAAAGACCCTGAATACTCTAGACGTCGTTCTAGCGATTCAGTGAAGCATGATTTTTACAAGATGTGGGCCAAAGAAAACTAGCCATGGAACACCTAGTTGTTGGTATTTGATAAACATGCAAACGGAAAGGTTGCTGCTCAACATGTTCAACATTATCTGTGTGATTTCTGCATTTTTCAAATTTTCATCAAATAACCGCCTAAGTGTAAAGCCTTCTTTTGTTGCGTGAGTAGTAACGCGATGGAACCAACAATATCGAGGGGATTTCTTATCCTCCCATAATGGGAACATCTCCACCCATGGTAGTTTTACCTCATTGTCTTTGACACAAGCGTTTAGTAATGCCTCAACTTTGTCCATTGGACAAGGAAATGGTGGTGGCGAATCTTTGTTATCCCTTGTTCTTTTAACTCCCCTTCCTTGTGGTTGTGCTAGCGTTACTTGTGATGTGAATTGTGAGAGGGACCCATGGGCGATCATTACGTCCATTTCGATCTAGTGGTCTAGGTCCTCTCAAGGACGCATTTGTACATCATGCCGCATCAATGAGACGTGCGAAAGTGATTATGACCAAGTTTTCAAGGTGTATTCTATACTCATCAATCATGCCAGAATGCACATTTGACCAAAGCTTCCTCTTTAAAATCCTCTTGACAATCTATCACCTTATCTCTGAAACACTGAACATAAATCACTAATTCCTCACATACGATTGCATCTCCTGGCCCAAGTCAAGAATGCTGGTTTTTTCTTCCAACACAAAAAATTTTGTGTAAAACACGCTGACTATTTGTCCCCATGTCAAAATCAATCCCGAAGCCAAATTGGCATACTACATATAAGCCCAATTAGTGATAGACTTGGAAAATTCTCTATGACGCATAAATTCATCATAACATTAGATGGCCCTAAGCCATCATTAAAACGTACTATATGCTCCTTAGCACACCCTATTTTTGCATTATACTTCTAAAATTTTACTGGCACATAATCGGCTGGGTAGGCCTTCACGGCAAGCTCCACCGGGTAGGGGGGACGAAAATCAACCATTGAATCATTCATAGTGGAAAATGAAATGGTGGCACTGGCTTTCTATAGCTGGAGCATTTTCTCCAAGTCCTCGTGTGTAATAAAATCACTAGACTTCTCTCTATTGTTAGTGTTGGGTGTTGGCAAAGTCTGGTGCGGGGTGGTGATGGGATGTTGTATCATGGCAGGGTGTGGGGTCATGGTAGGGTTTGATGTCATGGTAGGAGTGGCGTTGACAAATGGTCTACGTTATCATCTCCTGCAGCAACAGGTCTAGGAAGTCCTTCACCAACAATGGGTTGAGGGGATTAGCCTGAGCATTGATCTATGTTTACTCTATGGTGAGTATTTGAGACGACACAACCGGGGATGAATGTAGCAGAGAATTTTGTGCGGTGGATGTAACTATTGAGGTGAGGGTGCATACCAAAGCCTGAATTTCAGCAGTAGAGGTTTGAAGGTCTCTTATGGCAGCGGCATGGTCCACCGCTGATGTGGCGGCAGTAGTAGCGGAGTTAGCGCCCTACTCATGTGAACTGGTGTCTTCCGTCTCCTGGTTTGTCATGTCCGTGAGTGGGTTCATATCACCTTCCACTCGAGATGAGTTTCTACGAGTTGGCAGTCCACATCCAACCATGATTAAGCTTCTTTTCACAAACTACTCCCCAGTAGGGTCGCTAAATGTACAAGATCAAAGGGGTTAGGGGGAGTAGTCTAGTCAAAGCCACCAAATAACGTTTCTAGAGAATGTGGAGAAGAAGGCTTGGGGTGAAGGCGAGCATTGAGTCAGCCAAGAGATGGTGACAAAATGCTCAAGTGTAATGTGGTGGTTGGAATAATACACAAATCCCCATAAATGTGACAAGGGGTCTCTATTCATAAGTTATTGTGTGGGGACCATCGCAAATAACCTCGTGATTAATTACGTAGGTCCTAATTAATCATAACCATTTCTACTAAAAAATTCTAGTAATGGTTAAGGGAATCTCACGTTCTTCCAATCGCAATGGTACGTCATGCTTCCAACCGAGGAGGATTCAGGAGGTGAGCTATATCGACACATGAAAGCATCACTCCCTAATCGCTCTTCTGGGTCACAGCATATTTTGGTCGTGATGCATTTTGGTAGTGGCGCCTTGTGATCACGGCGGCGTGATATGTCTCTCATAAAAGGAAGGTTTCGGCACAGATGGCACGACATCCTGTGGTCTTTAGCGTCTTTCCATGACCCCTAAGCACCAAAGTTGAGGAGGCGATCAATTTCACTGAGGAGGAGGCCCATTGTTCCACCAACCTCACAGTGATGCCTTGGTTATCTCACCTCTAATAACCAACATCAAGATCTGAAGGACAGTGATAGATGATGGAAGCTTGATTGACATCCTAAGCCACTCCTCCTTCTTATAGATGGGACTGGACCCCAAGCAACTTCGTCTTTTCCTAACACCCCTTGTGGGGTTCGGATGACATGAGGTGATTCTCGAGTAATAATGCTTCATGTGACTTGGGAAAAGCCCCCCACCTCGCCACCAAACTTCTCAAGTCCAGGGTTGTGAAGTGCAACAAGGTCTACAACGCCATCCTTAGCCGACCTGCCATTCAAAAATTTAAGGCCATGCCTTCCACCTACCACCAGGTCATGAAATTCCCTACCCTCGTAGGCACGGTGCTGGTTCGTGGGGATCAGAGAACAACAAGAGAATTCTACGCAACGACTCTCCACGGAAAGGACTTGGTGGCCATGATTAGTGTCTTGCCCGAGGATCGGCTCCATGCAGAACTAGTAGAGCCATTGGAACTAATCGCTCTCATTCCTAAGCAACCAGACTAAGTTGTTCAAGTCAGGTCACTACTCACTCCTGACCAAAAGGAGGAACTATCATTTTTCCTTCGAGAAATCATAGACATCTTCGCCTGGACCCACGAAGGCATGCCCAGTGTAGACCATAAGGTCATCACCCACCACATGAACATCAAACTAAAGTTCAAGACCACCAAGAAAATGAGGAGAAGTGTCAACTTGACGAGAGACCAGGCCCTCATGAATAAGTATAGAAACTGCTCTTAACGGAATTCATCAGGTAGGCCCATTACCAAGAGTTGTTGGCTAAAGTTTAGCTAGTAAAAAGGGCCAACGGAAAATGGTGGGTTCACATCGACTTCACCAACCTGAATAAGGCATTCCCCAAGGACAGCTTTCCTCTACCCGAGATAGATAAACTTGTTGACGCCACATTGGGGCATGATTTGCTCAGCTTTATGGATGCCTACTCAGGGTACAACAAAATTTTGATGCATCTACCTAATCAGGAGAGGACCTCCTTCATCACCAGTCGAGGGACTTATTTACTACGTAAGCAAGGCTATGGTAGGATTGGAAACGTGCTTCCGTGACCTAGAAAATATTGCCTCGCTCTTGTCATTGCTACAAAGAAACTTCGGCCTTACATCCAAATGCATTCCACTCAGGTCGTGACAAACTCCCTGCTTAGATAGGTGCTCCAAAACATGAGACCTCAGGACGAATAACCAAGTGGGCTATCAAACTTAATGTATTCAAACTCTAGATCATCCCAAAAACCGCTATTAATGGTCAGACCGCTCGCGGCAGAAGTGTGTTAAAAGAAAATTTAATAAATCAAATATTTTCATAAAAACAAAATTATGCGCCACAACGATAACAAAAAACATTTTTATTGAAAAGTCTTTTCAATCCATTAGGATCAATAATATATTTATAAGTTAAATCTACAGCATATAAGATTAGAAATTAAATACCTCTTGTAGTCTAAATAAAGTATCCTCACAAAAACAACCGATCCTCTGTTCCCACGAAACTATTCTAACGATCAGTATACTCTGAGATCCACACCAAGATCTTCCAAGTCAATCTTGAGCGCACTAGGACGTGTGTGAGCATGTAGAATATAACGAAGACACTTTTCTGTCTCTAGATATACTCAACACATAAGATCTAGAGATTTTACTGAGAATGACTTTTATTAGACTATTCTCTAAAAGAACACGATGGTAATTCTTTTCAGAGATTTGATTAACTCTTAATCGTAGAGAAAAATCACTCTGAGCAATTGTGTTATCAACTCAATTCTCTAATTGATGAAGTGATTCAACTCATTGATCTAATAGATGCCATTAGAATAATATATGTAAATTTTTTTTGTTAATGACGTATAAGATATTTAGGGATAATTATAATTAAAAATTAATATTTAATTTTAAAACACCCAATACAGTAGGACCCACTGTATAATGGTACACAACTACAGTGCCACATGGCACTGTAGTGTTTCACCCCTACTACTCTAGTGCCATGTGGCACTACAGTAGTCCATCTCAATCTCTGACACACAATCAGTGATTGACATGCGGCGATTACTGTAAATTAAATATTTATTTTAATCAGATAAATATCAAGATATCAGTTAATTGAAAATTAATATCTCTCATTATTCATATCAACTAAAATATCTGATATTTCACAAATAACAGATTTAATTTATCCAAATTATTATCTAATAATAATTTAATTATCTAATTCTCCAAATTAGATATTCTGTCTCACTAATCGTGAAAATTAAATTGATATATATATATATATATATAAATATGTACTTGCCCCACAAAAATCAATTCTTAATTAATTAATCACACCAAATTATCTTATAATTATGTACTTGCCCCAAAAAAAAATCCTTTGTAAGTTAGTCATTTTCTCATGTTCTAAAATATTTACACCCTAGACTACGTAGTATAGAGGTTACTTGAGGACCATGAACCTATAATCATAAGCTCTAACAAAGTAGATTATTAATTAAATAATCTTATTTATTAATTCTATTATTACTCCACTATAAATTTAGAATTGCTCCCTTAGAGATTATAGATTATATTTACAGACTATTCTCATGTAGTCCACTGATATAATCATTTCATGTATTTATATCCTCTAATTATTGGTTCGCAAATTAGAAATATTCAAAATTACTATTTTACCCTTCTAATTACATTTTTATAATTAAGTACCATTAATTCACTAGTGAATGGCTAATTGATAATTTTATTATAAATTTGAGCTCAATAGACATTCAGTTCCAGAATTAAAACAAAAGGGAACCAATATCTGATCAGTTAAGAAAGCTTGGATTTCAAATCTTATAAGATCATGTTCTCAGCCATCCATATCATTGAATCTTCAAAATAAAAGTCGTTAGCTTATTTTACAAACAAACCTTAACGAGTAAATCAAAATATCCAGTAGACTTGTATAAGAGTTTATGACTACTCAGGATTTAAACTTATCTATATATGATCATTGAATTGATGTGTATTAAATCTTTATGATAAACGACACGTTGATAAATATGTTAATTCACATCGATCCAGTCATACATAATCTCATTATATAAAGTACACTCACTAAGATATCTATCATAATCAATGATCCAGAACTATATCACATGCATTCATAATGCTTAGTGAACCATACTAGCAATCATTCATTAAAGATTTCATACTTTAATATCTTGCTACAATTTTTTCATTATCTATGATCTTAATCCTCTCGTACTAATACAGGATCATAGTCTTATTAATGAATATGAAATTTTCATATATTCATATAAATTATTCAACAATAATTTAAAAGAACAATTAAAAGAAAAATGTAATCCTCATTAAATTTCGTATTAAAATGTCAATACACATATTTTGAGAGTATAACCCCTAACAATCTTCCACATTCCCTAAAGCAAATATGGCATCTCTCTCAACCTCATGTTTCACACATGACCCTCAAACAACTTCGCAGGAAGTGTCTTGTAAATGAGTCAGCCAGGTATCGATCCAATGTTATCTCCATTACGGTCAAAGTCATATTCTGATCCAACGTTATCTTCATAAAATTTAGATCACCTCGGTGTATGACCCGGACGTCGACTTTCGACTATCCTTATCTGATTCAGAATCAATATATCTAGTGTAATTTAGGTCTCCAACTGAACAAACAAGCATATAATTTCTCGTTCTCCTAAGATACTTGAAAATGTGATTTACTATAATTTAGTGTTCTAAACCTGGTTTCAATTTATAACGACTGACAATTCCGACAGCATAACAGATGTCTGGTCTCGTACACAAATGGCATACATGAGACTTCCAACTACTGAAGGATAGGGAACCTTTCTCATATCCCCTTCCTCAGGATGTGTTTTAGGACATGCTCCTTGGAGAGGACAATTCCATGTCTAGTCTATTGTTGACCTTTTCTTGAAATTCTCCATAGAGAATCTCTCTAACACCTTATCAATGTAAGATGTCTGAGAAAGTGCCAAGAGTTTGTTCTTTCTATCTCTTAGAATTTGAATGCGTAGAACATAGCTTGCTTCTCCCAAATCATTCATTTGAAATTTCTCAACTAACCAAGTCTTTACTTTTGATAGAATTTCTATATCATTCTTAATAAGTAGAATATCATCAACAAAAAGAACTAAGAAAACCATTATCTTATCTTTGATTTATTCATAAACACAAGTTTCGTCAACATTTTGCTCGAAGCCATAAGACTTTATAATCTCATTAAAGGTAAAATTTCAAGATCTAGATGCTTGCTTTAATCTATAAATGCGTTTAAACAACTTCCATACGTTCTAATATTACCCCTTTTATATGAACTCTTCTGGTTGCATCATATAGATGTTTTCTTCAAGAGAGTCATCCAGAAAAGTTGTCTTGATGTCCATTTGTCATATCTCATAGTCAAAACTAGTTGCTATGGACAAAAGGATGTGCATGGATTTTATCATGGTCACAGGGGAGAATGTCTCTTCATAGTCGACTCCCTCCCTTTGTGTATAGCCCTTGACTACTAACTGTTCCTTAAAAGTCTCTACTTTCCCATATACACCTCTTTTCTTCTTAAAGATTCATTTACATCCAATGGGCCTGACATCTTCATATGGATCTACAAGTTCCCAAACGGAATTGGAATACATAGATTACATTTCCTAGTTCATGGCGTCTTGCCATTTCTCCTTTTCAGGATCATCCATTGCTTCTTCATAAGATAATGGATCGTCCTTATCAGTGTCTAACACTAGGACATGCACCTCTAGTTCGTAGTGATCTGGTTGTCTTACAACACTCCCACTACGACGTTGCACTAGGAATTCCTTCGCAAGAACTATGGTTTCTCTGGTTTGTCATTTATCAATAGAAATAGAAGGTGGTTTGATCTCATCAGCCACTAATTCCTCAAGAACTACTTTGTTACGAGGTTTGTAGTCTCTAGTTTTCCCCCCAGGAAACCTTTTAAAATTTTGCTTCAAATTATAGCAATCGCAGTTCCGAATTAGTGGATTTTGGCTATCTCTTTAGCCCTATGTCTACAGAATAAGGGAAAAAATGTTGTTCATTTTCTCCATATAGTCGTGTTCAAGGAAAGTGGCATTTATCGATACAAACATATTTTGATCCTTGTGACTATAAAAGTACCCACCTCTAGTTTCTAGCATAGCCTATGAATATTCATACCTTAGACATTGAGTCTAACTTTCCGGTTTTGGGTCTAAGAATGTGAGCTAGATGCCCATATATACGAAAAGGACGTAAACTAGGTTTGGAGTCATTCCATAACTCTAAAGTTGTTTTGCTTATAAATTTAGAGGGCACTACATTCAAAATGTAAGTTGTCGTGTGTAGTGCATATCCCCAAAATGTATGTGACAGTGATGAGTAGCTTAACAACGACCTAACCATATCCAATAAGGTTCGGTTTCTTCTCTCTGAAACACCATTTTGCTATGGTATTCCAGGTGCTATGAGTTGGGATAGGATTCTACTCTCTAGAAAAGAATCCTTGAATTCTAAATCCAAGTATTCACCACCTCGATCGGATCTAAGGGTTTTTAATGATTTACCTAATTGTTTTTCAGCTTTAGCTTTGAAGTCTTTAAACTTTCCAAAAGTTTCAGACTTTCTTAGTAGTAGGTAAGTATAACCATATCTTGAGTAGTCATCAATGAAAGTGACAACCACCTCTAGCTTGCACATTGATCAGTCCACAGACATCACTATGTACTAGCTCAAGTGGTTCCTTGGCTATTTGTCCATTTCCTGTGAAAGGTTCTCTTAGTCATTTTACCCTCTAGATAGGATTCACAAACAAGAAGAGTTTCAACTTTTAGTTCTCTCAAAGCACCATGCTTTGTTAACCTATTTAACCTATCTAGATTAATGTGCCCCAACCTAAGATGCCAAAGATATGTGTTATCATCATCATGAGAAACTCTTTGTCGTTTGTTACTTTTATGTTTTTCTACTTTAAATAATTCAAAGTTATTTAACTTATGTTCAGTCGGTTTATACAGTCCGTTTATAACTTTTGCATGACAAAAATCAAAACCATTCTTAGAAATAATAAACTTTTTACTAATAAAAGAAATTTCGAATAACTGTTCTTGCAAAAATGAAAGAGAAATCAAATTTTTAAAAAAACTAGGAATATAATAAACATCGTTCAAAACTAAATAATTATATCCAAAATGTAAATGGACTGTCTCTAATGTTTTAGCTGACATGAGCACACATGACCTCGCCATCAGCCAGCTCCCTTGACAAATCAAGCAATTGCAAAGATGAACATACATGGTTAGTGGCTCCTGAATCAAGTATCTAGAATGACAAATCATATTCCACTAAACAATTTTCAAGTACAAGTAAATCATATTTACCTTTCTTTTTCAGCTTGGAGAGATATTTGTTACAGTTTCTCTTCCAATGACCTTCAATCCTACAATGGAAATATTTTCCTTTCGGCTTGTTGTCGTTCTTGTTCTTCTTGACTTTTGGCGATGTCTCGACTTTCTTCCCTTTCTTGTTCTTACTTTTTCCCTTACCATTGATCTTCTTCCTCTTGTTACTTTTAACAACCGTGAAAGAAGGATTTTGCTTGATAACATTTACCTCGCTCTTTTTGGTCATTCTAAGGTTGAGTGACTCAAAAGTCTGCAGTTCATTCAATAATTGGATCATGTTGAATTGAAACTTTTTCATAACATAGTTGATCATGAATTTAGAAAAATATGGTGTGAGCGACTCAAGTATAATGCTAACTTGAGTACGCTCATCAATTGTCGCCTCATGTACTTCTGTGTAGTGCATTATATTGATCATGTTCAAAACATATTCTAACACAGAAGTACCCTTTCACATCTTAGTCGTCATTTAGCTCCTAGTGGCCCCATGACGACTTTGATAAGACTGCTGCCCAATCATCGCATGTAAAGATTCTATAATCTTATAGGTCGTCTACATACTTTCATGCTTCGTTCTAAAAACATCGTTAACGCTAACAAGAATGTAGCACTTTGCCTTGCTGTTTGATATGATCCAAACATCATATTTGTCCCTAACATTCTTAGGGGCATTAGCAGCTGGCTTCTCAGGACATTCCTCAGAAAGAACAAACTTATGGTTCTTACAAATCAGCATTAAGTTCATATTTGATTTCCAACGTATGAAATTATCACCATTCAATTTCTCAAGCGCGAGTAAAGCAGTAAGAAGATTGCTCATGGTAGACATAATAATGATAACTGAAATTTAAAGCATACAAGATTCAATATAATTGATAAATATCTAGAATTCAAAAAGTAAACTGGTGCACGAATGCAACATAACAAACACACAAATTTAACATTTACTAACCACGATAAAATAATCCAACGATTAATGTGCTACCTTGGAGTGGTCAGGCAGATTAACCTTAGAATGTCTATGATACATTCTCAGCCTTATTAATTAAAACTTAAAATCTCTCATATTTTCTCTTTTAACATAAAATATCGCTTGTTTGGGAAAGCCACAACTATCCACATGAATGCTTAATTGTGACTTCATATAGAATATGTCATCTTAGGGTCGGTCAAGACTAAACTACATCACTTTCTCCTATTTTCTTAAGAAGTCCAACCTTAGTATTGGTACAGCTCGAAAGCTTCCTTAAGGGGATGAAAATAAAGTTATCTCGAGGCCCTTTTATGCACCTCACGATGTTGTACTAGTGATTGAGAACATAGGTTACATTGAACCTTCTCACACTCACTATTTTAGGATTATATGTTTTCATTTTAACTAATTAATTAATTCTAAATTAATCATTGGTCAAAATAATAACCCTATAAATATTTAATAATCAGTTATGTCAATCTCATTGATCTAAGTTCATTTAACCTTCTAAAATGTCTAAGTCATAATTAATTGAACTTAGATTAACTAATTAATTATATTCATCAAACTTTAATAAAATTATTTTACTAAAGTCAGTTATCCTAAATGTTATAGTAGCCCTTAGTGTGGTGTGATTACTGGGGTTTGACTAATTAAAATCTAGCAGTTTACATGCATAATTTCATAAAACAATTCATATAAACATATTAAGACAATCCTAATAAATAATGTTTCTACTTATGTGATACATGGACATGTTAACAAACATAACAATTAAATAAATAAAAAGTAGTAGACCGAGTGACTATTGGGTATTTCTAAATTACAACCCTTGAATTAAAGAAATAAAATTATAAAGTCGACTTATAGAATACATATTTCCCAAATATTACATTTTCCTCCCGATGTCCATCTTCATAATCTTCAAGTTTTGAAAAATATTCTATTAAATTAAGAAAGACATTTGTTCTTAATTAAAATTAATTTCTATAATTATCCATTTAAAATAGTTGTCTTTGACTCAGTCAAATAAATATTTTATTTGATTTGGCTAAACTTGGGTCAAACTCAATCAACCTATTAATTTCTAATTTTTGTAAAATTAAAAATTAAAAATTAATTTTAAAATTACATTCATTTCAAAATTTAAAAAGATAATTGATAGATTTTGGATTATCATCAACCCCTATAGTGATAGGGTTTGTTGGTATTAGGGTTTATACGAAACTTCCCCAAATTTGACAACAGTTGCCACCGACCACCATCATTGTCGTCTACCGCCGCCGACCACCATCAGTCGTCAACCGCCGACCGCCCAATCATCGCCGGCCGCCGGTGCCGATTTTCCAGCAACGTCACTGGAACAGTATATTCTGGCGAAATTGTCAAAAAAATATAATCAGTAGCGCCAGTGCCAGAAATCCAATTTCAAGTGCCGGCGCCGAAATTCTAAAAGATTTCCTATTTCTTTTCTTTTTCATTTGTCATTCGTCTTATGCGTTCTTCATCTTCTCGCGATTGGAATAATTACAATAAATATTCAAAATAAAATTACAAAACTTCCTACGCCCCAAAACGGATTACACAAGATCTAAGGAAATATTAAAAAGACCGAAACTCAACCTAATAATCACAATGCAATTAACGATCCATTCGTTTCCATACATTCAAAAAACATAACCATTCATTCATTCATACACATCTCATATTATATGAATAATGCAAGAAAACCCACACATCATATAATATATATAAATATAAAAAGACCGCTCTGAAACCACTTGTTAGTAATCACAGCGCATGCATGGCAGAAGCGTGTTAAAAGAAAATTAATAAATCAAATCTTTGAATAAAAACAAAATTGTGCATCGCCACGATAACCTAAAACTTTTTTATTGAAAACTCTTTTCAACCAGTCAGGATCCATTATATATTTATAAGTTAAATCTACAATATACATGGCTATGAATCATATACTTCTTGTAGTCTAAATCAAACATCCTATCAAAAAAGATCGATCCTCCTTTCCCATGAAATTATTCCAATGATCAATAGACTCCGAGATCCACACCAAGATCTTTTAAGTTAATCCTCAATGTACTAGGACGTGTGTAGGCAAGTAGAATATAACGAAGACATTTTTATGTCTCTAGATGTACTCAACACATGAGATCTAGAAATTTTACTGAGAAAGACATTTGTGAACTATTCTCTAAAAGAACACGATAATGATTTTTTTAGAGATTTGATTAACTCTTAATCGTAGACAAAATCACTATGAACAATTGTGTTCTCAACTCAATTCTCATACTGATGAACTGATTCAACTCATTGATCTGATTGATACCATCAAAATAATATATGTATATATTTCTTGATAATGACGTATCAGATATTTAGGGATAATTAAAATTAAAAATTAATATTTAATTTTAAATTACCCAATATAGTGGGACTCACTGTATAATGGTGCTAAACTGCAGTGCAACATGGCACCAAAGTTTGTACCCCTACTACTGTAGTATACTTTTAGCACAACAGTAGTTCATGTCAATCCATGAGGCCCAATCAGTGATTGACATGTGACAATTACTGCAAATTGAATATTTATTTTAATCAAATAAATATCTAGATATCAATTAATTTAAAATTAACATATATGATTATTCTTATTAATTATATTATGTGCTATTTTAAAAATAATATATTTAGTTGATCCAAAATATTATCTAATAATAATTTAATTATCAAATTTCACAAATTAGATATTCTGTCTCACTAATCGATAATTACAAAAATAATCTATAAGTATATATATATATAAATAATTTCCAAAAATTACAATTCCTAATTGATTAAGTACACATAATTATCTCATAATTATGTACTTGCCCCAGAATAAAAAATTTTTACAAGTTAGTCATTTTCTTATATCCTGAAATATTCACACTCTAGACTACAAGGTATATAGGTGACTTGGGGACCATGGACCTATAATCCTAAGCTCTAATAAATAAGATTATTAATTAAACTCTTTAATTAAATAATCTTATTTATTAATTCTATTATTACTCCACTACAAATATGATCCTTAAGTACTTTCATGCTTAGAGATTACAGATTATATTTACAGAGTATTCTCATGTAGTCCAGTAATATAATCATTTCATATGGTTTTGTACTCTGATTATTGGTTCGTAAATTAGAATTGGACAAAATCACCATTTTACCCTTCTAATTACCTTTTGATCCTTAAGTACTATTAAAACACTAGTGAATAGCTAATTTATAATCGTATTATAAATTTGAGCTCAATAACCATTCAGTTCTAGAATTAACATATAAGGGAACCAATATCTGATCCGTTAGGAAAGCTTGGATTCCAAATCTTGTAAGATCATGTTCCCAACCATCCATATCACTGAATCTCCAAAATAAAAATCACTAACCTATTTAACAAACAAACCTTAACGAGTGAATTAAAAGATCCAGTATACATGTATAGGAATTCATGAGTACTCAGGATTCAAACTGATCTACATATGATCATCGAATTGATCTGTATTAAATTATTATGATAAACGGCACGTTGATAAAGATATTAATTCACATCAGTCCAGTCATATATAATCTCATTATATAAAGTACCTTCACTAAAATGTTTAGCCACAACAATGATCCAGATCTAGATCACACGCATTGATAATGCTTAATGAACTCTACTAGTAACCATTCATTAAAGATTTCATACTTTAATATGTTGCTGACAATTTTATTCATTATCTATGATCTTAATCCTCTCGTATTAATACAAGATCACAGTCTCATTAATGAATATGGAATTTTCAGATATTTATATAAATTCTTCAACAATAATTTATAAGAATAATTATAAGAAAAATGTAATACTCAACCACATCAAATTGATTTTTATTAAATTTTTATGATAAACGGCACGTTGATAAAGATATTAATTCACATCAGTCCAGTCATATATAATCTCATTATATAAAGTATCTTCACTAAGATGTTTAGCCACAACAATGATCCGGATCTAGACCACATACATTCATAATGCTTAATGAACCCTACTAGTAACCATTCATTAAAGATTTCATACTTTAATATGTTGCTGACAATTTTATTCATCTATGATCTTAATCCTCTCATATTAATACAAGATCATAGTCTCATTAATGAATATGAAATTATTGGATATTTATATAAATTATTCAATAATAATTTAAAAGAATCATTATAAGAAAAATGTAATACTCAACCACATCGAATTGATGTGTATTAAATTTTTATGACAAACGGCACGTTGATAAAGATATTAATTCACATCAGTCCAGTCATATATAATCTCATTATATAAAGTACATTCACTAAGATGTTTAGCCACAACAATGATCCAGATTTAGATCACACACATTTATAATGCTTAATGAACCGTACTAGCAACCATTCATTAAAGATTTCATACTTTAATATGTTGCTGACAATTTTATTCATTATCAATGATCTTAATCCTCTCGTATTAATACAAGATCATAGTCTCATTAATGAATATGGAATTTTCAGATATTTATATAAATTATTCAACAATAATTTAAAAGAATAATTATAAGAAAAATGTAATACTCAATAAATTTCATATTAAAATATCAATACAGATAGTCAAGTCCATGAATGGCAAGACCATGAGGATTCATATTGACTCCCGGCTAGTTTTGTATTAGATAAACAAGGAATATCAAACAAAAGGGGACAACATGACTAAGTACTTGGCTTAAGAAAAAGCCGTTCTTGAACAGTTCAGCTCCTACTCAATCCAATTGATTTTCAGGAGCCAGAACTCAAACACAGATGACTTGGCCAAATTGTCCTTAGCCTTCGCATCACACATTAGTGAAACGGTGCCAGTGGAGTACCTTGCCCAACCTAGCATAAATGGCCAGGAAATGATGGAAACAGACAAATCTGAGTCAACCACCTCTTGGATGACGCCCATATTTGAGTATGTACGAGATGGTATCTTACCCCCCCCCCCCNCCCCCCCCCCCGATAGGAAAGATTTGTGAAAACTTCACCTCCGGTCTGCCAACTACGTGATCATTATCGAGGTCTTGTACCAAAGGGCTTTCGCTTACCCATACCTAAGATGTGTCAACCTTGACAAAGGGCTATACATATAACAAAAGTCCACGAGGGGGTATTTGCAAATCACAGTATTGCAAGGGCCTTGCTCTGTAAGCTTAAAAGGCAAGGGTATGACTGGCCCACAATGACCCTCGATATGAAACACTTTGTGCAAAAGTGACACAAGTTCAAAAGATCCACAAACATCCCTCACTAATTGCCCGAGCCGCTCACCACCATCTCTAGTGTATGGCCTTTTGCCATCGTCGTCATTCATTCCTTCACCAAATGGGTAGAAGTATAGCCTTTGGTAACCATCACTAAGCATAAAAAATGGATTTTATATGGAATAATATGATATACAGGTTTGGCATATCCCACACCATCATCACGAACAAAGGCAAGCAATTCCACAATTCCAAATTTAGATGGACGTACAAACAACTCGGGATCAGGCACCTCACTTCGTCGCCATCGCACCCCCAGTCCAACAGGAAAGTAAATGAAGTCAACAAGACCATAAAGAAACAATCTAAAAACCAATTTGGAAAGCAGAAAATGGCAGTGGGTGGACAATCTCCCAAATGTGCTCTAAGCATATCGAACCACTGGCAGGACGGCCATGGGAGAAACTCCTTACCTGTTAGCTTTGGAACAGAATCCGCCTTCCTAGTAGAGATCAAAGTACCCTCACATAGAGTCTAAAACTATGCCCATAGCAGAACATACGATAGTTAAGGAAAATTTTGGAATATTTAAGGCAGGGGACATGGTTTTGATGAAAAGAAAAGAGATAATGGTAGGAGCTTTTGAGCCTAATTAGGAAGGACCATACCTATTAATGGAAGTAGTTCGACCAGGAACATACAAATTGTAAGATCTTGAAGGATGAACACTAGCAAACCCTGGAACACAGATCACCTCAAAATTTACTTCCAATAAAAGCTTGATGTAACTCGGCACAAGTTATTAACCTAAGAATCAGAAGTTGTCCCAGAAAAAAGATGTCGAAAGGAAACATTGATGTCTGGCTTGCACTCAAACTTGCCGAATAAGAAAAGGGAATCTAGCCAGAGCAAAAATGCCTGACTAGATGTCAAAAGAAAAAAGTGATGTTTGGCTTTTACTCTAACTTACACGAATTTAAAAGGTACTCTATCCATAGGACAAATGCCTGGCTAGATGTCAAAAGGAAAAAAAGTGACGTTTGGCTTTCATTCTAGCTCGCCAGACGGGAAAATAGACTCCAACAAGAGCATAAATGTATAGCTCGAAGTCAAAAGAAAAAAGTGGATTGGATTGCACTCTAGATCACCAAGTGAGAAATGAACTATAGCCGAAATAGAAAAGCCTAACAAGACGTGAAAAAACTATACAACAAGGAATTTGAAGCAAGTCTACTACGTTAGAACCCTCTAATGGGGGCAACACCTGAAAATATCGAACTCCACAAATGAGGGATTTGTAACAGGTGTGCTAGTCTAGACTTCCTCCAAAAGGGGAAACAACCAAAAGAATGTGAAGCACGTCAACTAGGCCACACCTCGTCCAAAGGGGGCAACCCATTAGGATACAATAACAAAGCTAACTATGATCAAAGTCATTAAACTTCCTAAAGTAGCAAGGAGCTCATACTGAAACTTTTCAAGCATTGAAAAAGGTTAGCAAAAGGTAAGAACAACATTAATCGAGCTAAAATCACTTAAGAAAATATACATGTTAAGGAAGATTGAGGCCAGTGAGAACTGAGCTGCAATCACTTAAGATGAATATTTGAAGTAAAGGACTGAGCCCAAATGTACTTAAGAAAATTTTGATGATAAGGAAGATTGATGCTAATGAGAACTGAGCTGCAATAACTTAAGATGAATATTCGAAGTAAAGGTTCGAGACTAGAGGTACTTAAGAAATTATTCATGATAAGGAAGATTGAGGTCAGGGAAAGTTGAGCTACAATCACCTAAATGAACGACAATTACAAGAAAAAAAAAAGAGCTTGAGGATAAAAGTATTATGATTGATAAAAGGTAAATTACATTGGAGAGGAAATTACAAAAAAAAATTAAATAAATTACATACGTAAAAAAGGAAAACAACCTAAAACACTAAGGAGAATGAGTGGTCTCGTTCGTGGCCTCAGCTGGCTCGATAGGTTAGGGAGGAATCTGTACGTTGCTATTCAGGAGAAGCTAAGTAGACGGTGGCCTTGGAGTAGGAGTAGGTAGGCAACCATCTGGCTGAGTAGGAGGTGGAAAAGGTGGGAGCTCAACGGCCTTCCCAGCTTACATGCACCGGGCACCAAAACCCTCTCATAGAAGACGTCCAAGGGGCGGGGGGGCAGCTGGTTGCTCTGAAGCTTCCTCATCATTGAGTGGGGAAACCTGAGAAACTTAAGTCCCACTCAAGATGGGTTTCCAAGATCTCATCGTGGCAGCTATCGTAGCCCATGGAGAACTCCAAGAGTAAGGCCTCAAACTCAGAAGACTCTTTGATTCTGACCCTCCGTTTGATTCCGAGAATGGATGTCCTGGGAGAGATTATTCTCCTGAACTTGGGACTTCTCCTTCAGGATCCTCTCCTAGCCATGAAGGTTCTTTACGACCTTATCACACCCAACTAACCATGCCTCCACACCCCTATGAGAGCTAACAGCACAGGTCACCTCTACCTTTACCAAAGATAACTCTTCAAGGCTGGAAAATCTCCCCTAAGCATCCCTCAACTCCTTAACTCCAAAATCTTACTTTAAACATTAGTGAAATCTCAGTAGTCTCGAGCACCTAGTCCTTGTCGCGCCTGGGGTGAGCCAACATCACCACATATGAGAAAAGTATGTAAAGAGCACCGTGTAAAAACAAAGCAGAGCAAAAAGGAGTTAAAGAAAATAAGAAAACAGAGAAGGAAGAAGTTCTTACATTCAAGGTATGCTCATGAAGCCGTTAGGTAGCCCCATTCAAAGCCTCTCATGAAGGCGTCTGCCTTTCTCGTTATCCACGTGCTTTTACCATCAATAATACATTTTACCTCATTCTGGGTTCGAGCCTAAGGATCAGGTTGACCAGCCTCCGTAGGCTCAGCAAGAAACATCAGGGCCTTGTGTTTTTGGCGAGCATGAGAACCTTGCTGGTCAGAGCCTGAGTGAGCAGACCCATGAGATCAAGATGCAAGCCTCTCCATCTCTAGGTCAATCACCTCATTTTGAGTCTGAGGTAGAGACAGAAGTTGAGGTGATCGGCACGAGCCCCTAAAAGCTCTGTGGTCATTGTTGGACCTGCGATTTACCATGCTCTAGGGCTGAAAAATGAACAGATTTCTTGGGCAGGATTCTAATAGGTAGAGGCAGTTGAGCCAAAGGAGAAACCGCCGGCGAGGCTTGGTATGAAGGAATATGAGGAACGGGAGGAGTCAATGTTGAAGGAGGTGACACGAGTAACACCTTCTTCACCTTCAGTTGTGATGAAGAAGAGGAGATGCGGGCAAAGACTTCCTCGCCTTGGAGTACTTCTTTTTAGCCTGGACCTCCTCCATCTTCTAGTCTTTGGAAACGTTAAGATATTGCTTGGCCTTCTTAGAGGGAGGCACATCTCCATCCAATCATGAATGAATAAAGCAATGACACTAAGTCTGTAAAAGAAAAACAAAAATCAGGAAGCTTGGGTAAGCTCGTACAATTTGCTAAAGGAAGTTTCGGTCCACAAGAATCGTTGTGGGCTACACTCGACTCCTCCAAAGGTTCAAGATACAACCCGACTTGGAATAGGGATTCGGGTAAAGTAAGTGCGTTGTATGCTCTCTGCTCCACGAGAAGCTCTACCAAGCTCAAAATTTGAGACTATAGATGGGTTGGAAACCTCTTTGGCCTCTTCTTTCCCACTACATAGAAGAAAGAAAGAACAAGTAACCCAAGCAAAGTATGAATAGTCTACCCCTTTCCCATAGCACGAGCTCGCCAACAATCCCAAAAGCTCATGGAATTGGGTACGCAAGTTCCTGGTCCCCTGGAAGACTCTCCTAAAACCCAAAAATCATGAACCAACTGTCTTTCCACTCCTTGTACCAGGTGGGGATGCCACTAACAGTCCCATTCATCCCCCGAGATCGATTACTGATGTAGTCCACCCCTGAACTCGAGGAGGAGCCACTTTCACTTTTGTTATTGGGAGGGGTTTTTAGCTGGAACATGAAGTCAGACTCGTCCACTGTGAAGTCCTCACTGCAAATAGTATTGTTAATAGTATTTTTTTTCTAACTGGTTGGTTATCGACAATTATAGTGTGGATACTTCTGGTAAAATATGGCTTTCCCATGACCCATCTATTTTTTATATTACACTTATCCTTTACACTGACCCGATGATTCATTGTAGCATTAAGAAGAATAAACCTAGTGTTGAATTGTTGTTCATTGTGATCTATGCTAATGATGCTAACTAAAGCTGCTTTGGAATGATCTGATTAATATCTACTCTAATACAGTCTAAAATCCTCGAATTCTTTTATGAGATTTTATTGAGATTATGGATCCTAATAAGAAAAGGGGTTGATCCATGTCTTGGGATAAGGTCATGAGGACTTTATAGACTGTGCTTCTAATATTGAAGTGAGTGATCTGACATAGAATGGATCCTATTTAATTTGGTCAAATCATCAAACAAGAGAGGGAAGTATTATGGAGAAAAATGATAGAGTAATGGTGAATGAGTATTGGGACAGCTTATTTAATAGGGCAGTGGATTATTAGTTAATGCACCAATAAAAAATCATCATTCAAATTCCTTAAGCTTTGGATTGGCATGAATGGCTATTTTGAAACAGTGGAGAAAGCCTGGAACATACCTATGTAGGGTAATGTTATGTTCAATCTTGCTAAAAAGCTTACATAAGTAAAACAAGCCTTGAGAAAATTCAACCTACACAATTGCAATGATATTTCTAAAAGGGTTTTGGAAGCTAGGGAAAGTCTTAAGCTGGCTAATCAACATCTCGATGCAACCCCATCCCGGTAGAAGCTTAACAAATATCAAAGGAAGCTACCAAACAGTATATTGAATGGAAAATGGTTGAAGTGAGTTTTTGTATGCAGAAATCAAGAGTCTCCTAGATGAATTTGGGAGACAACACACTACATTTTTCTTTAATGATGTATCTCATAGAAGAAAAGCTCAAATCGTGCTACTTACTAATAATGGTAACCTAATGGATGATCCTTCTATTATTCAAGGCAATATAATCACTTTCATCACAATCTATTGGGCACTTAGAACCCAGTCCTTCATATAGATTGGGATATCATCAAGAGTGTCATCCCTTTCAAGGTAAAGCCTGAAATGTGTAACTGTTTAACCAAAGATTTTACTGTAGAGGAGGTGAAGGATACATCCTTCTCTTTTAATGACAACAAAACACCAGATCCCGATGGCTTTTCAACTAGCTTTTTCAAAGGAACCTAGCAGGTATTAAAGGGATGGATGTAAGTGAAGCTATTCTACAATTCATCCAAAATAGAGAATTACTCAATCAGTTCAATGCAACAACAATCACTCAAATTCCCAAGATCCCTAACCCAACTAGAGTTACTGAATATAGGCCTAGAGCCTGCTGTAATTTAGTTTACAAATGTATTACCAAGATGCTAGCCAACAGATTGAAGCATGTGCTCCCTGATCTGATTAGCTTAAATCAAACTTCTTTTATGCATGGTAGGTCCATATCTGACAATATACTACTCTCTTAGGAAATCATGTGGGGTTATCACGGGGAATCTCAGAATCCTGGGTGCACTTTCTAAGTGGATTTACTAAAAGCATATGAAAGTTTGAGCTAGTTTTTTCTTGGCAAAGTGTTGTAGGGTGTTGACCTTCCTTCTAAATTCATTAATTGGACTATGGATTTCGTTACCACTCCAACCTACTCATTTGGCATGAATGAAGGTCTTCAAGGCTTCTTTGAAGGTGGTAGAAGGCTAAGGCAAGGATATCCCACATCTCCTTACCTTTTATTCTATCTATGGAAGTTTTAACAGGTATACTGAATTAGTGTGCTTCTCTTCCATCGTTCCAATACCATTGGAGATGCAAAAGAGACAAAATAGTAAATTTGTGCTTTACTAATGACTTGTTAGCGTTCTGTAAAGTGGACCTGAGTTCTATAAAAATTGTCAAGCCTAGAATTGACCTGTTCAATAGTTTATTTGGTTTGATACCAAGTGAATCAAAGAGTATTGTGTTTTTCTCTAGTGTTGATATTTTTTTGCAACAAAGCATCTTATGTGAAACAAGTTTCAACAAGGGCTCCCTTCCTCTCAAGTATCTAGGGATTCCACTCATCTCCATTAAGCTCGATAAAGTGCATTGAAATTTTAGTTGATAGGATTATTAAGAGGACAAAGTTTTAGGAGGATAAGCATCTTTTGTATGCAGGTAGATTACAACTAATTAAGGCCATTCTTGAGATGATTTTTTATCCTATAGAGAAGGGTGGCTTAGGCATAAAAGACAGCAATCCAGAATATAGCAGGTGTAGCAAAACATTTCTGGAGATTGGTAATTAGATCCAAAGAATCTCTCTATATTGCATGGTGTAATAGTAACCTCCTAAAAGAACATTACATCTTCATAGTTAAAATGTCAATTGATCCTTCCTAATCTTGGAGAAAACTTCTCAAAACTAGTGACAAGTGTAAAAGTTATTGTGTTCTCCTCTCACTTCTAAGAAAATTGTTAGAATGAAGAGAGAAAGATTTGGTTTCTTAATATTGAAAAAATTTTACATGTAGACCTTAATTTCTTGGATAAATGGAATTAACTTCCAAGGAGAGAGGGGCATGTTTGTTCTAAGGGTTCATCTAGTGTATCTTATTTTAACTTTGTATCTTGTAATCATGGGGTATGCTCCTTGTATTTGTTTAAATGTGTTTTCTTTTGGTTAAATAAAATTTACCTTTTGACCGGAAAAAATATGTACCTCTCGCACTTGTTGGAGAAGCATAATAACCTTTAACACTGCATCCATATAAGTTTTCATGTGCATAAAAATCATTGATTGTCCACACTAAGATGTCTATAAATGTTAAATGCTCTTCCTGACATGCATCATACGTCTCAATTCTCACTTCCCAATGAATTTTAAGATCATCAATCTAAGGTGCCAAATAAACATCAATACCATTCCCCAGCTGCCTAAGACCAACTATGAACAATGTTAATATCTTTTTTTCCTCTTCATGCACAACCATGGAAGGAGATTATATATTACAATAATCATAGGCCACTAACAATATTTACTACAAAGGGAACTAAATTGACTTATCCCATAAGTTGCAATAGCTAGTCGAAGGTGTCTTGGCTCTGTAGCAAACTCTGGCCACATGTGGTCTAGAAACATCCAAGATGGAGAATCGGCTGGGTCACATAATTTATCATCCATTTCTCTAGCATAAGAATGCCATGGAAAATTCTTTGCAATATGACTACTCTTATACATTGGTTTGCACCGTGGAATAGTTGGAAAGTGCTATAATACCTTTTCACACACACATTTTTTCGCCCCTAACAATTTTTTTGATGGTTTCCATCTCGAGACAGCACATACAAGCATACAATTGATTCTTCATGCTTATTCTATATAAAATGCAATCATTAGGACACACATGTAAATTTTCATACTCCATTCATAAAGCACACAATGTTTTGTTAGCCTAATAGAACAAAAAAGGAACTCGATTACCATCTGAAAGAATTCCCTCCAATACATTCAACAAATCTAAAAAACTTGTGTCATTCAACTAATATATAGCCTTTAAACTGTACAACTTCACCAATGCTAATAATTTTGTAATCATTTTACAATTGAGGTACACAATGACTTCTCAGTGTCATCAAGAATCTTTTCAAAATTTTCAAGACCATCAAAATAAAAATCTTCTACAGCTTCAACCATTTCTACAATATATTCATAGTCATTAATATAACTTTAGATCTTTCTCTTCTTCGTTTACACTAAATGGCTTTTTTGGGGAAGTTAGTTTTCCATGCCATACCCATGTTTGATACCCTTGAGCTAGATCATTAGTGAATAAGGGCTTTTTTACCTTAGAAAAAGTGTAATGTTTTAGATTCCCACATTTCAGACACGGGCAAGATAAGTAACAAGGGTTACTACCATGTTGTAATGCATACCATAGGAAATATTCAACCTCAATGTCATAATTTGTAGATGCTTTATCCATAAACATCAAATCCATCTTAAGAATTCAAAATGATATGCAAAACACATCATCTATTACCCAAATAGATCGGAATTTCTTAATTTGAATTCATTAAAATTTTCAAAACCAATGTAACCACATTTGCTTTATAATACGAATCAAACATTATTTATATCGAATATTATCAATCAGCACACAAAACTTTTATCAAAACCATTGAAACATTATTCTTAGAAGAAATATTCGTGATGCCCTAATATTAGAAAGGGAGGAAACATTACCTTCAGAGTTATAGCCACGTGAAGATCAAAAGGAGAAGGCGATGAATGACCAAATGGAGAAGAAGAAAGAAACAAAGCCACACGAAGATCGACCCCTCTTAAAGGCCAACATGCTTGTTAATGGATTTTCTAATATCAAAGAAAAAGAAAGAAAATTTATCTGACGATTAATTATGAAGGTGGAGAAATGCATTGTCGTCAATGTGAATCATGGTCAGATGGTAAACATAAAGATGACAACATGCCGCAAAAATTTAATCTATTACGACTAGTGTGCTTGGTATCGCCGTACATGGTAATATCTCACGTAACATCTTTGTCTTGTAGAGTATTATTATGACGGTGCCTATGGACACCGTCGTATATAAAGAATACGATGATGATTCCTCACACTTTCATGTTTGAAAGAAAAAAGGAGCAGTATAATACGACGGTGGCTATATCCACCGTCGTATTTAAATACTAAATACGAAAGTTGGTATACCCAACTTCGTATGTCAAGATTATGTCATATTTGAAAATTTATTTTTTGTTTCCCTCATATGCTCATTTTATCATTATCTCAATCCCTGCAATCTGAGAAAATACGGCCTATACAGTATATAACTACATAGAAGATCACTACTAGAATATTACTACACAGAATATGACTATATATATTCAGGCTTAAACAATTTGCAAATGAAAAGCTTTAAATCACACTAAATCACCTATATGCAAATCAGAAGAAAGAAACCTATACCTAGCTCTATGCCTCAACAAGTAACCCAAAATTATCTAAGATGAGAACATATATTCATCAAAATGATCAGCCTGCTCAGATCATACTTCATCAAGCTCTTCTCATGTATACATTATTTTCTACTTAAACTGTCACAAATTATAACAATTACGTTAGTATACTATCTTCATTGACTCCATCATCAACAGTTATAGGCCCAACCTGAAGTATACACATCTCAAGTGCTTATGACACAACAAATTATATCCACCACCATAAGTGGAATGACAAGAAAGTAATAACAAAATGGAAGAATGGAATTAATGGATTAAGGAGAGAAGAACAATGATAGACAAATATGCAAATATATAGTGGGCTTGCAATAAACTCTACTTCAACATGCTCTTTTCCCTTAAGAAGTCCGGTCGTATAGAAATGAAAATAAGAAAGAATAAAAACATGTCATTTGACTTTGAATAACTAAAAGAAGTCTTTTCCTCTTGCACTTTCAATCTTTAATCACAACAAAGAAAACAATTTTAAGGAATGATATTTTGAATAAAGGGCAGAAGCATTTTCTGAATGATACTTTTTCTTTATCAATGTTTTGTATATGACATACCCTAGGGGAGAAACATTTTCTCTTCAACTAGATACAACCTCACTTTTCAGAGATAGAACCATTAAAAGAAGCATTTAATAAGAAATAAGTCATGAAAATAAACCATATTCAAATTAGTTTTATATGAAAGATTTATTAAAGGTTTTTCATTTAGGGATTCGTTAGGATTAGATTCATTAAGAACATCAACCTTATTTTCAAATTTGTCTAATTATTTTCCTATTGTAATTAGACTTTGATTGGTATAATTGAGTTGTTCAACTAACTTTTTATTTGGTTCTTCCTCCTTTGCAATCTTGAAAGGAGAAGTAGTGATTAAAGAATTTTTATGATTAATCATAATTTTTTCAGGAGGAGGATGACTAGCAGAAACTACACTGGAGTCTTCCTTGATCCATTTAGATTTAGAAATGAAATTAATATTTTTCTCATATATATCCTCGATATAATCAACAAAAATTATGTCAACTCTAAATTCTTGCATGAATGCTCTCCATTCAGCAAGTATGATTCTTCTTTGGTCCATTTTATATTTTTCTCTGAACCTATTTTGTCTATTTAGATTAGTTGGGTCATCATTATGTTGGGTTAGAACTTCCTAATCAAGTTTGTATTCTTGGCTTAGGGTTCCTAAATTTAGGATTAAGAGTTGTGGATTAACAGGAGGAATGGTTCCATGGAAATTCGATTCAGTGGGGGTTTCAGCTTCGTCAGATTGACTCATTATCAAATATTGGCTGACTAACTTGAGAATGTGTGGTTATGCCTTTAGGTCTTAAATTTTTTATTTTTTTAATTCTTGTTCTAATTGTTAAATCCTAAGATCTTGATCATTATTAATGGATTATCCATAAAAGGAATTTCTAGGGGTACTAGATTGGCTATATTCCCTAATTTTAGAACTAGAAGATGATTGAAAGTTAATTATAACAGTGTCATATATGTACTGCTGGATGTATTCTACATCTTCAATTGGGCGTTGTAATGAGTGGGTTTGCTTTCATTGGTTAAAAGCCAATTTGAAGGCAAAGTGACATTAGACCACCTAAATATTTTAAGGACTCTAATATTGGCATTACTTTGGCTGAATTTTATCAACATGATTTGATTTTAGGACTCCTATTGATGGCTTGAGAATTCATATTTATTTTGGTCACTTTGTAATGTATTCTAAAAATTAAAGCTAGGGGTTGGGTACCTTCTAGGACTTGGTAACCACTAGTTTTAATATTCAAAGTTCAAGTTTTTAGAATATGGGAGTCTGTTAGACCAATAGACAAATCTGGAAAATAATTGAGATGGATTCAATTGAGGGAAAGTAATTGACAAGTGAGGATTCAATTAATCCTAAAATACGTTCATTAAAATTTATAAATCTTGCATCTCACAAGGCTAATAAGACAGAGGTATTTAGGCCTCTTCTTCTGATGTTTAATCGCATTGGGAGAAAGTAATTGACAAGTTTCATGCTCTTTCCCAAGAGCGTATAATTTTTCAATTGTTTCTACATGACTTATTTCTTATTAAATAAGGGGAACAATATTCAAAGATAGAACCATTAAAAGAAGCATTTAATAAGAAATAAGTCATGAAAAGAAACCATAAAAGTTTCCTACTTATAGACTATACAAGGATTAAAATATTACAGTTAATTTACAGGAATATAAAAATTTTATATTAACAAATTACAACTCCTAGGATCGTGGCAATATCTCCGCAAAATTAGTGTAACTTTCCAACATAGCAATATGTGCTTATTTCTCCAACCTAAAAATATTTAGGTAAGTCATTTTCTTTAAGCATCGATTTTTCAAAATCTTGTAGGATTGTTCTTTGTCTCAACAATACCGTTTTGTTGTGAAGTTCTAGGTGTAGTCAAACCATTTTCAACACAAAAGTTTTTGTAGCTTTCATTGTCAAATTCACCACTGTGATCACTTTTTTTTCATATAAGAAAACCTTTTTTTTTTCATTTAGAATGTTCTTTCCGAGTTTTGTATAAATTTAATTGCTTGTTTTTTATGTTTTAAGAACATAAACTCAAGTGAATCTTGTATAATAATCTACGATAATAAAAGCATACTGATTTCCATGCAAGTGGTGAGCTTAGAAGGTCCAAATAAATCACTATGCGTCGCAATGTGCATGCGACGTGGAGCGGTGATTGAAAATTTATTTTTTGAAAAAAAAAATTTGAGTCGCCACAATCATTTTAGGGTGTGATTGGTCACCTAATTTTAAAATAAAAATTTTAGTCTTCATAAACTCAAAATAGGTTCGAGAGTCATGTATGTGTGGGAAGGTGTTAACACCCCACAATACTCATTATTAAAATAGTTATCAAATTCAAACAAATGCTATCTAAATTATATTAGAAAAATAAATAAATAAAAGGTGAAGAATTTTATTTTTGAAATGCCCCATTAGGTATTGCCTTTTTGTCATAAAAATGAAACAAGATAAGTGACCCTTAATGGGTGGTTCCAGGACCACTGAAAAGTAATTTTTTTTATTTTTTGAAAGTCAAAGCATTGTTGGAGTTATTCTCGGTATCTCAAAAAATAACTCTTCACCTCAGTTCGAGAAATTTGGTATCCCAAAAATCTCAAGATCCGTCATCGGAATTTTTAGTAAAAAAAGATTGATGAAGATGATAAAATTTCAATTTACATGTAATTTTGTAACTCAAACATATACATATTATATAATCATAAGTGAATGAGTAGTGGATCACAAACATGATAATATAAGAGTGCTACATATATAAATATATAAACAAAAGTTATATTAATACCTAAAAAGGGTAAAAGAAATAAACAGATAAAAAAGTCAGAATCACATGAGTTGTATGATGATAAAGTGGAGAAAATGTAAGGTAGACGATGAAAATGCAAAACATATAAAAGAAGAGAAATGTTATAAAAGAAGAGAAATGTAGAAGACATAAAGTGAAGTGAGTATTAAAATAAATATACAAAAACAAACAAAGAAGAGGAAATTAGAATAAAATGAATATATTTAAAAAACCAAAAAATAAAGGGGAGGGAGACAAGCGGCAGCTTGTGTATAGAGGGTGCATCACCCTCTGTCTTATATAATATAACTATAAATGATTTTTATTTTTTAAATAAATTAATATTAGAAATCTCAAAGTATAAATTTTTTTGTGTTTTAATATATCATTTTTATTTATTTTAGACTACTTAGTTCACTAATTACCATTATTTCATTTCTTCCTTCATTGCTAATAAATAGCAAATGAATTATCATGGGTGGTAATTAATTCAAATAATTTTTACTAAAATAGCAACAAGATCTAAAAGTGAAAAGACTTATAAGAACATTAAAAAAATTTCAAAGCTTAAATATTTAGATAATCTTCATATAGATGTTTAAGTCTCTATTTTATGTATTTTTATGTATCAGATATTATCATAGGGGATTTTTGCAACAAATGTACACTTTCAACCCATTAAAGAGTTGATCACATTGACTTAATTTGCACCCCTCAAAGTTTTTATCTTCATCCTCATTTATTGAGTTGATGGCAAATATATCTCATTATCAAATTTGAAAGGAAAATCATAACTCAAGATTAAGAGTAAAAAATGAAGAAAACTTAACAAACACTTCTATTTTTGTTTATGGAAAATGAAACAAAGCATGTAACTACATGGGTATAAAGAAGAACGGATGAAGAACAATGAACAATATATTTTATTAACGGAGGTGCAAGAAATTTAAACTACATTAAAAAAATAATCGGAGAAGATGAATAATAGAATATGAATATAAATGAAAACTCTATTTCTTTCTCTCTTAAAAAATCTTTCATATTTCTTACACACACTCTCTCTCTCTTAAAAGACCTCCATTTCTCTCTCTAAAAACCCTTCTTCTCTTTCTCACTCCCAAAATCCTCTTCTCAAGTGAAAACCCCCTCCTTATCTATAGGAAAAATTAGGGTTTCACTTTTTTTTTCTTTTAGTCCATATGCTACCTTTTTATATTTTTAGTTTTTAAACTTTTTCCTTATATTTTTAGTCCCTAGTCTATTTATCTATTTTAGACATTGGGCTTTTTTTGTTTTTCAAAAATCACACATTGTCTTATACTAGTAAATAGGCTAATAAATAAAATCTGTATATTTAAATTATTCGACCGGACAAAATACAGTATATACATTTGCCCCCTTTTGTTCACGCTTCTAAACTTAAAAGGTGTACAAAGGTTAAATATGTATTTTGATCGGTATGAGAAAACACTATATGGAATAGGAGATTAGAAACCTCCACTGATTTGGACTCTATGAAATTACATAATTAAATAATGGACCTCGATAGACACAGGCTTCGACCTCGACTCAATTCAGGTTCGATTTAACCAAATTTATTGAAATAGACCAAGCATTGATATCAGGCTTCGACCGCGACAAAGTCAAGTTTGATTTAACTGAATATATTTGAAAAGGAAACGGGCATGGATAGACACAAGCTTTGACCTCGAATCGATGCGGGTTTGATTTAATGAGAGTAATTAAAACAGACCAGGAGCTGACACCGGGCTTCGACCGCGACAAAGTTAGGTTCGATTTAACAGAAGATGTTTGATTGGAAAAATAGATCTGGAACAAGCTTCGACCTCAACTCAATTCAGGATAAATTTAACCAGATTAATTAAAATAAACCCGGTGCTGACACGACAAAAGCGGATTCATTTTAACCGAAAGTGAAAATTGGACCTGGCGCGACACCAGGTTTCGACCACGACCAAGTCGGGTTCGCTTTGACCAAAAACAATATTTCAAAGGAAAACAGACCTGGATTAACACAAGCTTTGGCCTCAACTCAATTCGGGTTCGATTAAACTAAAAATTAAAAATGGACCTGGCACTAACACAAGGCTTCGACTATGACTAAGTTGGGTTCGATTTAACCAAATTAATTGAAATGGACCAGGCGCTGACATCGGGTTTCAATCACGACAAAGTCAGGTTTGATTTAACCAAAAATGTTTGATAGGAAAAATGGACCTGGAATAGGCTTTGACCTCGACTCAATTCAGTTTCGATTTAACCAGATAATTTGAAATGGACCGGGCACCGACATCGGGCTTTGACCGTGACAAAGTCGGGTTCGATTTAATCGAACGTGAAAATTGACCTGGCGCTAACAATAGGCTTCGACCACGATCAAGTTGGGTTTAATTTAACCAAAATATATTTTAAAGTAAACGGTCCTGGATAGACACAGGCTTCGACCTCGACTCAATTCGGGTTCGATTTAACAAAAAATGAGAACATATTTGGAAGGAAAATGGATCTCTATAGACACAGACTTCAACCTTAACTTAATTCAAGTTTGATTTAACCAAAAATGAAAAACTGACATGGCACTGACACCAAGCTTCGACCACGACTAAGTCGGGTTTGATTTAACAATATTGATTGAAACAGACCAGGCGCTAACATTAGGCTTCGACCGCGACAAAATCGGGTTCGTTTTAACATAAGAAAATGAAGCGACATTTGATCTTATTTATACAAGCTTCATATGGTAGCCAGAGCTGGCCTAATGCAGACTCTAACTTTTGGATGGTCATGTGTAGATTTCAAAAGAATATCGTGAGATGATTCATGCACTTGAATTATATCAAAACAAAGCAGTGTGACACATATCAATGCATTGTAATTCTTGAACATAAATGCAAAGTAGTGATTTTGAATGCATGTTATGCATGATTAAGAAAATTTGTAAAAAGATTATTTGATGATTTTTTGAAAGTTGACCAATGTGGTCATAGATTTTAAATGGATGTTCTTGATAATTTAAAATAAATAAAACAACTAGTATGATGCATGTTTATGCTGGCCATCTAGCAACAGACATCAAACTCAGGTACTTTGAATTTTTTATGGATGATTACATCTGGGACTAAGCACAATTGGATTGCATCAATGGTACCGTACGCATCTGTTCCTTCAATAGCACGCAACTACTCTTCCAAAAAATCCAACTTATCACTCATAAGTGGATTTTTACTTAGCTTAGTAATGGGCCTTTGCACTTTTGAATCATCGAGATCACGTATAATGAATGGCTCAATATCATATTCTCCATTGGAGGTGAAAACTCGATTGTGGCCAGGTGCCAGTGTTGGGGTGATGTACCCAATTTTTTTTAATGCATCAGTTCCTGTGGACTTAGAAACTGGCAGTGCTAGAAATTTGCTTGTATCGATGGAGCATGCTGGAATTGGCCACCTGATGACGTTGGTAGGTTGGATTGAATCCAAGAGGGTAAAGTGGAGTAACATTTACCAGTTGATCTTGTGGTGATTGAGCCATTTGTAGATTTTCAAGACATGTTTTTCCTTTGCTGGTGGCGAGGAGTTCCAGCACTCTAGCCATTAATTAGCTCTTCCAGCTCCCTAATTTCTTGTTTCCTTTCCTCTCACGATTACTCTCTCTATTTTTTATCCATGATTTTAGCTTGAGATTATGATCATTAAGGATAATGGAGGCGCGCCCAATGAGTTTTTTTATTTCATTTTTTATTTTTTCAAAATGAAAAAAAATATTAGTGATGCATGAAGGAGAGAAAGAAACTACAATGCATGAAGGAAAGAAAGAAACTTCAACGCATGAAGAAGAAATCACAATGCATGAAAGAATGAATGACCTATGACATAACGAAGTAAATAATGAACCTACGATGAATGAACCTACAATGCATACAAGAAATAATGAACTTCTTATGCATGAAATGGAGAATTATATACAAATCATGAATTACAAAAATATCGATCAATGGTGTTAATGACAATTCTAAAAAATAAGAGAAGTAAGATTTATCATTAAAATATTATTCTACTTCTTTGCTAAAATGGTAACAATAGTAATCAATGATGTACGTAGTGATGGAAACGATACATCTATGGTAATGACGATGAGGAGGAGGAGGATGATAAGATGACAATGATTATGATGATGACTCAATTGGAAAAAAAATAAAAAACAAATTATGACAAATAACATGTACCACATAAAAATTCAACACGCCCCTAAGATTTGTTTTTTATTACTCATTGAGGGGCTTTTGAGGTTGTCTAGATATGTGTGGTTAGGGTCTAAAACTCTCAAAAGGTTCCCAAGCTGTCACCACTGTCAATCCTGAAATGGAACAATAGGGGCCTCGGAACGGTATCCCGAACGGGCCGACCTGAGTGATAACTTTCATGAGCCTACACGGGAATCGTAATTCCATGAAGGCATTGCACTATGAATTATCTCTAATTCTAAAGGGAAATCTCGAGTAAAGGGCTAGTGTATGTGTGCAAAATGATGGATTATGTAAAGAAATATACACCATGAAACAAACTATATACAACTACAAGCATGGATAAGAACAATAATGGATCAAATAAACAAACAAAGAGCCTAAAACAGATAGCATATGATAAAATTTTGGCTTGACTCACTATCGATCTAAAAATGGTTAGACCAATTGCTTCCCCAGGGGAGTCGCTAAGCTGTCACAACGTGCACGCGACGCAGAGCGGCGATTAAAAATCATTTTTTGGAAAAAAGAAATTCGGAGTCGCCACCAATCATTTTAGGGTGTGATTGGTCACCCAATTTTAAAACAACAATTTTGATCTTCGAAAACTCAAAGTAGTTTTGGGAGTAATTTGTGTGTGGGAAGGTTTCAGCACCCCGCAACACTCATTATCAAAATGGTTACTAAATTTAAACAAATGTTATCTAAATTATATTAGAAAAATGAATAAATAAAAGGTGAAAGATATTAATTTTTGAAATGTCCCATTAGGTATGCCTTGTGTCATAAATATGAAACAAGATAAGTGACCCTTAATGGATTGTACTAGGACCATTGAAAAGTAATTTTTTTTTATTTTTTGAAAATCAAAGCATTGTTGGAGTTATTCTCGGTATTCTGAAAAACAACTCATCACCTCAGTAGTTCGAGAAATTTGGTATCCCAAAAATCTTAAAGTCTGTCATCGGATTTTTTGGTAAAAAAAATATTGATAAAGATCATATAATTTCAATGTACATGTAATTTTGTGACCTGAACATATACATGTTATATAAACATAAGTGAATGAGTAATGATCATAAACATGATAATATAAGAGATCAACATAAATAAAGATCTAAACAAAAGTTATAGTAAGAACTACAAAGGCTAAAAGAAATAAATAGATAAAAAGAGTCAGAATCACGTGAGTTGTATGATGACAAAGTGGAGAAAATGTAAGGTAGAAGATGAAAATGCAAAACATGTAAAAGAGAAGAAATGTAAAAGATGTAAAATGAAGTGAATATAAAAATAAATTTAACTAGATTAATTGAAACTCAGGTAGTTTGAATTTGTGATGGATGGTTATATCTGGGACTAAGCACAATTGGGTTACGTGCTATTGAAGGAACAGATGCATACGATATTATTGATGCAACCCAATTGTGCTTATTCCGAGATGTAACCATCCATCACAAATTCAAACTACCTGAGTTTCAGACAAGTACAATTTGGACATGGCTTGTGATCGTTTGGATCTGCAAAGGTTGGAAAAAAAGCCTATTGAAGGCTTTAAAGAATATGCGCAAAGGTGGAGGGAATTAGCTGCACAGGTACAACCCGCTTTGTCTGAAAAGGAGATAGCTGCAATGTTTATCAACTTCTATGATATTATAGTGATTGGTGAAAGAATAGAATGTGGGATATAAAAAATTCATAGTGTTTTGAATGTTCTATCAGAAGTGTCCTCTGTAGAAAATGGGCCACTGTGAGAGCCAAAATAGGGAGATTAGACAATTAATTTGTGTACCCATCACAAAATATGAACCTTAGGCTGGGGTTTTCAAAGTACAGTAAAGGACCCAAACCTACGACATCATGGGTGGTAGATACCTCACAAGTGGCATACAATTTACACTCCCAAGAACCAACATTCCAAAACAACCTAAGATCCAATCAGAGACCACCAACTCACCAGTAAAATGTTGGTCAGGTTGCTCAGCCTCAAGGGGAAATAGGAATAACCAACAAGTCATCCAATATACTAAATTTTGATATCCTTATGAGCATCTCAAGCCACCATATCCTAGGTGGTATGATTCAACTACTCGATGTGATTATCATGTTGGAGCGATAGGATATTCAAATTGCATAGCGTTGAAAGCTAGAGTCGAATGTTAAGCAAATTCGGTTAGCTAAACTTCAAGAAAGTTGATGCAACCCATAATTAGTTCTAACTCTCCACAGAGCATGAGAATACCATGGGAAATTCCATAGAGCATATCTCTTCATGTGATAATGGAACAACTTGATTTGGTGAATGTTTTTATGGTTGCAATGTATCGATGTTTCCATATATTAGTTTTATCCTGAAAAAGTCCAATAATTGGGATATCACTGAGTTGCTAATGCTTCTTATGGACTTTCAAGAGTGACGAACTAATGTTAAATTCTTAAAAGCTATACACAATGTCTGAAAAAAAGAACATTTATACATCTTCTTATCGTGTTTCGTCTATTTTTAGTCCAACATCTAAAGCATGTAGATGACATTGCAAATTACTCTTGAAATTACTTAGAAGTATGACTTATGGAAAACAAAAAATAATAGAAAGAAAAATAATAGTTTGAGGTCATGGTGAAAACCTGAAAGGGCAACATGAGGGAAAATTGAGTTTAAGGTAATGGTGAAAACCTGAAAGGGCACCGTTGGTGAAACAAAAATGAGGGAGAGATGTCACCATGTGTGTGTGTGTATGTCTATATATATATATATATATATATATATATATATATATATGTCACCATGTGTGTGTGTGTGTCTATATATATATGAGAGGGTTTGAAGCTATCTGAAAGTACACCATAAGATAGAGGGTAGCACTAAAGTTACAAATCAGTATATTCATAGCGAAAGCTCAGAAGTACACTATTGGATGTTTTACAAAATCGGGAGTGAAGAAACAAAACAAAATAAGAAAAATCATTTGTTTGTCTCCACCATCGACAGAAGCTGAATACTGGGGCATGATCTAGTATAAAAGAACACACAATTTTCTCTATCATATGCTTGATATCTCATTGTCAATCTATGATCCTAGTCTAAGTGGGTGTTTTGAAGGATGATCCACATGACCACAATGACCCAATTTAAAAAAAAATCATTATAAGATTCACTTAAAATGATCGCAATCATGCATGTTGAACGTTGTCATGATCATCTCTCTTGCATTATAAGTCAAGTATTTTATTGCATAAACATGCATCATACTAGTAAGAGTAAAAAATGAAGAAAAATGAACAAACACTTCTATTTTTTGTTTATGACAAAGGAAACAAAGCATTCATGGAGATGATTCTACAATCAAGCCACCTAGGATATGGTGGCATGATTTGATTATACAATGACCAATCAATGAATAAGAAGCTTGATGGTGTTCTTGTTGTAAGATTTCAAACGTGCAAATGTGTATATGAATGAACTTAGTAACTTTAAAGTACGGAACATGTCACAACTTCATGGCCCCTACCCTTGACTGACATGTTTTCTCTAAACATACATTTACCAACAATTAATATGTTGATTTGAAGACCTGAAACTCAAAATTTTGCCAGATGGCCATCATACGAGCAACTATGACAAGCTCTATTTTATCACTATACAACTCGTCCATACTTATCATGTCCGATGCAAGTTCATTTAAATCAATCTGTTGTTATGATGGCTCAGGTCAATATGACATAAGTCCATTAACTCAGGTTCGGGTCTTGTGTTCAAATCTGGCATGATTGTAGAATCATCTCCACGAATGGCTTCATCACACGCTGATCAAAATTTCCACGAATGGCTTCATCACGAGCCATGTCCGTTGCTATGATAACTCAAGATTAAGAGTAAAAAATGAAGAAAAATGAACAAACACTTCTATTTTTTGTTTATGAAAAGGAAACAAAACATATAAACTACATGGGTATGAAGGAGAAATGATGAAGAACAATGAACAATGTATCTTATTAGTAGAGGTGCAAAAAATTTAAACTACATTAAAAAAGAATGAGAGAAGATGAATAATAGAATATGAATATAAATGAGAACTCTATTTCTTTCTCTCTTAGAAAATCTCTTCTATTTCTTACACACACTCTCTCTTAAAAGACCTCCCTTTCTCTCTCTAAAAACTCTTCTTCTCTTTCTCACTCCTAAATGCCTCCTCTCAAGTGAAAACCCCTCCCTATTCATAGGCAAAATTAGGGTTTCACTTTTTTTCTTTTAGTCCTTATGCTCCCTTTTTATTTTTTTAGTCCTTGAACTTTTTTCTTATATTTTTAGTCCCTAGTCTATTTATCTATTTTAGACATTGGGCTTGTTTTGTTTTTCAAAAATCACACATTGTCGTAGACAAGTAAATAGGCAAATAAACAAAATGTGTATATTTAAATTATTAGACCGGATAAAATACGCGTAGAAACCACATCTCACCCTCAAAATGGGTGCCATCCATAGGTTTTGCCTCCCTCAACAACAAGTGATGACATACTGTGGCAGAAAAATTCATTTGGTGGGACATTCAATAGATGCCCAAAACAAGTCTCTCTGAAGAGTTCTTTGTAAGTATCTATCAGCTTTTTATTAATCTGCTCGATGTAGTGATTATTGCAGGTTGTATTTACCCATGGTCTCACTATTTTGTTAATGTTGTGGATGTTTCTACTTTACATGTTGGATTCCATATCCTGTAGTAATTTGAGATAATATAAATCCACAAACCTAATGATCAGAGATGTTAGGACTTCAAGATAATCTTCAAATACATCTTGAGACTTCAAGATTATATTTGATTCCTTAAGACAACATCAAGATCATCTTGAAGTCCTCTTAAGACATTTGAAGTCCTCAAGATGACTTCAAGAGGATCTCTCTCTCTCTCTCTCTCTCTCTCTCCCCCTCTCTTTCTCTTGAGATAATTACTGGTCATGCTTATAAACTATGAAATACCATCAATAATACTTCTTGGACAATCTATTTTATACAACTCTTATCCATTTTTGTCACTCTGTATATTAAATAACTATTTAGAAAAACTCTCAATAAAAGATCCCTAAGAAAATAAAACCTTAATTCATCTAAATATTTTTTCATAAACTTATAAATTCTACGGAGATTGCGATTTGAACGATCTCATTGTGAACGTGTTTGTAAAACTTTTTAAGTACAAGTTATTTATGGTACATGAGGTTTACTTACCCTTGGATCATATCAAGTAGGGCCCATAAAGGATAATCCAAGATATAGTTTTGTTAGTCGATTTGGTTGTAGATCTGTATTTTGTTTCAGATCTGATTTTAGATTTAAGATTGAGTTTTAGGGATTTTGTTTTCAAGAGGCAAAAAACCTGTCCCCCTTTCCAACTTATATCATTCTTAGCTTGGATTATATGTAAGATTTGTTTTTTGTGTTTATTTTTTGTTTTTTAGCACCCAAAAATATATTTCTAAACACAAAGGAGAATATTTACAACTATCCGATTGAGGAGGTCGTGGTTGAGAGATGACGACATCTATTTATTGGAGCTTCAATTTCAATCCCCAACACTCATATCTCTTTCGTATGAGAAAGGTAAGCATCCATCTCTCTCCTTAATTTATTTTTATCTAAGCTTCAGTCAATCATTCACCGTGTTGGCTCTTATCTATGGTGAATGGTAGGAGTTACCAGTTTGAATGCTTGCAAAGTTGTGATTTTTTTTGTAATCTTTCAGCACAAATGTTTGAGCGTTACTTCCTTACTGTTGTTGGTTATCAGTTCGCTCAGTTCACTTGTCAGAGTCCTTTGCCTGGAGATTTCACTAATATTAACCTTTTTTGTTTTGAATTTTTATGTATGTTATCTATTTTGGTTGGTATTAACAATAATAAGATCATATCTTTCTTTTCTTTTACATGATGAGATCTTTTAACACATTTGTTGATATGAGATTAAATTAATTCACTTTCTCCTAACTTTCATACATATAAAATAGAATGGATGAGGGATTATGCTTTTTATTGTTCATATTATAGGGTTAGTCTAACACAATGCAATGAAACTGGATGCATAGGACATACATGCTTTCCTAATTGCAAATTCCCGTCAGATGGTGTATTAATCAAATGTCCATGGTATATGTAGGAACCTCTTTACTTGAGGTGGAAGCAATGGGATTGTCAAAGTGACTGCTAGCATTATTGTATGCTTAACAGAAAGAAAGAATGAGAGGCACTTGGTCACCGTCCTATCAGATATCAAGGTAAATGGCCTTTCAAGCGTGTATATGGAGTTCAAGTTTGATGTTACCTTACAATAATCTTCTAATTTTCTGGTTTTTAACATGCTCATTACTCAGGAACCCTTTTCTGTAGCTTTGTCTTCTCTACACCTTGCAATGCACTTTGATGGATGGTTATTCTTTTTCATACTTATGTATGATAAGTTGCCTCTCAAACAAGATAAAAAGGCATATTATGAGTATGCGATTTTGTGGCACATCTACAGAATGATTGCTTTCGTAACCACCCATATATTATATCTCAACTTTAATAAACTAGATTTTGTAATCATGTACCTATCATGCTAGTATCTTAATTTATGAGAAATTGCATGTCAACAAGTTCATATTGTGTTGTGTATGTGTCTCTTTTCCATGTCCATGCTTCTTAGCTTGGGATTTTATTTGAAAATGTATTGGGGTTATTTTCTTCGAAACAAAAACTCTTTTGTTGATCTTCTTCATGAAGAATCACTTCAAGATCCCTAAAATCATGTTTTGGCATATCCAAGTCAAGCTTATAAGTATGTAGCTCATTTTACATACATAAACCTTGTGTTGGTTCAATCAACGAGGAGAGAGTTGTTGCTCAAGAAGCCGAAACTGGTATCATGAAACTACTTTTGAAAATATATTTTGTTAAGGTAAGGAAATTTCTTTATTTTTGCAACTCTTTTATAATTCTATCATATGCTCTCATGTATGTAGAGTGACAAGCATGTAATTGTACACACATGGTCAGAACAACAATTTTTAATAAGGTTCTGAGAACTTACTGATCAAGTATGTTATGCTATGCATGACTAATTATATCCCAAGTACATGATGACTAGTGTTTTGGAATTAGGAGAGCTCGTGAAAATGATTTTTATTCTAAAGTATTCGGTCGCTCACCTTTGGTAGTCTAGTGATGAAGGCGAGTTTGTGAGTATGTAATTAGTGCGCTGCTCATGGGTTTGAAATCAGGATCAATCTTGATTTTAAGTGGGAACCTGTGATGGTATGTTACTGACTGCTACGCTAATTTTCTTGAAGTTTACTCAGTTTTGGATAATGACTGTGTTTTTTGTATTTTCAGAGACTAATGGATATTGTTTACTTAGGGGTCAATATCCCAAAGAGATTAGCTCAGATAGCAAAATCAATTGCTTGAAGCCTTGAATAATTACTGAAAATAGAATAGGGGTTAGCTCTCTAGTTGTTGATAGGTGAATAATAGAATGAAATTAATTAGGAACAATAAAAGGTTTTGGGTACTTTAGTTTCTTTTAGCTTGTCTATGTTGTTCTCCATTCAGATGGACTTTCTAAAAAATTCTTAAACATGTTGTTGGATTCAAACCTTGCCAAAAAAATTAACGTTTATGTCTGTTTAGAGTGTGTTACTGATTTGGATTTTCTCACGTGTTTTTTAAGTCTCTCTCTCTCTCTCTGAAGTTATTATTATTACTAATTAATCTCTTTTATCTTATGTGCTTAATAGAATTTTCTTTTCACTTCTAAAAGTAAAGATGTTGATTTGAAGCTCATTGATTTTGCTATTTCCGACATTATCAAACCATGTAATAAACGCAAAAACTTAAAATGTAGTGCTAGTAGACTTCTTTTCTCAGATATTTACCATATTGATCCTACTAGTTAATCAATATGTAAAAACTTGATTCCATTCTGGTACACTTATATTGATGTTGCTATTGTCTTTTGTGAATAGTTACCATTTACCACATTCACTAGATTGTTGTGAAATTATGTTATTGATATAAAAAATGATACAAGCAGATCATTGATTCATCATTTGGTTTTCTTGGATTTATGTGCAGTTGAGAGACACAGTGATATGGTTGGTAGTTCATATTATGTTGCACATGAATTCCTCTGGGTCCAACAATGGCTTTATTAAGATCACAAAATGAACTCTAAGGAAGGTCAGCAATCTATTCTAGCTTCTGTTATGTAAATTATCCATCTTTTTCTAGATTTTTCTTGAAAGAATATTGCTTTTAGTTCTGTAAATGTGGATGTTTCTTAGAACACACATGCCGAATTCGAGAGCTTTTTGTTTTTATTATCTGAAAACGTAAAGAACTTATTAATTTTAAGTCTATGTTTATCTAGAGTTGAAAACATAGTTTGAGATCGTGAACTGCGGAGTTGATTTTTCATATAGTTACAGTACCAATAGTATTTACTGTAAACTTCATGGTTGTTTGTTACTTGCTTTATTTGAAACACTAAGAGGACCTCTAGGACACAAATATTAACATATAAAGCTATGAAAATTTAAAAAAAAACTATTTTTTTCTTTTCTAGAACTTTAGATGACAGGGATTCCCCGTCATCTATTTGCTTCATGCGACACCCTTTGTTGACGGGGATTCCCCATCAACTATCTCCTTTACACGGAACCTTTTGTTGATGGGGAATCCCCTTCAACTCTCTCCTTTTAGCGGTGGGTCTATTTTGATGATTTTTATTTTAAAAGAGTTTAGATGACAGTCTGATAGATAACAATCGGCTACCAGTCAATATAGGATTATAATGACAGGTTTTACCCATCATCTAACCCCATTTAGTTGTAGTGATGAATCTAGAAAGAAAACCAGTGCAACAAAAAAATCAAAATATTGGCATTATGAATTAGCTAATAGAGATATAATTAAGGAAATGTCATATGTAATTATTATTTTAAGCATACTTGCATTGTAAATATGTGGCTCTTTGTAATTTACATGGAGAATAAATGCATAAAAAGAACCAACATGCATAATGAAAGAACATACTTAAATTGAAACATTCAACCAAAGAACCAACCTGAAAACAATGGAAAAATCAAGGGTACGTAATATAAGAATCGTACTATTACTTTATTATTCTCAATATATACTTAGCAATCATCATCTAGCTATGATTTGATTAATTTGTTTTTAATATTTTCGTTACACAAGATGCTTTGTGATTCTCAAACTAACTAATATGATCAATCTTGATCAAGTTCCCTCTCTTGGAGCAACTTGACAGTAGGAAAATGATCTAAAAGCAGTTGGATTAAAGAAAGATTGATTATGACAATACCAGTTATGATTTAGGCCAGAGACAATGAGATCTAAAAGCAGTCGCTAAGGAGCTCTGTCATGGAGGAGGACATCTGCGTGGAGGAGGATATCTGTGGCGGAGGAGCTCTGTCGAACTGACGGAGGAGCTCTGTCACTGAGGAGCTCTATCACAGAGGAGCTCTGTCATGGAGGCGCTCGGTCACGAAGGAGCTTTGTCACTGAGGTTGATGAAAAAAACCCGAGGAGGTGAGAGGAAGTAGTTTTTGTCGAGGGGTGAAAGGAAAGGGGATGCAGAGAAATAAGAGATTGAGGGTTTCGTTTGTGTAGCAAACCCTTGTTAAAATAACTGTGTTTTAACAAGGCTAAGGCAACTTTTTTACAGACGAAATCAAAACATTCGTTGGTAAAATGCATGGAAAAATCAGTGCGTTTCCTTCCTGGTAAAATATTTCGATGCGCAAGAAAGGCGTCGCAGTAGGTTGCCTTTGGCGAGCAACTTTCTAGTTGGTCGCTAAAAATGGGCCTTTCACGACGAATCTGCTTTCATGGATAAAGATGGGTTTTCTTGTAATATGAAGTCCATCTTGACGTGTTCAATATGACTGCAAGATCGTCTTGAAAACTTCAAGATGTATTTCAAAAGGATCTTGAAGTCCATCTTAAAGTGTTCAAGATGGACTTCAAGATCCTTTTCAAACACATCTTGACATTAGAAGACGTCTTCATGATAGTCATGAAGTCATCTTGAAGACTTCAAGATGTCTTCTGAAGTCTTCAAGATGATTTTCAAGGTTTCAAGCTGAGAGAAAAGGAGATTTAAACACCGAGTTCAAAAATCTTGTATGACAGAAAAAATCTTAGAGAAATCTTAAAAATAGAGAAACCTGAGACTCAAAGAAACTCTACAATTTAAAAGGAAAAAAGAAACAGACATTGTTGTGAAGTTAATGAATGAGAACTAAGTAAAACTGAGTGCAAGCTAGGCGCTGAAAGATTTGGAGAGATGAAGTGGAACTGAATTCTCACAAGCAAGGGGAGAAGAGGAAATGAAAGTAAACGAAGAGACATATAGTGTATTAGAAAAGTTATCCTAAAAAAGGTGTACTGATGAAAATGTAACTGACTTTATTTATTTCTTTTTTGTCGTCGTTTGATATGTGTGAAAGGGTAATATAGTAACTGCACCCTCTTAATTTGAATTGATGGTAGATCTGAGATTTACATCAACTAATATGAAAAGAATTTATTTTAAGCACTTAGCTTTTTAGGGGTCTATTTAAGGCGAAAACCCTTTCTTTTATGTAATTGTGGACGACAATCTGTGGCTTTGAAAAGAGGGGGAATTACACTTCAACGTCCTTGTGTAAACAACGGAAAGTGCTTTTGCCAGTGACCTGCCTCGGCTCCACACAGAGTGCGAGACTATCTGAGGACTCGGGAGAGCACGCAGTACTCCAAAGATTGTAGAGCTGTTAGTGAGGGAGAAAGGGGTGGTAAATTAAGCATTAGGATATTGAGTGGTGGTTTGCCGTGGTACTGAACAATCTTTTTGTGTGTGGGAGTAAATTCTTTATAATTGCTCGGGGAACCAGAACCATAAATCCTTCGGTTGTCAATGAATTCTGAAGATCCAATGATTGCTTGATCTGTTTTCCTAGGTCCTGTAAAAGAAATTTAGCTCAGAGTAAATCAAATGGAGGGGCTACTATCATTTTCGCTCTTTGGAGAGGTGTTTGTCAGAAGAACAAATAGCCAGGGAATCTGAGCGAAACTGGACTATTTATTTAGATGAGAAAAGTTTGAAAACAAGGATATGCAAAGTAGCTTGTGCTTCTACCATTTACACAGTTTAGATAGAGAGAGATTCCAGAATCCATGGGGAATAATAAATTCAGAGGCATTCCTCATGAAGGCAATAGAGCTCAGGATTTTAGACAATGTCCGAGTGTACGTGGCTACTTGGACCATTTTTGGTCACAGCGAGTCCTTAAGGGTGAGCGATGGTCCGCCATTAAGGCCAAAACCTCAAATCTCTTGCATCAAAAGCATGTTGTAACTTCATATATTATGCTGTAAAATTCATTGCATTCATTAAAGAAAACACCAGAGGCGGCTAAGAAAATTGGTCTTTTAATTTTTGTTCTCTGGCCACAGTTTGACGTGAAGGTCCTTATGTTTTGCAACACCGTTATGTCTTTTTATAGTAGATTTAGTATCTTCCCAACGCGTCCCTTCTTACGGACTGATGCTTGATGTTGGACAGTGCATCCTTAGTAAAGAGAGACCAGGTTATCACTCAATGAGTTCATTTTCGTACATAGATAACACAAATAAAGTCCATTTAGCATATGTAGTACTGAATTTGAAGGACATCACAGCCAACTAATACAAGCTTTATAAAAATACACGTGACTATATGTAGTAGTATTGACATTCATATTTTTAATAAGTAACCGACTTCAGATCATTACTATTATAACTATTCCAAGGGGTCCAATAAAACTAACAGTTTTGAGTCTGCTGTGTGCTTAGCTCTTGTTGCTGTTGGGAACCCAGATAAGGTGATTTTCAGGTAGGAAATGGCAGACAGGAACAGTGCCTGGCGAGACTTTGAGTACTTGGAAAGCCAAATGCTTTGGATTCCAAGCTGATGTGTTTCTATGGCAAACTGCAACCGCCTTAGCTTTTGTCCCATCAGCACCTTGCAATGGAACCTTATAAGTTATTGTGGAATGTGTTTCATGGCAGTAAAACACAGCATATGGGTAGTTCTGTTTATGGCACACAACAGATTTGTCAACTGCCATCTTCTTTACCCCATTTGTAATTGTATATGTTTGCGTTTGTGTCTCTTTGCCCACCTCTGTAGAGATTGCCAGAACATTTCGCCCGAGCTTGGAGGTGGTGAAGTCGATCATTGATTCTAGTGATGTTGCACAGTATTTGTCCTCTCCTTTTATACCAGGAGTTTCACACTCTTTAATTGTATTCTTCATTATCTCAGCTTCCAAGGTTCCGGGCTTCACTGAAAACTGGTTGAAGATTTCTGGGAGGTTTTTAGATGAGAAGGGTACTGAATTGGCAACTTGGCGGGGCAAGAAAGTTGGTGTATTTGAATCTTTAGGGAAGTGCAAGATCAATTTCGTGCCTGGTTTCATGTCTTTTTCCAAGAAGAAAAGAGCTACATTTGGGTCATCGTGGAGTTGATTCTCACTTGCAGCATATCGGTAATCAAAAGGAGTGGGCCCTGGTTTTACACTAACATATACCGGCTTTTTCTTTCTGCCTGTGCTTACAGAGACTCCTCCTTTTCCTACACCAACATTTGTTCTTTTGCCAGGCTTCCCTGTGTTAACTCCTACTCCTTTGCCACCAACATTTACTTTGGTACCGCTGCCTGGTTTTCCTTTCCCACTGTTCACGTCAACTCCACCTTTTCCAACATCAACAGAGGTGCCACCTGGCTTCCCCTTTCCTGCATCTACATTTACATTTCCCTTCCCTACTTTGACAGATGTTCTTTTATCTTCCAACAGGTCTGCAAAACTCCCCAAAGGAATTAATAGATCTTGTGAGGTTTCTCCTCTTTGGACTCTATTAGACTTTTCCTTTTTTCCCTTTCTCAATAACTCATATACATTTGCATAAATGAAATTTGACATATGACTAGAATATTGTTATTGGGTTTTTAGCTTAAATTAAAACATATTTATATCGAAATATTACTTTCTTTTTCCTGTGACTTTATTTTTTTTTCAATTCTGTCATTTTTTTCCTTTTAGTCAGTCAAGAAGTTGCTGAAATTGTTAAACAGTGAAATACTAATTTATGTGATATTCTAATAACTAACCAGGATTTAGGAGATCTCTAATAGCTGGTGGGATGGGCGTATTGGGCAGCACGTGGTTCCAGTATTGCTCAGGTGGCAGGGCAGCATGGCTGGCCACCAATGCAAGCTGCAATGACAGAAAAAAGTTCATATAATTCCCTTACAAAGAGAGATAAAGGTAATGAAATGCTATTATACAAAAGATAATTGAATATATACACACAGTGAGAAATGTGAAGATGGGCAGGAGATGAAGCTCCATTAGAAAGATATGCTGCTAACCAAATACTAGGATAATTGCAAAACCAGATCTGAAACCAGACTTTTATTATGAAGATAAATGAAAGTCTGTTGCAGGATTTATAAGCAAAATAATTATCGAAGAGATTGAATAGCAACTTTATCAGCCACCTTAATAACTTCAACTGCCCCTGCCTCACTCACTCTGAATGCCTACAATGTTAAATGGGGACAGGTGGAGAGAGAAGAAAGCTAAGAGAGGAGGGTTTTTTTTTTTTTTGGAGTATAGTTGGGAAATGGATTTGGTTATGTGCACCTGAGTGAGGGAAAGCGTGAATGAATGCAAACCACTGTTTTTCCACTTGTCTACGTTTCTTCTGCTGTATTTCGTACTATTATTTTGAAGTGCAGACGTTGAATTTGAGGAAATGCTTTCATTATTGAATGTGTGGGACTTTTAATTCGAGTTAAACAGACAACTACCTTCTTTATGAGAGTTTAGGAGCAGTTGCAAGTCGTCCTCTTCTACAGTTCTTTATTGGGTTTTTGCTACTTCAACTTCTTTACCAAGGCTATATACTAAATATCCCATTCTTTCCGGTGTTTTTTTTGCAGAATTATATCCCTAGAAATACAAATTTTACAAAATTATACCCAAAGGTTAATTTTTACATGTCATAACCTCTTGCCAACATTCATTTCACTTTTTTCTTCTTTTTCCGGCATTCTCTCTCTCCCCTCATTTCTCCCTATTTTTTCATAAAACTCATTTTCCCATAAACCTATTTTCGTTTTCGATTTCTTCATGCTTCATTTGTTTCACGATTTTACAATTTTTTCATTTTTTGAAAAATCAAGATTGAGAGTGAAAATTATAATTTTATTTTTGAATTTTTTGAGAAAAATGGGTGAGAATATTCGTGGAAATTTGATGGATTTTGCTCATTTTGGTGGGTTTTGTTAATTTTGTATACGAGTCTACACTATGGGTACACTGACATCATATAGTCATCATGTAGACTAGATGATAGGTGCACTGACGTCAAGTAGTCATCCTATATACTACACGATGGTTACGCGGACATCGTGTAACCTACATGATGGTACACGAGTATCATGTAGCCATCGTATAGACTACACGATGAGTACACGACCATCGTGTAGACTATATTATGCCTATGTACCCATCTATCAAATAATATATTATTTAATTTTGATTATTAATTATTTTATCTTGTAATAAAAATGAATATTAATATTTAATAAACATAATTAAGTATTCAAAACATATACGATGTGTACACGAGTATCGTGTTACCATCCTGTAAACTACACGATGGGTACACGGGTATCGTATAGCCATCGTGTAAACTACACAATGGGTACACAGCTATCGTGTAGCCATCTTAGAGACTACACGATGGGTACACGGGTATCGTGTAGTCATCTTAGAGACTACATGATGAGTATACTTGCATCGAGTAGCCATCATGTAGACTACACAAAGCCTACACGGGTATCGTGCAGCCTACACGATGGGTACACTGACATTGTGTAGCCATCTTGTAGGCTACAAGATGGATACACGGGCATCGCGCAGTCATCCTGTAGACTACACGATGGCTACGTGAACATCGTGAAGCCTATATAATGGGTATATGATCATCGTGTGACCATCGTGCAGACTACATGATGCCTTGGACCCATCTATAAGATGATATATTTTTAATTTTGATTATTAATTATTTTATCGTGTGATAAAAATGAACATTAATATTTAATAAACATAATTAAATATTCAAAACATACATGATGCGTACACGGATATCGTGTAGCCATCATGTAAACTACACGACGGGTACACGGGTATGATGTAGCCATCTTATAGACTACATGATGGGCTCGCTTGCATCGTGTAGCCATCATGTAGACTACATGATGGGTACTAACATCGTGTATACTACACGAAGGCTACATGAACATCGTGTAGCCTACATGTTGGGTATAAGGGAATCGTGTAGCCATCGTATAGACTACACGATGGGTACACTGGCATCGTATAGACTCCATTTGATTTGATATTGTGTAAGAAAAGTATTGGGAGGAAGGAATAAAGAAAAAGTAAGTGGATTATAGGTTATGGGTACACAATGGCTACACGATCATCGTTTAGTGTGTTGCCTTCATGTAATCATCGTTTAGACTGCATGATAATTACACGACCGTCGTGAAACCATCATGTACCCATGGTCCACCATTCACTTACTTTGTTTTTATTTTTTTCTCCAATATTTTTCTTACACAATATCAAATCATTATTCTTCAATGCTCAACGTCTATATTTATTAATATCTAAATAAATATATAAAATTAAATATATTACATGTGTAGTGTACACAATGCCTACACCAAGATCGTGTACTCATGACCTACCATCTACGTACTTTTTCTTTATTCACTCAATATTTTTCTTACACAACATCAAATCAAATGTCAAGTCATTCATCTTCAACACTTAGCCTCCATACTTATTCATATTTAAATTAATATATAAAATTAAATATATTATATATGTAATGTACATGATGCCTACACGACAATTGTGTAGCCATCGTGTACACTACACGATGACAACACTACTATTGTGTAGGCATCATGTGCCTACTACCCATTATTTTTTCTTCATTCTTTCCCCAATACTTTCTTACACAACAATCAATCAAATGTCAAATCATTCTTCTTCCACATTCAACCTCTATATATATTAATATTTAAATAAATATATAAAATTAAATATATTACATGTGTAGTGTACACGATACCTACACAACGATCGTGTAGATATCATGTACAGTATACACGGCGATCGTGTAGTCACCGTGTATACTATATGATGCCTACACGACGATCGCCGTGTACACGATGACTACACTATGATCATGTATTTATCTTGTACCCATTACCCACTACTTTTTCTTCATTCTTTCCCCCCAATACTTGTTTTGGTAGGTTGAGAGAGAGAAGTCGTAGAGAGAGAATGGGCTTTGTTAATTTTAATATATTTTGTACACTACACGATGACTACACAACGATCGTGTAGCCATTGTGTACACTACACGACGATCGTGTACTACACAATGGGTATACGGGCAACGTGTAACTATCTTATAGATTACATGATGGGTGCAAGAGCATCGTGCACCCCCTTTCTCTCGATTTTCTTTCTCATTCTCAACGTTCTCTCTCAAAATTAACAAAACCAATTAAAATTAACATACAAAAATTAACAAAATCTATTAAAATTACAAATGTTAACAGAATCCATAAAAATTAATAAAATCTATTAAAATTAACAAAAAAACATTTGTTGTGTTTATTTCTATAGAAATGAGTTTTTAGGAGAGAGAAAAATGAAAATGAAGATACACAGAGAGTGTGAGCTTGTGTAAAGAAGGACAATAAGAAAAAGAAAATAGAAAAAAGTAAAGAGAATGTAAGTCAAAGCTAATTGCACGTATAAATTAGTGTTGAGGTATAATTTTATAAAATCAGTTTCTTAGAGGTGTAGCCTGCAAAAAAACCTTCTTTCCAAACCCAAATCTTTTGCTTCTTCTTTTGTTTTTAACGATTCGACGAAATATCAAATCAAGTACAGAGGAAATGTGTCGGCCTATTTCTATATATTATTTCTCGGTTAAATCAATTTCCCACTTTAATTATGACCACCTCAAACTTTAAATCTATAAGAAAAAGTGTCAATCGGACCCATAATTTTCATTAATTTAGGGTGTAAGTATTTAGTACATCTAACTTACTAAAATATTTAGTAATTTTTTATATTATTAATAATTATATTTAAATTTTAATACTTTATTTAAATTTAAAAAAAATTATTGTTGAAATTTATAAAATATGTACACGTATCATCAAATGATACAGATGAGTACTGATATTCGATACTTCATGAGTTCTAAAAAATTTTCCTAATTTAGTTCATCAATTTTATTTTCAATCATTTTTGTCCTAGTTTGTGTAACTATATTTTGTATTTCTTGAAAGAAAAATTAAATATTTCTTATTGTTTAGTAAAAATGTACATAATCAACTTTTTTTCCATCAATAAATTTCACATATCATATAAAGTAAACTAACGTTTAACTTTTATGTTATGTTTTTAATATACAATCAAGCATGATAATCTACGTTAAATACATTTTACTTTTCTTAAATCATTTTTTTCACTAGTCTTAAGGTTTTGGTAACCTAACATATTTTTTATCAAATCAATTGTTAATGTTGGGAGCTCCATATTCAATACGTATTAAGCTTCGAAAAAAATGTCTAACTTAAACAAATTACTAATATACTTTTTATACATGATACTCTCTTTCAATCATATTTTATAGCAGTCTGACCTTGCATTTCTTATCAAACAAATTGTTAATGTACGTAGCTATATTAAGCTTTGAACGAAAAATTGGCGGCTTATTTATTGTAATTTTAATAATAGTTTAAGGATCCAATGACATTTTTAGAAGCTCAATGAATACAATGTCAAATGGTTTAGAGGGGAAAATTGTATTACACTCTTATTTTTATGAGTGGGTAAATTTTAGAGATGCGAATAACTTTCTTTTTATGATCTGATAACAATTGTTTTGGCTAATATTTTTTTGTACGATTTATTTGGTTAATAGAAATGGTAACTAAAAATTAAATGAAGATGTATTTAATTTTAGGTGGGAAATTCAACTATACTTGAAATAAAAAAGCATTGACATTCGTGGGCAAGTTGAGACCTCCATCATTCATGAACAAACTAAGCTCCTTAACTAAGGAGCGCCCTTCCTTAATTAAGGGGCCTCAATTAAAGGGCCTCTTAATTCATTAACTTTTTTAACCACCTTCTGTATGTCTAATTCTTCTAGTTTAGGCTCTAAGATTAAAACCATCACGAATAGATCATGTTAAAAGAAAATTATATTTTTAGACCATAAAAATTACACTTTTATACCTTCAAAACGACGTCGTTTTATTAAACTTTGATAAACTGATTCTCATTATCTAACGAGAAATTACCTTAGAAGGACCCTTCACCATTTAAAAGGATCTGTGATTTTTTAAGTAAACGACCTATTTGCCCCATATAGTAAAAAAATTCCATTTGAGTCCCCTCTCATAACCACTCTCCACTCTTCTCTGCAAACTCTTGTCTCTGCGAAACTCTCTATGTGATTCCCTTCGTCTCTATCTCTCTTCATCTATGTGATTCCCTTCCTTTGTCTATGTGTTTCCCTTCATCTCTGCGATAGTCTCCATTTGTCTCTAGAAGTCGCTCGATTATCGTTCAAAATGCGATTACCGTTCGAAACCCTTCTCCTCCAACGAAGATGTCTCCTTCAGTGAAGTCGTCTCCTTTGTTGAAGTCGTCCCCTCCTACGAAGCCATCTCCTCTAGGGAAGCCGAAGCTTCTCTCTTACCAGGTATGGATTTACCCCCTTCACTATATGTAAGAACACCTTGTTTAGAGTGGAGTTTTCTCTCATCACTTGTCTTCTTCAAAAGTTAGAATAAAATTATCCTAAATCCAAAAATGGTGAAAAAAGGGTGTCCATTGTCAGTCACCTATTTCAACGGATCAACTTGAAGAGACATATGATAAGTGCAAGATAAAAAATAGCACGGATGCGGTTAAGTTGTCACTTATTTACTTCTTAGAACTAGTGTTGCTTCTTGGGGAGAAGAAAAAATTATTGACATGAGACACTTGAATATGATGGATGATTTGGATTTATTTAATGGCTTTCCATGGATTCGCTATGTTATCAAGCAACTATACGGTCCTTACAAAGAGAAAAAACAAAGGATGTTTCTAAGATTTCTGGGAAGTATTCATTGCTTGGATTCTCATACGCTTTCCATGTGAGAATTTTATATGTTGTGTATGTGTTATTATATGTTGCGCTATTATATGAATAACATATAGTCTTTTTGCCTATGTAGGTTTGGGCTTATGAATGTATATCTCTTCTTAGCTCTAAATATGCCATAAAGAGTGGCTCAAAGTGCCCAAGGATGTTGAATTGGAGTGCTTCCCTAACCCCTAAGTTCAATGAGCTGGCTGAAGGAAATTTTGATAATGAAGCAGGTTTTTTAAACAATATGTATGTATTAACATATTTCATAAGTTAGATGTATTTATGCTTGTTCATGGGTGGAAGTGGTTTCCACTCTTCATCCAACACAACGTGAATCACAAAAATCATATTACCAAGCCTTGGAAGAGGACAAGGTTGTTGAGCAGGATGGGGTGGAGGAGCACGAAATAGAGGGGCAGGAGGAGGCAGAGAATGTGGGGCCATAAAAGTCTTCAGTGACACCTCCAAAGTCGACCTTAGAAGGGGATGTGCATAAACTGATTAGCGAGATGATGGGAGACATTAAATGGTTGAAGATAGGTATGGATACTCTACTTGTTGAGCATCAATTAATTAAGTCTGAATTGAAGAGTATTTCAAAAATGTTGATGAATAGTAGAAGAAAAACTTCTACAAGAGATGTTGGTTTCAATGATGACTATAGGGAGTTTGATCATTTTTGTGAGGAGGACGCAAAGAATAAAGAAGGAAAAGGGAAGGAAAACATTGAAGAGACAGTGGAGAAAAAAACTGAAAAAGGAAAAGAGAGAGAAAAATCAGAAGAGAATGTGGAGGAAAGTTGGAGGAAGGAAAAAAGAAAGAAGAAAATGAGGAAGAGAAAGGAAAAAAGCAAGGGGGAGGAAAAAATGATTCGAAAATGACGAGGAATCTAATATCAGATGAAATAAAGATGTTTATGACTTCTCCCAAAGAACTTGGATTGGGAAGGAGAGACAAGAAACGAGCTAAAGTTTTAGGTCATCCATATACAAATCCCGATAAAAGAAAGCAAAGAAAATGTATTAAAAAAGAATGGGATCCTTTAACATTTGCAGACTCTGACAATAAAAGAAGATTATGGGATTGGATCAAGTCTGATGTAGACTCCAACATTGACGTCCACGTACGTTCTGCCGATAAAGCATGGTTTAGAAACATTATGAACAATGAAAGTTGGCTTAACGATACTGTGAGTAATAATACACTGTCTTAATTTACATACATAATTTTATACATTGGGGTATTTTATGTTGTAGCATATGGATGCATTTTTACACCTATTGATGAGGCGAGTACAAGATTGTTTGCTGCCAGGAGTGGCAGTCTTGGATGTGTTATTTTTGGTAATAATATGATTTTTTAAATATCTAATATGGGAATTCGATTATCTATTACTTATTTCATTTTTCTACAGACAAACCTTTGTTCGTGTTACATACAATATGAGAAAAATTCGTCAACTTATAAGTGGGGTGGAAAGGATGTACTCGTCGAGTACGTCCTTGGTTTGGAGCCTACATATGGCAAAGCATGGACCAATGTCAACAAGATTATGTCGGTATATAACTATAAACAACATCATTGGGTAGCCCTTTTATTGAATCTTGATTCCCAAACTATCGATGTTTACGATTTGTTATGGATTTTCTAGAGTCAAGTGTACACTATCGTCGTCAAGTAATAATTTTTTTATAAAAATAGAGTATCGTCCACATGATTGATTGATATTAAAATATTAAAAATAAGTATACCTTAATTTTAATTGTGAATGATGAAAAGTTAGGATTTTTTAATAAAAAATTGAACTAAAAAGATTAACACTTGATAGGGAGAAATAATTCAAATATGATTAGTTAAAAGCTCTAGGGGTTTTTATTTCACCAAACCAACACATGCTCTAAATTCCAAAAGCTCAATCAATCAATGTCTATCAAATTATTGACAATAAATTTCTCTTATATAATTATCAATCTTTTTCAAGCATCGATAATAACGAATCAAAAATAATAATCTCACATCTCTGTCAAGATTAAATAAATTAAAACCATGAAGCATAAAAAATTATAATTGCTATATTAGATCCATAATCATCTCTAACTTATGAAATTCTAATGGTGTTATAAACAAAGAGTAAATTTAATCATCATTTCTCTGTCTCAGAATTAAATCTAAAATTATGCAATAATTGGTCAAACGATCACACACATTAAGATCGGATTATAACACTCAATAATACTGAATAAGCATCCATTGAATTAAAAATCAAAATATATGAACAATCATGGTTTGACTACGTCGTAGTCCTAGATAAGAAATTTAGAACATACTAGAATGAGAAAATATCCTAATAATATTCATGAACATAGAGGAAAAGAGAAAAAAAATACTAGATTTGAGGATGAATTAAAGTTAAGACCCGTCTCCCGATTGGACCTGTCTCCCGATTGGACCTGTCTTTGTTTCCTCTCCCGAAAGCTCTAGGATTTTTTTTTTCACCAAATCAAGCATGCTCTAAATTTCAAAACTCAATCTATCAATGTTTATCAAATTATTGACAACAAATTTCTCTTATATAATAAACAATCTTTCTCGAGTATCGATAACAATGAATCAAAAATAATAATCCCACATCTCTGTTAAGATTAAAGAAACTCATGAAGCATAAGAAATTATAATTGCTATACTAGATCCATAAACATCTCTAACTTATAAAATTCTAATGGTGTTATAAACAAAGAATAAATTTAATCATCACTTCTCGGTCTCAAAATTAAATATAAAATTATGTAATAGTTGGCCAAACGATCACATGCATTAAGATTAAATTATAACCTCAATAATACTGAATATACATCGATTGAATTAAAAATCAAAATATATGAACAATCATGGTTTGGCTACGTCGTCGCCCTGGATAAGAAATTTAGAACATACTAAAATGAGAAAACACCCTAATAATATTCATGAACATAGAGGAAAAGAGAAAAAATACTAGATTTGAGGATGAATTGAAGTTGAGATGCATTTCCTGATTGGATCCGTCTTTATTTCCTCTCCCAAAAGGTATAGGGTTTTCGATTTCATCAAACCAAACATGCTCTAAATTTCAAAACTCAATCAATCAATGTTTATCAAATTATTGACAGCAAATTTCTCTTATATAATAAAAAATCTTTCTCAAACATCGATAACAATGAATCAAAAATGATAATCCCACGTCTCTGTTAAGATTAAATAAATTAAAACTCATGAAGCATAAAAAATTATAATTGCTATACTAGATCCATTAGCATCTCTAACTTATGAAATTCTAATGGTGTTATAAACAAAGAGCAATTTAATCATCACTTCTCAGACTCAGAAATAAATCTAAAATTATGCAATAGTTGGCCAAACGATCACAAGCATTAAGATCAGAATATAACACTCAATAATACTGAATAAACATCGATTAAATTAAAAATCAAAATATATAAACAATCATGGTTTGGCTACGTCGTAGCCCTAGATAAGAAATTTAGAACATACTAGAATGAGAAAACATCCTAATAATATTCATGAACATAGAGGAAAAGAGAAAAAAAATACTAGATTTGAGGATGAATTAAAGTTAAGACCCGTCTCCCGATTGGACCTGTCTCCCGATTGGACCTGTCTTTGTTTCCTCTCCCGAAAGCTCTAGGATTTTTTTTTTTCACCAAATCAAGCATGCTCTAAATTTCAAAACTCAATCTATCAATGTTTATCTAAATTTCAAAACTCAATCTATATAAAAAAAATACTAGATTTGAGGATGAATTGAAGTTGAGATCCGTCTCCCAATTAGATCCGTCTTTGTTTCCTCTCCCAAAAGGTCTAGGGTTTTCGATTTCACCAAACCAAATATGCTCTAAATTCCAAAACTCAATCAATCAATGTTTATCAAATTGTTGACAGTAAATTTCTCTTATATAATTATCAATCTTTTTCAAGTATAGATAATAATGAATCAAAAATAATAATCTCACATCTCTGTCATGATTAAATAAATTTAAACTCATGAAGCATAAGAAATTATAATTGCTACACTAGGTCCATAATCATCTCTAACTTATGAAATTCTAATGGTGTTATAAACGAAGAGCAAATTTAATCATCATTTCTCAGTCTCAAAATTAAATCTAAAATCATGCAATAGTTGGCCAAATGATCACAAGCATTTAGAATGGATTATAACACTTAATATCGAATAAACATCGATTGAATTAAAAATTAAAATAGATGAACAATCATCGTTTGGCTACCTCGTAGCCCTAAATAAGAAATTTAGAACATACTAGAATGAGAAAACATCCTAATAATATTCATGAACATAAAGGAAAAGAGAAAAAATATACTAGATTTGAGGATGAATTGAAGTTGAGATCCATCTCCCGATTGGATCTGTCTTTGTTTCATCTTCCAAAAGCTTTCTCCTCTACCTCTCACGTCCCCAAGAGTCCTTCTAAAAACCCTCCAATATTCTATTTATACACTAAGGTTTGATAATGATAAAATTAGAGTAAAAATAAAAAATAACAAAATCATTATCGCCCCAGCGTCGCGGCGCTGAAGGCCAGCGTCGCAGCGTTGGCGTTCTGGATCTATTGATGCCGCACTAGCGTCGCGCTGCTGGCCCTTCTATTCAAGTCTGTACTTTTTTTATTTATCAGCATTTTTGCCTTCCAAATCTTTCCAAATCAATCCAAATGCACTAACATATCTTACCTACAAAATAAAACAAAAAAACAAACATAAATCAAAAGATAAAACTCAAAGAACCAATAAAGCTAAAGTTAAGATTATCTAAAATATGAGTGTGAAACACACTCATAATGATTACTTGGATTTTAAAACATATTGTAGTGAATGAAAACCTGTGGCTTCAATGATTCCCATCCTTTTGCACCACTGTGACTTTTATAAAGCACGGACAAAGACAACACCCATTAATGCAACTTGGCCAATTACATGCATCAACGTTCCCCAACAAGAAACTGGCTAAACCTCATTGTTTATGTGATAAACTACCATCACTTAGTATATATTTGGTTATTTGACATTCATTTTATTGTGTACATATATGTGTGATTGTGGCATGTTTGAGTTGAAATTTGTGGAGTTGTTGTGTGTGGATCAGGACTTATCTGGATGTACTCAAAGTAGAATGGCTGAGCTGAGAAGATGGTAGTTGATATTTTTTATCATGCACACGACATTGAAGATTCTAGATTCTAGGATGTTCATTTATATTATTAGAGAGTTGTATTTGTATAGGATGTGCATCAATGTTGATGTTTTAGAACTTTCATACTGTAAATCATATAATACATATACTGTTTCTTTGATGTATTTCTGTTTTGAGATGAATAGATGTTCTTATATTGTTAATGCAGGTTGTTTGGAATGTCATAACTACAGACCCCATATTACTCTGTTTCTGATTGCTCTACTAGACCATAGTCTAGCAGATAATACTTTGCTAGACTATGGTCTAGTGACCTGGCATGAACAAAAATACTTGTGTTTTGGGATGACTGTATTGTTAATACAAGTCATTTGAGATGTCATAAGTTTAGACCCCATATTACTCTATTTCTGTTTGCTCTACTAGACCATGGTCTAGCAAACAGTATTCTACTAGACTATGATCTAGCAAGTGTTAATTTTAACATAAAACTGCTAGACCATGGTCTAGCAGAATATTTTCCGCTGGACCATGGTCTAGCGACCTAATATGAATGAAAATACATGTGTTTTGGGATGACTTATATTGTTAATGCAGATTGTTTGAGATGTCATAAGTTCAGACACCATATTACCCTGTTTTTGTTTGATCTGCTAGACCATGGTCAAGCAGACAATATTCTACTGGACTAGGTATAACAAGTGTTAATTTTAACAGAAAACTGCTAGACCATGGTCTAGCGATCTGGTATGAAAAAAATACTTGAGTCAGAATGTAAATAATTGAGTCACATAATTATCAGTATCATTATCAACATATTTACAAAGCATGTTTACATAAAAAATGCTTTGATCTATAAACAACTTCATCTTTTCTTAACATCTTTACAACTATTAACAAAGCATATCAACACCTATGGAATCCTACCGTGAAACATTCACACAAAAATTACTTTTATCTATTAACAAAAAAAATCATCACCATCAAGCCACGTGCTGTCTTGGTGAGATACGGATCGGCTCCTTACAAGTTCGCCTATCATGGCCTAGCCCAATTCATCTACCACGCATCTTTCATTTACGTGTTTCTCCAACCAAATGTATTCTTTTCTTTCTACGTCTTCCAGATGATCGTCTAGTATTTGGTGGCAACACTATAACATATCTAACATCATCTGATACTAGCCACTCTTGTCGACTGCCAACTGGATAAATAGACTCAGTATAAGCCAATAGAAGGAACTTAGTAGTGTAATATTTTGAACACAACGAGCATAGTGGGATATTGTGGTATCGGGCTACTGCTATTACATGTGTACATGATATCTGATCCAGTTCAAACTCTCGACATGAGCATGTCTTGTTGTGCAAGTTCACAATGAAAATTCACATATCATCTTTCACTTGACATTCATATAAGATCACTTGTTACAAATAATGTCATTCCATTGGTAACTCTCTGGCGCATCTCTTCGATGTTAAAGTGGTGGTCATTTCACTGGCAATGGTTTGACGCTCATAAAACCAACGTTGAAACACATCTTGTACGTAATCAAGTATACCCGTTGTTGGAAACTGACGAGCACGTTTCAAGACATTTTTCACAGTCTCCGCTACATTTGAGGTTATCGTATCATAACGTAGACCATCAAACTTACAACGAGCCCATCTTTCAAAACTAGCACTAGTCAAGTATGAACTAGCAGTAAGGTAAGAATCTTTGATCGTCTCCGTTATTTCATCAAACTCTAATGTGCTATAAGTCTTTGCAGCAATGAAGAACAAAGTTACCAAAGTCTCACTCTTGAATTTTGACATTAAGGTCTGACTTATATGGTAGATACATGCTCCATGTGGTGCTTCAGGGAATACATTCTGAACACCATTAGTAATACTTTCATTTCGATCAGATACAAAAGCGATGTCTTCAATATCACCATTTATTCCATTAAGTGTTAAGAAAAACCAACACCAAGATGCATCATTCTTTGAATTGTCAAGATGCATCATTCTCTGAATCGCCAACTCCAAAGGCAAGAGGGTATACCTGATTATTTCCATCTTTGCCCACAGCTACAAACAATGTCCCCTTATACTTTCTTATAAAAAAAGTACCATCAATTGATATCACAGGTTTTATGCATGTACGAAAACCATTTATCGTTGCACCAAACACAATAAATAGGTACTTGAACCGTTCTTCATCATCACACTCAATATGCGTCACGGTACCAGGGTTGTTTAACTGTAGCATAAAAGCAATTTGTGCTACATGGTGCATATGATGCACTAATATGATTTATGTTGTGTAGACCAAGTCCAACATCCACTTCTTCGTCTCAACGTGCAACATCATTATTAACAAAATATGCTTCACAATGATCATCATGGTCTGAGTTTCTATTACAAAGTGCTTGTGCGGTGACATGCTCCACTTCTACACATAAAATGAGTTCTCAATTCAGCAGGACCACAATTCTCGTCAATAAACCACTAAAGATTCTCATTGTCGATGATCTTTGCAGGTTGACCTAAACATGCTTTAACTAAAAACTTCATACGGAGCTGATGTAATGAGCGGTCCAATTTAAGATTGAGTACAACTTCTGTAATAGTTGTTCAAATATGTAATCTTTGGACATATATATCGGCTTCGTTGGAGTTGTAGTCACATACTTAAAGCATTCATCTTTACTTACCCATTCTCCTCCAAATATCAACATTATTCGTATTTCTCCCATATCTGAAAGATTTGACAATTCAAACATTTTAATTTAATATAATTATGACAATAAGAAGCTTGCCGATGACTAGAAGTCTAGCAGTCTAGTAGTATAACAATCTATCCTTCTAGTCTAGCAATCTAACCATAAAAAATAGATTAGAATATTGATGTTTGCTACACTTGAGCTTAAATGTAAATGGGTAAAGATTAATTTACAATTAAATTTCACTCAATTGTATGAAATAGTCTAGCCATATCTTATACTACAGTCTAGCAATTTAGTCTAGCAGTCTAGCCATATACTAGACTATAGTCTAGCAATCTAGTCTAATAGTTTAACAATCTAGTCTAATAGTTTAGTAGTCTAGTAGTATACTAAACTATAATATAACAATGCGTAACCAAACTCATTATATCAATCCATATAAATCAGTAATACAAAAGTTGGATTTTTATATTTACATATTGGGATTTTCTAGAACCATCTTACTATTGTTGATTGTAAACTCAATAAGTTTAAGGTTTGTGTTAGTGGAAGATATGGTGAGAGTTTGCATCAATGGAGAAAACAAGTGAGAGATTGAGTGAAAATATTATAAAATGAAAAGGAGAGAGAGAGAGAGTAGAGGTCCATGTAAAGAAGTTGGAAAAATAGAGAATATAAAAAAAAGAAAATATCGAATCGGAGGGAAAACAAAATAAAAGTAAATGAAAAGTAAATGACAAATTTTGTGGTTTATGAATCGACCAATTAACTTCTAAATATTATGCAAAAAGCCAAGTTAAAAGTAGGAGATGTGTTTAAGACCCTCTCAAAACTGAACATACAAATTTCTCTTACCAAACACACTCATCCAAAACAAAAACCCCCAATACATCACATTTCTTCTTCGAAGAAGAAAACCCAATCACCTAGGCGAATGGAGACTCGGTGAAGGAGGGGGACACTGCGATTTTCGATCCGGGTTTGAGGTAAGTCTCTGCAATTTCATCTCTTGATTCCTTCTCTTTTATTTTTCTGCTGCTTTTCTGCTGTTTTTCTTCGATTTTTTCTGCTTCTTCCTTATCAGCGATTTTCCTTCTTCCTTCTCATTTTTCTGCTGCTTTTCTGCATTTTTTTCTGTTGTTCTTTGATTTTTCTGCTTCTTCCTTCTCTGCGATTTTCCTTCTTCCTTCTCACTTTTCCTGCTGCTTTTCTGCATTTTTTCTGCTGTTTTTCTTCAATTTTTCTTCTTCTTCCTTCTCTGCGATTTCCTTCTTCCTTCTCATTTTTCTGCTGCTTTTCTGCTTTTTTGTGCTGTTTTTCATCTATTTTTCTGCTTCTTCCTTCTCTGCGATTTTCATTCTTCCTTCTCGTTTTTTCTGCGACTTTTCTGAGCAACAGTATGTATTCGTATATGCATTTTTATACATACCAGCAGTATGCATTTTTAGTATGTATTTGCTTATCGTATATATATTATACAGTATTGTGCTTTCGTATATGTATAAATACCAGCATTATGTATTTTTAGAATGCATTCTGCTTTCGTATGCGTTCTGCCTTCGTTAGGCCTGTCTTGATGTTCTCCCCTCTAAGATTTGCTTTGACAAGAAAAAAGAAAAGAGATTAAAGAAATTCACCACGGAATTTGATCCTTCACATGTATTTTTAAACTCAAATTAGATTATATAAATGGAAATGGTGCCAATTTTTTAATGCGGGGATTATTTTTCTGGAATTGATATGGTGGAGTTCAAAAAATATATTGAACATGTTTAACAAAACAACTGTGTTCGGGGGTCATAAATGAGGGTTAGCATATGTATTGAGAGTTCAATAAATGTGTGTGAGGTTAAATAAATAATATTCAATAAAATCTCCGGTACCATGATGAAGATGACACTATCTCCACAGTTCTTGCAGTAGAGCGTTTGCGGCAGCATAGACTTTGTCGTCTGAGAAATGGAGATCGATACACTCTAGGTTATGATTTCATCTAACTGAAGTGTATAATTATTGACTTCGGATAAATAAGCTTTTTACGTAAGGTAGAGTAGTTACTCACATAGTTACTCGATAGTGACTATCCGTCTTTAACACGGCAATACTACAAAAATGGGCTACTAACAATATAAAAAAAATTATGACAGTTCTGTAAAACTTGACATAAAAAAAATAAATGTGCTTGGAGTGGGAGATTTTTTTTTTGAGTTAACATGACATGGTTGACATAAACTGTCATTAAATATTTATCTTTTTTTAAATTGTTGTAAAGGATATTTCCCGAACATAAAATTCTATGACAAAAGAATAATATTAACAATTATTAGAGAGAGAAAAAGAGATAATGAACTCAAAAGTAGAATTTTTGCTTGTATTCCATCCTTTTCCAGAGTTGTACATCTTCGTATTTATTTATGAAAATGATAATTAGTGATAATAAACCTTCCATTTCTGTTGCAAGTCTGAAGGAACGGATAGGATATCAATCTTGCCGTTTTAAAGGAATATTCCTCCATGAGATCTCTTCTGTGACCGTCAGACTGATCTAAAGGCTCTCATTCCATCATACTCATTGGTTAATTCTTTGGTCTAGATTTTGCACGTGAAAGGTATGATTTTGACTGTTCATTGACTTCCATTACACTTAATGAAATCCATTCGTCAATGTGTAATGATTGCTATTTTCTTTCCATACTTTACGTTTTCCCGTAGTCCATTTTCACGTGCTTCTTGGGAACACATGGCATGATTTTCCAAGTAGACTTTTGAAAGGCCGTTGTTATCTTTACGTCAATCATTGCGACGGTCTGCTTTCATTCCTTCATGGCGTTTAAGGATGCACAAAATGTGTCTTTTAGGCTACTCCATTGGAATTTTGTCACGCATTTTCTGCGAATCTTTTCATACTTCAACGTCTTTTCATTGCGTCTTTTGACACTTTTGACACTTCTGTAGCGGATTGAAGTTCTATTTCACATCCGTTGCCTATTTTAAAGCCTTTGTCTTCACAATCTTTTTTTCTGAACAACTTACATGAAAGTTATCTCGAACAAACAAAGAAAAAGAAAAGATGAAATTTTTCACGACTGATGAATGAAAACATAAAATTTAATCTGTATGTTTTTTAAGATCTTTTCTTTTCCTGTTCTATATGCAAAAGAGTAAGAAAATAAAAGTGCATAAGTGAAGCTTCTCACAAAACAGGAACACTTTACCAGATGAAAACGAATTACATGGCAAATTATCATTAAAAATATATGAAAGTTTACTTCTTGTCAAGAATTTTACGGAATTCAATTTGGAGCTCTTAATAAAAGGTTAAGATTGTATATGTACATGTTGTTCAGGAAAATAAAGTTGTACGCGTCAGTCAAATTGAATTTTTTAAACTGTGTCGATTTAGATAGTGCTACATGATGAGGCATATATCGTTAGAAAATATGGAAGTTAGCTTCTTGAATAATTTTATGTAACTCAATTTGGAACTACCGAGTAAAAGTTATGATAATTTTCATTTAGCTATTCAGAAAAAAAGATTGTGCAGATCAACTGATTTTGAAAATTAAATTGTACCAATTGAAAGAGAATTACATGATGAATTTTTGTTCTTAGAAAGCTACAAAACTCAGTTTAGGGAGTGAGATTTTGAGCTTCCTAGAGAAAGCTACAACATATTACGTGCAGACTATTCAAAAGCAAAACTGATATGAACTTACATGGCAAAGTCTTTGGGTTTTAAAATGGAGACTCTCTTCAAAACAAATCCTGAAAGTAAATCTTGAAAGTAATTCATGACCATCACTTAGTATTTAATTTTGCAAAAATATTCTATTATGAAAAAGATAGACACGGGGCATCAAACCCAAATCTCAGTAATGAAATTATGAAACGGTATACTCATTCTCTATTCATTCTAATAAATTATTATATTATTTTCTTACACAACATTCTTGTCGCGGATCTTAATGTATGAGAAAAATAAACAAAATAAGTAAATGAGAGAAACTCTATCAATGAACCCATAAAAAATGAAACGAGAAAAACTTTAACAATGGTCGAGAAAAACTTTAACAATGGCCTGTAGCGAAGGAAACGTGAAACTCTACCAATGAACATGTAGCAAAGAAAATAGGAAAAACTCTACCAATGAGCCAGTAGTGAAGGAAACAAGAAAAACTATAAATGTGCCCGTACACTACAAAATTTATTTTTCACGACAGGGAATCCCGTGTGAAAAATAATTTACGACGGGTGCACACCCATCATGTAAAAAGGCGTCGTAAAATATGGTGTAATATGGCGTCGTAAAAAATAATCAATTTTTTTGTGACGGGTACATTTTCACGATGGCTTCTATATAAACCGTCATGAATATACAATTTTACGCGACAGATAGTGCAGTTGTAAGTAAGTTAGATACCGTCAGAAGATTTTTACGACGATTTATTGATGAACCGTCGTCATTAATGCGAACACTGTCATAAATGATTTTCTCGTGACGGTGTTTTAACCGTCGTAATTAATGCAGAAACCGTCATAAAAGATTCAAATTTTGACGACGATTCATGGAGGAACCGTCATGAAAAATCATGTTCGACAGATTATTATCCACACCGTCCTCAAAATGTAACATGCTTTCAATAATCCATATTTTATAATTAAAAGATCCATATATTGTAAATTCTAAAAAAGTACATTTAATATTCGACGGGCTTCGAAAACCCACATTTGATTATACCTTTAAGAAAACAATCTAGTTCATCAATTACATAACATTAACATATAAATGAATTTAAAAAAAATATGTACTTTACATATCATTCTATACACACCAATGTTAATGTTACACATATTAATAAACGGGAAATGGACATCTTATTACAAACACTTGTTAGCGTGGAGAATAACAAATTGCTCTTGTTATTTGCAGAGATTCTTTTGTCATCTAGTTCATTCATTGGTTAACTTTTTTTTATTGTTCAACCTACAATAAAACAACCAAGTTAAAACATATATTTTTCCAAACTTGAGCATAATATTGACAAACCTTAGACTTCACATCAATTTTAATCCCATAGTAACTAATAGTCGTTCTAACGTGGAATAAATAAATATGTCAGAATCAAAAGTTCAGATCAAAATTGATGACTAATGTCATGCTTTGAGGCTCATACTCAATTTCAATCAGCAGAGAAAGATTCAGATAAAATGGAAGAATATTGTCAAATAGAGGTATAAGAGGGATGCATACCTGTATATGATTAATGCAACTAAAAAAGTTGTTATTGTTCATGATGCTTCCTAGAGGATTATTAGTTTGAACCGAGCAGGCATATGTTCCATTCAATCATAGAAATCTATGGTACATCTTTCTCTCGAGCTTCAATGCTTTGGAGCTTGACCATATATAAGATAAAATGGGTGAAATAAAATATGAACTTTTGCTTATAAGGACATAGCAAATACAAAGTTAATACATATCGAACAATAAAAAAATATATAAAAAAACCGATAAAAAAATAAAAATATGAGAAAAGAATAATTGTCCACCTGCAATGGCAGAATGCGGCTGTTCCTCACTCTTCGCAAGATCATTTCCGCGTCCATCATATGCTAACCTTTTGCTCTTGATCATAAGAGGCTAACCAAATTTAACACCTACTCTTTTAGCAACTTCAAAATCACTTACCTATACAGGCCATGTTTCATTATCAGTGGTTGATATAATTTTTGCTAGTCGAAGAAGTATAGAAAAAAATGTTTAATTCGATAATCATACAAATTGAAACCTGTATAAACTTAGGTAACGGAATGGCATGCTGAGAAAAATGAACATTTTTGAGATATTTGTCCTGTTAATGGGATAATAGTATCAAACACTCGCATTTTATCTCAAATCAGTACAAACTCATAGCAAAACAACTTACATGTCAGTTTGTGAAAAAAAATTGGGGACTAAGAGATGATATTCACAAAGTGTAACACAATAACTTCTAATGCTTCTGCTTTTCACTCTCATTTCATTCTAATGTGCTTAAATTGTAGTATGAATAAAATGCATTGAAGATTTCTCGGTGAATTTGTCAAAGAAGGATAAAACTGCATGGTACAAACTATAATAGATTTCCAAGTTCTAAACAGCTCAATCATGTAGAAACCTAAGGTTTTAATGCTTTTGACACACCTTCTTCACCACAATGTCGTTACATGCTACACCAGCAACCACTTTACTATTAAAATTCAACTTTAAAATAGTGAAGCATTACAGGGTGGGAAAAAATGGCTATCTGATGAGACATGCAGTATTATTGGAATACTCTAGTGTGACACGATGCCGCTAACGACGATAAGTACATAGACAATCGATATGGAACCTCAATGTGATGATATGCAAACCTGGATTATTCGAATAGTAGAGGCTTTAGGTTGGCAATCTATTCCTTGTTGCTCAAGAATCTCCAGGGTTGCAGCGTCAACATGCTCAATTTCAACAGTTAATACTCCACATCTGACTAATAAGGAAGTAATATATCATTACAATAATAACACAACTAGAATTAAAACAAATGCAGGGGTCTAAGATAAGAAAAGAAAAAATAACTAATATCATACATAGCATAGAGATGACTTCATGAAAATCAAACCTCTTAGCAAATTCTTGAACCGTAGCACTGTCATCAAATTTTCCAACAACATGTTCATGAGCAAATTGACTAGCAGGGTAATTCTTGTGAGGGTCAAAAACTATAACTTTAATGGCCATTACTACACTGTTTGCTCTTTCATATCAGGTGATTTTTGTCTATTTAGATTTTTCATACAAGAAAAACTTCTCAATCAAGCCTATCAAAACATTCACATTAGCATACCCCTAGCCCTTGGCCTGCCTCTGCTGCAGAGCAAGCCAACAAGTGATAACAAATATCTTTAGGAAAACAATTTCTCGAGGACAGTTGTAAAATGGCATCTAAGACACAACATAATCCTATAAAATTTTGTACATGAATGCAAACACCGAAAAAAACATTTCAAGTATTGTTTCCCGACTTGTATTAACTCTGGAGTTACAAATTATTGTCTAATGTTAGGACCCCTCATTGAAGAATCAAAAACTAGAAATTCACAGCCATATAGTAAGTTCAGGCATAATTAAAAGATGAACATCTGAAGAAGAGTAAGGTGTGCAAATTCACAGCCATATAGTAAGTTCATCCATAACGATGAACATTTGGAAGAAGAAAGATGAAGCGTACGCCGTGCAGTTATTACCATATGACTCACAAGTGTCAGATACCATATGAATATTGAATAATCAAATAAGAGGAACAACACAAACTACCTCTATCTTGCAAGTGACTGAATCCTCATTCTTGTAATATACGATAGACCCGTCTTCTATTTTAAAGGAAGAGGAATAGATCCCCAGAGTCCCAGACCACACTTTGTGCAAATGAAACTAAATTCTATAAATCCTTTACATTCTCTTGCATGCAGAGGCATCAGGTAGAGGTAGTGCCAGAGCCTCCTTCGATAAATTTTAGAGAAACCCTAAATTCTAGAAATCAAAACCACAAGAAGATGAAACCCATCAAGAAATTGCGCAGAGAACAGTGACAAACGTTGTTCATGGTCCTCGCCGGGGACAAGCCATAGATCGTGCGACGGTGTTGAGAAGCCAGAGTTTGCGTGGGAATGTGGAGAACCTTGGGTTTAGTTGCAAAAATACACAAGGAATAAAATGAAAGGTTTTGCTATTAAGTGCGCCAATTTTTATCATTGAGCGGCACTTTTCCCAAATTTTTATCCTGTCATGAAAAAAAAAAGCATTACGACAGTGTGATTCAACACCGTCATTGAATTTGTTATCATGATGGTGTGTAAAGGCACCTTGAGAACTGACTGCATTAGAATGGGTAGTCATTCTCTAAGAAAATTGGGACCATAGTTTTACAATAAGTCTAAGTCTTTGAGGACGGACTGCACTATAATGAGCAGCCGTTCTCTAAAAAAATTGGGGCATGGTTCTAAAATGAACCTAAGTCCCTGAAAACGGACTACACTACAATGAGTAGACGTTCTCCAAGGGAAACTAGAGTTAAAAAGACCTAAAGTCTTTAAGAACGGAAAATACTACAATGCGTAGTCATTTGGTGAAGGAAATTGATAACAGACGTGCAAGTCCATGTGAATGGAAGAAAAATGCATTGGAAAATTTTGCAAGGAAACACAACGGAAAAAGAAATACGTAGAAAATGAGATAAAATGTAGCATAGGAAATGAAGAGACTTACAAGACTAGAAGCAAGAAATGAGGAAAGAATGAAGACAATGGCTTTAAATAGGCCATGGATGTGAAATAGAACTTCAATATGCTACAGAAGTGTCAAAATGCGCAGTGACAAAAATCTCATGGAGTAACCTAAAAAGACACATGTGTTAAAGTGTCAAAAGGCGTGACAAAAATCCCATGGATTAGCCTAAAAGACACATGTCGTGCATCCTTGAACGACATGAAGGAACGGAAGTGAACCATCGCAATGGTTGACGTAAAGATAATAACGGTCTGTCAAAAGTCTACTTGGAAAACCATGTCGCGTGTTCCCAAGAAGCGCGTGAAAATGAACTACAGAAAGACGTAAAGTCAGGAAAGATTAGCCAACCAATGGTGTGATGGAAGGTGATCCTACTCCGTGAACATCGATATTCTTCTAAAAAGGAAACTGCTCTCTCTAAAATTAAACTTTCAGGAGAAAACCTTAGATGAGGTTAATAGGGATAGAGTCAAATTAAAATAAAAGCGATTACTCAAAGTATAAACAATTAAAAGTTGGACTTACTATATGATTTGCAGCTACAATTTAACTGTGTCTAATTTCCAAAGCAGCTTCCCTATCATATACCTTCAAAGAAACCCCAAAACAATAAACTGAAATGAAAAGAAAAAAGAGTTATAGCATAAGCAATCCAGACTGGCTCACTTCAACTCTTTAAATTAAATTGAAGAAATATAAATGACCTTGATGCCAGCTCCATAAAGATTAGCCAACCAATGGTGTGATGAGAAGGTGGTCGTACTCCGTGAACATCGGTATTCTTCTTAAAAGGAAACTCCTCTCTCTAAAATTAAATTTTTAGGAGAAAACCTTTAGAACTAGATGAGGTTAATAGGGATAGAGTCAAATTAAAATAAAAGCAATTACTCAAAGTATAAATAACTAAAAGTTGGACTTACTATATGATTTGCAGCTATAAATTTAACTGTATCTAATTTCCAAAGCAGTTTCCCTATCATATACCTTCAAAGAAATCCCAAACTGAAACGAAAAGAAAAAAGAGTTATACCATAAGTAATTTAGACTGGCTCACTTCAACACTTTGGAGTGGACACATTTAAATAAAATATCAGATACTCAGAAAATAGTTTTAAGAAATTATATAAAACAAAATTATTTCACCTCTGTGTAACACTTAATATTTGTTGCGATTGTGATGACAATCACATTTAAGAACAATAAATGATTCATGGAGTCCCAGAAGCTCAAACAACCGGACATATAACTGTAAGAGTCCTTCACCATTTCTCAAGATTTCTCAAGATTTCTCCTGATTCCAATTTCCAAAAAACCATCCCATCCTTGCAAGTCTTCGATGTAGACCAAGCTAGAGAAACAGCAAAAAGCACAATAATTAGCCACGCTGGGAACACAAGATTGAAAATTACTCCACCATTAACTCCCAGCAACATGCATGGCTTAAATCCAAAAAACATAATATTCAAACCTTACAACCAAATGGAGAAACCAAATAAATGAGAAACTCTAAACCCTAACTCCAAATCTAAACCCTACATAAATCAAAAAACTCAAAACCCTAACTCAAAATATAAACCCTAAATCTAATCAAAACTAAATAAAAAAAAGTTACACTAAATAAAGATGAAAAAATCTATATATTCACCACGAGAAAGTGAGAACCGTCGCAGGAGGCTGAGATTCAAGAGAAAGAATATATCAGAGAAGAGCGAGTAGTGGAGATGGAAGAGTACCGAGAGAGAGAGAGAGAGATCAGTGTAGAGACGAGATAGATAGAATATTGTAGAGGAAAGCTCAAGAGGGAGAGAAAGAAAGAGAGAGAGAGAGAGCCGGCTGAGAGTGAGAGAGGAGTTCGAGAGAGCTTCGAGTTCTCTCCACAGAGAGAGTTCACTTTAAAGAGAGAGTTCAAGAGGAGGATATGATTTCTGAGAGACGACATGAGAAATGTTAGTATTATTTAGTTGGAATTTTTGTAATTAACATAAATGGGTATGTATAACTATGACTGTGATTATTATACCTGTCATGGTAGATAATACATTAATGACAGCTAATTTGTTAGCTGTCATCTCATCCAAATTCTTCTACCTTACTATAATTTACTTTGACGAATTTTAGAGACCTGTCACTATATTATATATGTGGGTGTCATTGTAAGCCAAAATTGTAGTAGTGGTGGTTCTTCATTCTTGGAACCTTAGCTAGAAACTGTTTTGCTTAGACACTGTGCTGTATCTCATGTTACTAGTCTTAGTGTAGCAAATTTAGACACTGTGTTGTGTCTCATACTTTTATTTAATTATAGCCTTTTCTCCTACTTATCAAGTTATATTATGCTGCTTCAGAACATAGTTCCTCCGATTCATTATGAAAGACTAAATAGTGTACTTTTCATGGAAACTTGTTATTCCTCCACAAACTGTGGTTTAAAATTGCAAAACAGTTATGCTTCATTATTCCTATTGTTGTCACCATGCTACATTCGAGAATTTTAAGAGCCATTATTTCACCTATGATTTGTAGTTGCTTATTGATTTAGGCCCTTATTTGCTTTTGTAATTCTTTATATATAACTCGTCTGCATGTATGACTTGAGAGAACACTTTTGGGTTTGGATTTGCATTTTACTTTGATTTAAGATTAATTTGCTTATGACAAAATCAACTTTGAGGTGTTGTAGAGCCAAAGTCTCTGCAATATAGGGGAATCTTAATGGTGAAGCTATATTTGTATGATGTTGATATATAGTTGGCATGTTTTCAGTAACATTCTACCATAGGTGTTATTCTATGGTCTTACCACATGCCATATTGGTGAAGCTATATTTATATGACGTTAAATATTTCTTATATATATACTTTCATAGTGTTTAATACTAAATAGTCTTACCACATGCTGCCATGGGTGTTATTCTACTGATATAGTAAATTAGTTCATAACTTGAACTCCTTTGGTTGATGCCCAAGATTTGATTGTTCATCTAGATGTGCCCACTTGTTTTAGTTTTGTATGACAAAACCACCTTATAAATGTCCAAAATTCTCACTACTAAAGTAGGAAAATACTATGAAATCAGTCAGGAAGAGAAAAAACTAATAAAAGAAAAAATTAAGAAAAGAAAACTGGAAACCAAAAGTGCAACCCACTGTTTTATATTAACTTCTTATCATTTTTAGCCGCCATCAGCTTCACAATGTTTTCAGATTTGGTTGTCGTTATTGTGTCTACCACATGTGGTGGAATTGCCTTTGCTTGTGTTGGATAACTAGTTATTTACCTTAGCTTATTTGATGGTAGACTGCGATATTGGGAAATGATTTGTTTTTTCATTTTATGATGAAAGTCTCAATGAATCAAGTGAGGCTTACATTCTAATGTTGGATTTTTTTATTTTTATTTATTAAGAAAGCTTGACAAGCACACATGGTTTGTCCTTAAGAGTTTTGTATTTTACTTGCTCTCTCAAAAGGTGGATTGGAGGAATTTATGAATGGGCATTAGTCATAGTTTGAACCATAGCTATTAAAAAACACCAATTTTGAAACAATGAGGAAATTATTGATTCTTTGGTGTTGTTTCCTAATATAGCCCTGCTTCGGAATGTATGCATAGCACACCATTCATTTTTATGGCAAAAGTATTGTATTTATCATAGTCTATTATATGCCTTCTTTGAATATTGTGAGTGGCATTTACAAATTTCATTACAAGTTTAGTTTTCATTATATAGGATAAGTTTGCTAGCTTGCCAGCTATAGTTCTAAATGGTATGTCCTATTGTTATTTTTGGCTAGGTAAAACATTATCCTCAATGAAGGAAATATCTTATCTGAACATTAATATCAAATAGAACCAAATTCATGATTTGAGAGCTATTCGTATGTTCTTTTTCCGTCTACCATGCTTTCATTTTATTTCGCATTTTGACTTTTTGAGTCTGCATGGAATGTCTCGTACTATCTTTCACTAGCCCATGTTGCTTATTTATTTCTAGGAATGTTGTTGACTTTTGGGGATCTTTACAATACTTTTTGCTTGAATTTTGATAATTTGAGTTTCATTCGTCAAAATAGATTGAATTCATGGCTATCCAGGAGAAATTTTATAATTGTTATATATAATTTCAAGTATAATATGGGCATTAGCTATTTGTGTGCCTATTGCTTATTGGTATGAACTAGATTAGCCAGCATTAAATTTTAATTTGTTAACTTAGTTCAATGTTAGTTACTTAGTTTTCTTTATAATGCAGGAACTACAATGACTTGACTATTGAATATGGACGTCTAAAGTTTGAAGAACTAGACTTTAGGCTTTATAGGATATTTTAGTGAAATTTTGAGGTAATTTTATAGTATTTTGTGAAACATTTAGATGCTTTTAACTTTTTAGAACAAATGATAATGATATGTGGCTGATTAGATTTATTGATGATACTTTTCTATATTCTTTAATTTTGTATTGTACTTTTCTGCAACTGAATAATATATTAATATAATTAAGCGTTTCATTGATATTGTTATCTAATTTTTAATGTGTTATATATATATGTAAATAATGTACATGTAAATTAACTATAAAATAGCATTTGTAAAATGCTATTAAAAGTAATAAAACCCTAAATAATTCACAAGTATCAAGAACACTTGTTGAATATAATCAACAATGGTCCGAAACCCAATTAAACAACGTTCTCCAGGAGTTAAAAAACTCTGTAAAAGTTGAGAGACCACAGGGTTCTTCACAGGAGGAATTGTGCCTCATGAAAAAAGTGGACTTTTAATATGAGAGGCTGTCACAGGCATTGTGAGAACCCTATGGATTACTTTTCATAGAGATTTCTACCTCTTGTAGAATGTCATATTTCTTGTAGTGTCAAGTATAGAGTATGCACCTTCTTTACCATAATAAGACACTCCATATTTTAGTAAATCACTTTCATCAGAAATTTTTAACCTAGATGAGAAATTAGTTAGTCATATCAAAATTGGGGTGCAAAAAATGGAAGAATTTATTAGTTTCGCGAGATGGTGTGCTCTCCAGTATTATAATGATTGTCAAACGAGGTAGGTACCAAATCTCACAATACTCCTCCACATAGTTTTTTCACACGTGGATAATTTATTCAAGTCATTTTCCAACTAATCCATACCCAACTTCCCTTTAACGAAAAACTTTACAATACAATGGGTCATTGTGGCCCTTAGATTACTTTTGGAGTAATCTCGGACACACAAAGCCCAACAGGTAAAAAGTTTTTTATTTGGATTCATCAAATATGTACTCAGCTTCACCAAATATATACTGAAGTTCACGAATTACGTAGTAGGGTTCACCAAATACGTACAAAAGAATAATTCTTGGAGGGGTTAACCAATTTCATAGTGGGGTTCACCAATTACGTATTGATGTTCACCAAATACGTACAAAGAAATAATTCTTGCAGGGGTTCACCAATAACGTACTGAGATTCACCAATTACGTAGTGAAGTTCACCAATTAAGTAGAGAGGTTCACCAAATACGTATAAAAGTACTTAGAGCGGTTCACCAATAACTTCGTAGGGTTCACCAATTACGTAGTGTGGTTCACCAAATACGTACAAAAGAATAATTCTTGGAGAGGTTCACCAATTACGTACTAGGGTTCACCAAATACGTACAAAAGAATAATTCTTGGAGGGGTTCACCAATTACGTAGTGGGGTTCACCAACTACGTAGTGGGGTTCACCAATTCCGTAGTGGGGTTCACCAAATACATACAAAATAATAATTCTTGGAGGGGTTCACCAAATACGTACTGGGGTTCACCAATTACATATTGGGGTTCATCAATTACGTATCGGGGTTCATCAAATACGTAAAAAAGAATACTGGCAGTTTTGGGCCCATTACCGGCGGTTTGAGGCCCAATACTGGCGGTTCCTGAAGAGTTTTTTTCATTTTTGGTGGTTTTGTTATTTTTTCGGCAGTTTTGCATCAATATAATGGTTCTTAGGACTTTTTTATGACGGTCTGTCAAAAAAATAGATTATTTTAAAATTGATCAGGGTATATCAGATGAATCGCAAACAAAGTTATCAAAAATCTTGATTTTTTATGTGAACATTAAGTATCTTCACTTATATTTTAAATTAGATTTGAATTCATGAATTGATAAAACAATTGAACACTTATTCATAAATACTTAAGAATGTATTCTTGATTATGTTGTCATTTTACAGCAAGTATCAAGTAAAATAATCTTTCCCCACTACATTTTAGAAGAACATCTCGAAGAATGTTTAATTTTTTGTACATGAAATATTTTGGTGAACTCCTGAAAAATGATTAATTTTGTACATAAATTTTTTGGTGAACCTCTCGAAGAATTATTAATTTTGTACGTATTAGGGTTCACCAATTACGTAGTGGGGTTCATCAAATGCATACAAAATAATAATTTTTGGAGGGGTTCACCAAATACATACAACCTAATCGCCATACCTAATAGGTGTATCCCCTATTTTTAGCCCTTAAACTCCATCCTGAAGGTGCTAATCACATCTTCAAATCCAAGCGCTAATTTTATACCTCCAATCACTTATTTCATCCCCCAAAGTCATGTCTAAACAGGCGATCGCTAGTCTCTCTCCCAATCGCCAGTTTTTTTGCCCTAATCACCATTTATATGGCTCTAATCATCATTCTTCACAATCAACCATGAAATTGATATTTTTATAATTATTTACTGTACACCAAGAAAATCATTGATAAAAATAGAAAAAAATTCGTTATTTCAATAGGGATTGGGTTAATAAAAATAGAAAAATCATTGATAAAAATAGAAAATCATACATGATACTCACTTATTATGTGAAATTAGATTGGATTAATTAGGGATTCTCGATACAATTGAACACTTATTTATAAACTCGTTAAAAATTGTCATTGATAATGTTGTGCTTTTGTGACAAGTATCGAGCGAGACGGGTTTTCACCATATATAAGTATAGGTCGTGATGTTATGATGGTCGATAGATCCTATTTATCAGTTTGACAAACACGTATAACCCTCAAGATTAGATAATATCTATAAATCGAATATATCCGCTAAAAGTTTGAAATTGAATATTGAAATTTAAAATTTTAACCTTTTATTTTATAAATTATAATTCCATAAAATATAGAAAATAACATATTTACATTTTAATTTATAAGCATATAAAAAACCCTAAAAATTAAAAGAGATATGAATTACGAGAAAACCTAAAATTAAGACCGAATCAGCTTCCGGGCTCCGAAAGTGATTAAAACAGTATTTTTAGACTCGAAAATGGGTTGTGACGTGTAAACCCATCGCACATGTAGATCTCTGAATAAGTTTCGATTTGATATCTTACGGTCCACGTGGTTCCACCCTAGTCAAAAGTTACGCTTTTTAAAAGTTGAACTGCGCGTGCGACAGTCCAATAAGGAGTATTGAGACCAAACGCCATTCATTACTCGTGATTTGTCAGTCATGAATGGCTTTTGGGGCCTGATGGTCGCGCCCCAAAGGATGGACGGAAAGGCGTTTGGGATCCAAACGCGACCCGCAGGCCCCAAACGCCATTCATGACTAGTGATTCGCCAGTCACAAATGGCGTTTGGGGCCTGATGGTCTCGTCTAGGTTTTATTAGATGATTCCCGCTAAAGTTTGCCCAATTGAATGGTTCCCGCCAAACTTTTCCATTTATTTTCTCACGTACATCCCAATTTATAGAAAGACAGATGGAGATTTTTACCAATCTTATCTTTTGAATTACTATTTTCTTACTTTCATTCTTTATAGAGAAATAGCAAGGAGAAGATCCTTCAGGAAGAAGAAAATGAAAATAGGACCCCTGTCATTTTTAACAAAATGTGAACTTTTTCATAGTTAAAAAAACTTAGTTACCCCGTGTTAGACCTCGGCCTAGCATCAAGACTCGGGTCTAGCAAAATATTTTCGTTAGATCAAGGTCTAAGAGTCACTAACTTCAACAAAAATATTCTAAATCAAAAGGACCACTGCAAGAAATTCCCCTTTTGTCACTAAAAGTTTCCTATTGAGACAAAATGTATTTTTAGGGAATTTTTTTAAGGTCACCCACAAATTATTAAATTCGTCAGTAAAAATTTACCTTTTACCAATGAATTCTTAAACTCACCGGTAAAAAAGTTTACGTTTTACCTACGAATATAAATTATCGTTGGTAAATGGTAAAAGGTTTGGCAGAAGCCCATAACTCCCCTATCCCTAAATTATTTTCCCTAATATATTACTCTGATATTTTTCACCCCCACAACATTTGGGTTTTTTTTTCAAAATCAACTCCTACACTAACCATTTTACAGAAATTAACTCCTACACTAATTTTTGCTTACCCTGACCCATGGATCACTTTTCCTTCACTTTTTCACTTTTTTTCCAATTACCCTTCTTACAAGTTGTCCAAATCAATGTCATGGTCTACTCACTTAACACTCAAAGCCTCCCTATCCACCTCATTTCCCCTTCTTCATTTTTTAGTTTTTCTACTTCTTCTTCGTTTTCTTCTTGATCTTCTTCTTCGTCTTCTTCCTTCTTCCTGCAACAACAAAAGATTGTTAGTTCTTATTTCTAGAGCAGGTATAAGTTTTGTTTTCTTCTTTTTGGAAAGCTTGAATTTTTATGGGTTTTTCATGTTCATGAGTTTTCTAAGAATATTTATTTATTTTCTTCTTTCTGAAACGTTGTTTGAAGTTCATTTATTGTACTGGATCACTACAAGATGATAGTGTAGTGTAAACGAGGTCAACACGGGCCTCGTATAGTTATCGTGTAGACTACATGTAGGGTACACGATCCTTGTGTAGACCTCGTGTACACTGCACGATTATCGTGTAGACCTCGTGTACACTGCACGATTATCGTGTAGTGCATCAAGAGCTTCTTTAGCAATTCATGAGCATCGTGTAGCATCTATTACATTTCACGAGGACTACATGATCATCGTGTCGTGTCATCACGTAGTGTACAGGATGATCACATGATGATCGTGTACTCCTCGTGTACACTACACAATTCCCGTGTAGTCCTCGTGTACACTACACAATGAAACTACATGATTATCATGTAGTCCTCATGTATCTACACGATGGAACTACACAATCACCTTGTAGTCCTCATGTACATTACACGATTACACTACACGATCATCGTGTAGTACACTCGTATACACTACACGATCGTCGTGTAGTCATAATGTAGGACTTATTACAGTGCACGAGGACTACATGATCATCGTGAAGTGTACACTACGCGATGACTACACGATGCTCGTGAAGGCATCATGTACACTACACGATGCTCGTGAAGGCATCGTGTACACTACACGATGACTAGCCCGTGAAAGCCTCGTGTACACTACGTGATGACTATACGATTATCATGTTATATTCCATTTCATTATGTATTCTTCTTATACTAACTTCCTTCATTGATATATATACAAATATGTCTGAAGTTTGAATTTTTATAATCTATGATGGAGATTGAGTGAAAAATGGTACAACATAGTCTTTTAGTGGATAAAAGACTAAATTATTGGAGATGATTTGGATCAGGGGGTGTATGATGATGTAATATGTGGACATGACCATGATGAAGCGAACAGTGGAGACGACCATACAACGGTTCCAGACTTTAATACTGGTCGTGAAGCTCAGACTACTTGTCTATTGCCATCACAACCTGATTTGAATGAACAACATCCTAGGCCAGTGAGCAATGGTCTGATTTGAATCAACTTGTAGCGGACACAATAAATATGGATGATTTGATAGTGATAAAGGCGGGCTGCTTAAGGTTGCTCGTATGATGACCATCCAGAGAAATTTTGAGTTTCGGATCTTCAAGTCAAACCAGTCAATATTGGTACTTGTATGTGTTGAAAAAACATGCCAATGGAGGTTACGGGCCATGAAATTGAAAAATTGTTTATATTTCAAATTTACAAAGTTCATCAATACACACATACATGCACATTTGAAGTATTGAGACATGAACTCCATCATGCTACATTTTCAATGATTGATCATTCTATAAGGTCCAAATACACAAGTGTCGGACCTACATATAGGCCAAAAGCATAATTGAAGATGTTTGGCTTGATTTTGGTGTCAACATAAGTTACCATAAGTCATAGACGGCTAGGGAATATGCTTTGGAATTAGTTCGAGGGTCTCCTTAAGACAACTATAGGATGCTCCCAACATATTGTCACAAGTTAGAATAAAAAAATTCAGGTATTTTTTTTACCATCATAATGTCTACACGAGTCTCATGTAACCATCTTACATACTACATCATGGGTACACTGACCACGTGTAGTCATCATGTAGCCTACAGGATGAGGACACTAGCCTCGTGTAGTCATCATGTAGTCTACACGATAGGTACACAGACCTCGTGTAGTCATCATGTACACATTTTACCATGACAACTACTACATGATACTATACTGATTTCATGTATCCATCGCGTATACTACACAATGGGTACATTGACCTCGTGTAGTCTGTACGATGGTACACGAACCTGGTGTACAGATCCTAATGTCTACACGAGCCTCGTGTAGCCATCGTGTATACTACACGATGGGTACATGGACCCCGTGTAGTCATCGTGTAGTGTATATGATGCCTACACTAACCTTGTGTAGTCATCGTGTAGTCTACATAATGGTTACACGGACCTCGTGTACACTATGTACTCTACCAATTTTAATACAATAATATTAAATATTTTTCATGTATAACAACACACAGAAAACTATGAGCAGGATCATTTTAAATATTTTTTCATCGCTCTTGGACCCTCAGTTCATGTATTTTTTCCGCTGTATACAGCCTGTCATTGCTGTTGATGCAACTATTTTAAAAGCCAAATACAAATGGGTATTATTTATTGCAACATCAAAGGATGGGAACAACCAAGTATATCCCATCGCATTTGGCATTGCAGATTCCAAAAATAATTATTCATGAGATTGGTTCTTCCATAAACTTCATTATGTAATTGGAGATCTGAAAGACTTGGTGTTTATATCCGATAGACATACAAGTATGCCAAATGTTGTACATGTTGTCTTTCCCAATGCACTTCGTGGAGATTGCATCTTCTTCCATATGGGCCAAAATATCAAATGAATTTAGAAAACTGAAGATGCAGTTGCATTGTTTTTGAAAGCAACAAAGGAATACCATCGATCAGAATTCGATCGGCTGATAACTTATTTTACATATGCATTTCCAGATATCACACAATACGTGTCGGTGGGGGGATTTGATAGGTGGGGACGTTCCCGTTTTGATGGAAGGCGATACAATATAATTACTACAAATATCGCATAATGTTTGAATGGGATTTTGAAGGATGCTAGAAAGCTTCCCATTTACATGCCTTATAGAAAATATCTGTGACATGTTACAACGGTGGATGTATGAACGACGAATGGCTGCCTGTCAAATCACCTCGTAGATTGGAGATTGGGTTGAGACACAGCTTAAAAAAATCATCTTGCATCATGATCACTATCATTGTTTCCCTCGGACATCCATGACTTTCGTGTCATGGGTGGGGGTAGGGAAGCAGTGATAAACTTGCATTTTAAGACTTGTACGTGCCGAGAATTTGATCTTGATCAAATTCCATGCAAGCATGCGTTTGCTGCATATTGGTAGCATAATATTTCTGCACATAGTATGTGTTTGAGATTCTATAAAAATGAGGCTCTAATTGCCGCGTATGCGAAAACAATACATCCTCTCGGAAATCAAGCAGATTAGGTCATCAGCCAGAAAGTTCATGAAAAGGTGGTGTTGCCACCTATAATGAGGCGATAAAGTGGTAGACCTAGGATAGAGAGAATTCCATCTAGAGGTGAGGAAGTGGTAAGAAGAAAGTGCAAACGTTGTGGGTAAAAATTGGCCACAACCGACAAACGTGCATAAATCTAATTCCTCTATCTCAACGTGATGACCAAGCCACTTAAATATAAATAATAGTCTTTGTAGACTTAACTTAAATATTAATATAGAATGTACTTCTGTTTGTTATTTAATATGCACGTGAAGCCATCGTGTAGGCTATACAAAGCCTACATGATGCCTATGAAGTCATCGCGTATGCTACACAAAGTCTACATGATGCCCGTGAAGTCATCCTGTAGGCTACACGAAGCCGAAACGATGCCCGTGAGGTCATCGTATAAGCTACATGAAGCCTATACGAAACCCGTGAAGCCATCGTGTAGGCTACACGAAGACTACATTATGCCTGTGAAGCCATCGTGTAGGCTACATGATGTCCGTGAAGTCATCGTGTAGGCTACACGATGCTCGTGAAGTCATCGTGTAGGCTACACGAAGCCTTGATGATGCCTGTGAAGTCATCGTGTAGGCTACACGATGCACGTGAAGTCATCGTGTAGGCTACACAAAGACTAGATGATGCCTGTGAAGTCATCGTCTAGGCTACATGAAGCCTACGCTAAACATGTAGTAACCAAACGCATTCAACAACATATAATAAAATTGGGCGTTAAAAATACAAGTTATAAAAATCCATAATTCACAATTTGAGGGTGTATAGAAATAAAAAGTTTGTTAAGAAAAATATGGTTCCGAATTCTTAAAACCGTGAGCTTATGTGTAAAAAATCCTTTCTATCAAATATATCCAAATTATTTCAGTACATTTATGCCACGTGCAAATAACTCAATTGCAATTTGTCTTCGATATTCTGACATTTTTTGTTGAGTTATTTCTCGAAGATTATTCTCATATGCGAGAGCTTCGACAAATTTAAGGGTGAATACCCCACAATTCAACCTACAAAACACATGAAATACAAAAATACAATTAAATAATATGTATGAAATTTTAAGTGAACTTTCAAAAAAAAATATATTCACTTACCAATTCTCTTGTTGTAGACACTTCATGATCTCATATATCCACCCATCTTTGGGTTTAACCTCCTTTCTATTCTCATAAATCTTCATCATTTGACGCAGTCGATGGACAATCTTCATAAAAGGTTTCATTATTTCAATGTACAAGGAGCGTTGATATGGCGTGTTCATGAAGTTATAAATACGAATACATTGACCATTTAAATCAAACTCAACCGCAATCCAATGACTTTAGTTCACATTCATTGGAAAGAAAACCGTATCAGACTGTTCCCAGCTCCTTCCAAAATTCGTCTACAAGCCGAGGACTAGGTAGTGGAGTGAATCATCAACATCGTTATCCCAGCACGTGGGATCTTGCTCAAACTGTTCCATTCGGCCAGACAGGTTCACCTGTAATGTCACGGGAAACAATTTAAATCCTTAATGTCAATAAAAAATGATCATGAGTCTTCATGAAGTCTACGCGAGGCCTTCCATGTTGCCTCATGTAGACTACATGAAGTCTACACGAGGTTCGTGAAGTCCCCGTGCAGACTTCATGTAGTCTCGGGCCTCGAGTAGACTTCATGTAGTCTCAGGCCTTAAGTAGACTTCATGTAGTCTCGGGCCTCGTGTAGACTTCATGTAGTCTACATGAGGCAACGTGAAGGCCTCGAGTTGACTACGGTGTGCACTTGATTAAGTTCAAAAACAAATCTTACATACTCACAAATCAAATCACCAACATTGATTCTAATATGAGGGTTGTAGTCTTGTAAATCCCTCCTCATGAGCTCCAGGTATGCATCGATGTGCTGTAATGTAATAAAGATTAGTTAAGATATTTATATTTATTTTAAATAACACATTAAAAAAGATTATAAATAACTTATTACATCTTACTCAATCAATTGATAAGGTGTAGAGATTAGTTTTTTTAACTAGGTAACGTCAACGGTGCAAAATCCAATGTCTACTTTCTCGTTCCTGTACAACGTAATTATATATCAAAATTAGGTACACGATTGGTTTATTACATGATGGCTACATGATGTCAGTGTAACCGTCGTGTATACTATATGATAGCTACACTAGGTCAGTGTACCCATCGTGTATACTACACGATAGTTACACGATGTCAGTCTAACCATCATGTATACTACACGATGGTTACATGAGGTCAGTGTAACCATCATGCATACTTGGCAATGACTACACGAGGTCAGTGTGACCATTGTGTATACTACATGATGGCGACACGAGGTCAGTGTAACCATTGTGTATACTACACGGTGGCTACAAGAGGTCAGCGTAACCATCGTGTATACTATATGATAGCTACGCTAGGTTAGTGTACCCATCGTGTATACTACACGATGTTAGTCTAACCATCATGTATACTACACGATGGCTATATGAGGTTAGTGTAACCATCATGTATACTAGATGAGGGCTGCACGAGGTCATTGTGACCATCATGTATACTACAAGATGGCTACACGAGATCAGTGTAACCATCGTGTAACACAATGGCTACACGAGGTCAGTGTAACCATCGTGTATACTACACGATGGCTACATGAGATAAGTGTAACCATCGTGTATACTACACGATGACTACATGAGATAAGTGTAACCATCGTGTAACACTATGGCTACACGAGGTCAGTGTACCATCGTGTATACTACACAGTGGCTACACGAGGTTAGTGTAACCATTGTGTATACTATACGGTGGTTACACGAGGTCAGTATAACCATCATGTATGAGAATAAGAAGTAAAGTTACAAAACTTACTTTGCCCTTGGAGAGATGAACCAGGCTTTGGGCTTCATCCTCTGAACATACATCAGCATATGATTGAAAAGGTTTGAAGTTCGTTTTGGCAACGATATTCTCATCAGCTTTTTTCCTTCGCTGCTTCTTCTTTTCAACTTGTTCGGTTTCCCAAATAGGTGACTCTAGGACCCGAGATCTCTTTATTTTCCTCTTACCGAGTTCACCAAGGTAGACGAGCTCTTCTTCTTCTCCATCGTTGGACTGCTCCGTTAACCGAACCGAATCCATCAATGCAGATATTATCGATACAACCATTTCTTCTTCTTTTGTTTGTTTCTTCTTCTTCTTTTGTTTGTTTCTTCTTCTTCTTCTAATATCTGATGCAACCGTTTCTTCTTCTTATTTTGTTTGTTTCTTCTTCTTCTTTTGTTTGTTTCTTCTTCTTCTTCTTCTTCTTCTTCTTCTTCTTCTTCTTCTTCTTCTTCTGCTTTTTTTCAGCTTCTTCTTATTATTTATTTCTTCCTCTTTCTTTCTTCTATGCAATCTTTTCTTCTGTTTGTACTTCTTTTTATTTTTTCTCTTCCATTTCTTTTGTCTCTTCTATTTCTTTTTTCTCTTCTATATCTTCTTTCTCTTTTTCATCTTCCTTCTTTTCACATTCCTCCTCCTCATTACCTTTTTTCTCTTCCTTCTTTTTCTTGTTCTTCTTTCTCACCTTTCCTTTCTTCTTTCTCTTCTTCTTTTTCATCTTTTCCTTCTACCTTCTCTTCTTCTTTTGCTTCTTTTTCTTCTTCTTTTTCATCTTTTTGTTTATTTTCATCTTTTTCTTCTACCTTCTCTTCTTCTTTTTCTTCTTCTTTTTCATCTTTTTCTTTTTCTCCTTTTTCTTCTTCTTTCTTTTGTTCCTACTCTTCTTCTTCTTCCTTCTCTACCATCTCTTCTTCTTCTTCTTGCTTCTCTACCAACTCTTCTTCTTCTTCCTTCTCTACCATCTCTTCTTCTTCTTCCTTCTCTACCATCTCTTCTTCTTCTTCCTTCTCTACCATATCTTCTTCTTCTTCCTTCTCTACCATCTCTTCTTCTTTTTCATTATTCTCTCATTCTTCATTCTTTTTCTCTTCCTTCTCAGTCTCCATCTCCTCCCCGTCGTTAGCCATCATCATGGCAGATCGAGGACATAACAAGTAATCATCTCGCCTCGATCTTACTAGATGATCCATCAAAATTTTAATTTGGAAAATTGCAAAGGAAATGTCTGATTTCAGTGATCTTTTGGTCCATTCCAATTAGACATTTCCTCATCCATTCTTCATATCATTGAACATCTTGGACACAATCTTCTTCTCCTCTGTTTTTTCAATAGCCTCATCGGACCTCTTCCTCCTCATCTCATCCTCCTCTTCCTCTCCTCCTCTTCCTTTTCAATGGCCTCCTCCTTCTCATTAGCTTCCTCTTATACTAAAAAGGGTGATTGAGGCGGCGTTGACTAAAACAACATGTAATATTAAGTAGACAAACCAGAAAAAGGGTGACTACACGATGGGTACACGGACCTCATGTAGTCACCTTGTATACTACATGATCGGTTACACGGACCTCATGTAGTCATCATGTTGACTACACGATCTGTTACACGGAAATCATGTAGTCATCATGTAGACTACACGATCGATTACACGGACCTCATGTAGTCATCGTGTATACTACATGATGGTTACACAAATCTCGTGTAGACTACATGATCGGTTACACGGACCTCGAGATTCCCTCATGTAGATTACATGATAGTTACACGAACCTCGTGTAGTCTACATGATAGTTACACTGATCTACATGATGACTACACGAGATTAGTGTAACCATCGTGTAGACTATACGATGACTACACGAGGTTAGTGTAACCATCGTGTATTCTATGCGATGATTACACGAGGTCCGTGTTCAAGAAGAAGAATGGTGGAAAATGATTTTGAACATACATTCTCTCCAACTGCTGATATCCAGTAGCTTTTTTTCTTTCCTCCTTAGTAGGGATCAAGGAAAGAACTGTCAACTAAAAATGCAAGAAATATAAATTAGTATACGTGAAAGTAATATAAATTAACTTGTCAACATAATTCACCACATACATTCTCCTTCAAGAATTTTTTTTTTGAATTTTCTCAATCGGTACTATCGTGGTCCGACACAACTTGAGAATCTTTGGTACCTTGGTCGAAACTTGGTTACCATACAAACTACCACCAAGGGGATAGTTTCAAATACCCATGCCTATTTAAGAAAAGAGCGTAATTCAGTATTCAACACATAAATAATTCAATACATCACTACATATAATTAAATAAATTGTACCTCAAAGGTAAATGGACATCCATTAAGTCAATATCCATGAATACCAGTAGGGGATTTCTATGTTTTTTTTGTTTTTTTCTTGTTTTTTAAGATCACCAAAAACAACCTTTGTATACTTAAAAGCTAATAATGATTTCATTATTTTGGAGAAAGAAAGCTCTCCCCACGGATATTGATTGAACGCTTCAAGCTTGTCAACCAAAACCATCAATCTTTTAGAAATTAGGGTACGGTTCCCCTTCCTTAACAAAAAATGCTCTACAAATAAATCATAGCCACATTGACAGCATCATAATTTTCCTTATATTCACTATTTTCAAACTTCCCCTCCAAATCAGCCATGGGTATTCCTTGGGCTTTGGGAAAGTACAGATTAGAGAGTCCGCTGGGGTCACGAATCTTCTTCCCATTCTGGGCTTCACCAAACTTCAGTCGGGTCATCAATTAGAACTCATTCTTGGATAAGCATAGTGCTTCATCATTGGTAAGAAACTAAATTTTCTTCTCAAATGGAGTGCCGTTGACATATTTGGCCTTCCTTCCTAGCACCTGGTGGTAAATAGTTGCTGAAAATTTCATGGCTGGAAGATCAAGGAGATGGCCAAAGCACGTCTCCCTAAATAGGGAGAGTTAAGGAGCTGTCAGCATGATCTTGATAACCTCTATTTAGTTGGTATTGCACTTTGCATTGACACTTTCTTTTGGAATTATGTTAACATCATGGACATATCTTAGTTGCATCTTTGATGAAGTCAAAACCTGTAGAAAATTCAAGGCAAACTTAAGATAAGAAAATGTACACGATGCTCATGTAGCCATTCTGTAGACTACACGATGGGTACATGACCTTGGTGTAGTCCTCGAGTAGTCTATACAAGGGTCGTATAAGCCATGTGTAGAATACACGAACTTTACACGACCCCCGTGTAGTCCTCGTGTATTACACGAGGGGTACACGATCCTAGTGTAGTCCTCATATATTTTACATGTGGTTTACACGACCCTCATGTATTCTTCATGTAGACTACATGAGGGGGACACGTTCATCGAGTAACCATCTTATATTGTACAAGAAGATTACACGATCCTCGTGTACACTACAGGATGGTTACACGGCGAGCGTGTACCCAGAAAATAGGCACCCACCAAGACCAGAACCTCAGAAACCCAAAAAAAAATACTCTGAAACCCGGAAGAAGAAAAAAACACTCAGAAATCTAGAAAAAATATTAGAAACAAAATAATACAACCTTTGTTGTGATTTGAGCCTCCATAAAAAAGAGAAACGTAGAAATCCAAAAAAAAACCTTACAAACCTATAAAAAACACCTTAAAAACCCAGAAACACCTCAAAAATCCAGAAACACCTCAAACACCATAAAATAAAAACTCAAAAACCCAAAACTTACCTTGTTGTGATTCCTTATTGTTGGAGACAAAGACTCAAGGATTTGTAGAGAAATGTTGCGACTTTAAGAGAGAGAGAGATAGTAACAGTAAAAGAGAAATGAGGGAAATGCAAGTGAAGTACACGAAGGGATGGGGTTTCGTGTAATGAAAATGTGTAATCATCATTTTTTTTTCAAGCCGTCATTTGGAATTTGTGAAGAGGCTTTTTGGTAACTTCACAAGCTGATTTTGAATTGAAGATGGGTCAGGGGTCGGGGTAAACAAAAATTAGTGTGGGGGTCAAGTTCTGTAAAATGGTTAGTGCAAGGGTCTACTTTAGTGAAAAAACTGAGAACATTTCATCTCCCTCCTCTCACTCGCAACATTTCACTAGAGACAAACGATATCTCTGTTCGTCATCTGTGTCCCTTGCCATCGATTTTATGATTGTGGCCATTGTCGTGGGTCACCGTCGTTGTGGGTCTGAGTTGTTGTGGGTCTGAGTTGCTATAGATGTTCTTCGTTCATCCTATCCTTCCTAATTTTAATCACTTAGGTAGGGTTTCTTTACTCTTTATTTTTTGACTTGATGAATCAGAACATGCATGTTTGTTTACTCTTCATTCTTTGCCTTATGAGGGCGGCTGTAAGTTTTTCTATATTTTACGAAGAAGACAAACCCGTGGTCTCACGCGTACTGCTTTGCTTGGATATAAGTCAGAGAGAGAGAGAACAAAGTTTCTACTTATTGTGAAAATAATTTAAGTCCGTCCTTTTTTTACTTTTCATTAGATCCACATTTTCATGTTTCTCCCCAAAATTTCTGCTTGTTAAATTGGTGTCATATTGAACTTCATTTATTTTTTAGTTTATTTTTGTATGTTAGTTTTGGCAAATTTTGCATTATAGACAAGATTAAGAGGGATGTTTTAAGCAATAGCAGGTTTTCTAGTTCTATAGGTAAATAGCAAGTTTTTTAAATAGTTAATCATTTTAGACAAAAATACCCTCCGTCCATATAAAGTAGCAAGGCTAATATTTTGGGTAAATCAACTGATTATAATTGATATACCTAGTTGTTATACCCCAAATTAAGGAAAAAAATATAGATTATTACGAAATCAATCTAAATATACTATAAAATCTAAAAATTTTGGAAAATCCGCAATTCACGCCTCCCCGAAACCGTGGGATTTCAAATCCCTTACCCACCATAATTAATAGTTTAGTGATATACGTATAAATTAATATCTACAATTAATTGATACTAAATAGAAATTAAACTTTTCATGAAACTTAAATTTTCAAAAATTAAACAATCTCGCCCCTCCCTCAACTGCTCGATAAACCAATCTCCACCTCCTCTATTCAATGAAACTAATTAAATTTTTTAAATCCACCAATGATATTTCAGGGAAAAAATTAAAAAGTAAAAAACCTAAACTACAGTTAACTACAGTAAAAAATCTGTCACCCAAGCACAGTAAAAAACTATAGAATAAAATCAAAATCAAGAAAAAACCTCCATAGTGGCAAACCATTCTTGAAAACTCTCCATCCTCTCAAGACCGTCATTGACGTCGGCAAACCCCCATTGAGAAATATGATTTTCCTTTGTTGTCAATGGAGTTTTTCTCTCGTCAATGGGGTTAGCCCTCGTCAATGGAGTTATTCCTCATCAATTAAGTTACCTTTTGTCGTCAATGGTTATGTTTCAGGTGGGCGTCAATGGAGGTGTGTTGAAATCAATGGCGAATCAATGATGAACATTGATGAATTTTATCAATCGGTGATGAATGTTGATGAATGATTTTGGTTCAAAATAGGGATGAAGGTGGAGTATTTCAGATGTTTGATAAATGCAATAATCAATTCCGGAATGAATAAGAGTAGTTTATGAAACAAAACTTTAATTCAGGAATAAATTATCAATCGGTTATGGAAAATATATTTTCTATAACCTAAATCATCATAAAAAGTGGGCTTTAAAAATTAAACATCAATATCTAATTAAATATGATTTTAAAATAAAATATATTAATTGTATTAATAACCAAAATTCAAGAATATATTAATTAAAATATAAGATAATGCAATCTTATTAATTATTATGGTCCTACGAAATCAAACATAATAATCTACACGTGTGGGGTAAAAATGTTAAGCAAAATTCATCAACTGAAAATTACTGACGTGGTGATTAAAAAACTACTATTTATCTAAATAATTGAAAATCCTGTTATATCTTAACTCATCTTTCAAAACATGTATTTATGGTATAATTACTTTTTAGTTTTTCCTTTTTTATTTAATTATTTTTACTTTTGGTCATTTCAGTGTACGGAGGATCTGAAAAGTTGTATCTCATCTGGCGTTGAATCCAAGTACAAAAAGATATATGAAGATGACATAAATTCTCTTGCTGCTTTTTCGAAAAAGGTATATATTAAGCACATTTGTCATGCTTTTTTGTAACATTTGCTTGTTCGGATGATGGTAATAATTGTATTATATACCGGCAACTTGTTCCTTTCCAATCCAATGTTCTTATGTGCTTTAGAAAACCTTCCGCTGCTTTTTGTTTGTTTGTGCTCTTTAACTATTTACTCATTTTGCTTCTTTACTTTGTAATTAGGAAAGGGATCAAAGATATACAAGGAGTTGGATCTCAGGGATACAATCACACTCAGCAGTGGGCGATTTCTTCTTGGAAACAAGTATGATCTCTATGTTCATTATTCGGTAATTTTAGTGCAAACAACCTCGGTACATACAATTCACTAAAAAAATATGATCTTTAGCAACAAGATCGTATAGTTGTAGAAGAATGAGTTTTTGAATCCTAATTCATTGTGACTAGCACGGTTCTCCTGTTAATGATGTACCGCTTTTGAGTATATGATATCTTTTCTATTTTGTGAGAAGTTCATAAAAGTGTTGATGTTCTATTTTGACGTATTTTGTTTTGTGCTTTCAATATTTTGTCATTAACTTCTGAACTAGTTGGTAAGTGATTTTAGACTGTCAAATCTTAATTTTTAATGTAATTGTAATGAGTTGCTATGCTAACTTCTTCTTAGACATTTAAATAGTTTATTCGAATAATTTTTGTAAATAGTGATTAATTTACAGAGTGATCAAAATGGACAAGAGTTGGTTAAAAAATCTTAATAGATTGTCCAAGGAGTATATACGTATTTTGTTTTGTGATTTCAATATTTTTTCTATAATTTCTGAACCAGTTGGTAAGTGATTTTAGACTGTCAAATCTTAATTTTTAATGTCATTGTAATGAGTTGCTATGCTAACTTCTTCTTAGACATTTAAATAGTTTCTTCGAATAATTTTTCTAAATAGTGATTAATTTACAGAGTGATCAAAATGGATAAGAGTTTGTTAAAAAAATCCTAATAGAATGTCCAATGAGTATATTGATGGTATTTCACAATATATGAGGGTGGCTAGCAATTATGTCAACCAAGAGGAAAAAACTTTTTGTCCATGTAGAAGTTGTCTTAATGCAAGATAATTGACTTTAAAAGAAGTTAAAATTCATATGTTCCAATATGGAATGGAAGTAAGCTACCAAAATTGGGTGTTTCATGGTGAAGAGATCACACAAAGATCTGGTGGTGGTGGCGGCGGCGGCGACGGTGGGGGTGGCGTTGGGAGTGGCGGTAGGGGTGGCGGTGGTGGGCGGGTGGTGGTGGTGGTGGAGGATATCATCGGACATCTCGTTGATGCTGGTAACGTCTTAGCCACTGCTTTATAGCAAGCTTGTGCATGAGTTTTAATTATTTTAATTAATTCAGTTATGTGGGGGTTCATCCCTTTATCCCACCATTTTGTGAAGAAGATTCGTTTAAGTACAGGTATACCATTCTGATATTCACATTTAAGATCCATTCGGATAATAAAATGTACCAATGCTTTGGATACTGTAATATTTTTACTGAGAAGGGCATATTGTGAATGTAATTCATTAAATTCAGTTTGAAGTATTTTCGGGTAGAGTATCAAACGTGAGACCAAACTTATCCCATCATAGGAGGAACCAATTTGGTAGGCTTGCGTCTAATACTTCAAGAGGATCTCTTTAGTACTCTTGCGAGTAACCTCTTGTACACTTGGGAATTCTGCTGGCCAAAAAATCTCATCATTCAGATATTGCAGATTGTTTCTGCCTCGTCCGCGCCCACGACAGTTGCGACATCTTCCTCGGCTACTCATGATTGGAGTTTTGTCCCTGTAAATATTCACGGGTTAGAAAATCAGGAAGAGAATTCTGTTCACCTTTAATATAATCAATATCAAAATAAAAAATGGATAAAATACTCTGCCATGATGCAAATATCTATTTAGATGCAAGATTTTGTACATCTTTCTTATAGATTTGTTTTGCTGCAGAGCAGTCAACACAGATAAGAAAATGTTGATTTAACAAATCATCTTAAAACTTTAGTACACATTTCACTATTGCTAAACATTCTTGTTTAATCGTCGGATAATTCTTTGCTGGTCATTTTCAAGTACGAGAGGTGAATCTTAATAATTCTTCTTTCTGATGATGAGGATTTACCTGTTTGAGAATACCTCCATAACCTATATTGGAGGCATCGGTTTCTACAATTTTATTCCAGGTAGGATTTGGTAAAGCAAAACAGTGTAACTATTTTATTTTAGCTTTAATGTTTTTTTTTACAGCTAAGTCAAATTTGGTGTCCAAGGAATATGTTTTTTCTGAAGTCTCTTATTCAGAAGAACAGTATCGTGAGCTAATTATGGATAAAAATCACAGATATAATTCAGACTCCCTAAGAATCTTTATAATCGGGTTTTATCCTTAATCTCATCTGGAAATTTAGATGCAAAATCTATACTACGGTTAATAGGAATGATAGTGCCATTAAAAATGTTATGGCCTAAAAATCTTACTGTTCTTTGGAATAATTTCATTTTACTAGCAGATAACACTAAACCATATTTGTTAACAACATCCTTAAAAATATGCAGATGTTTAAAATACTGGTCTATGGATGATGAGAATATTAAGACATTATCAATGTAATAGATAATAAATAGAGTATAAACATTAAAGATATCATTCATGATATGTTGAAATTCAGATGAGCCATTTTTGACACCAAATGGTAAAATATTACATTCATAATGGCCAAAAGGTACTGTAAAAGCAGTTTTATACCTATCTGGTTTAGCTATTTGAATTTGCCAAAATCCTGATTTCAGATCAAATTTGAAAAAAGATCACAGTCATAAAGTCTATCTAGTAGATCTTTTTTATTCAGTATTGGGTATCAGATCCATTGTAAAGCATCATTCAACGGTTTATAATTGATCACTAATCTAGGTGATCCTCTTTCTATCTCAGCATTATTTTAATATATAAACCAGTACAACTTCAAGAAGATTTACTGGGTTTAATTAATTCTTTCTGTAGTAATGATTCAACATTGGTTTTGCAGAGTTCTAAGTATTCCTTTTTCATCTGACTAGGTCTAGATTCGGTAGGAATATTATTCTTATTGAAATCTGGATGGTATGCCAAGGAGATGATATGTTTCTTCCTATCCCAAAAGGCATTAGGGATATCACTACAGATTTCAAAATTGAATTCATGAAGAATTGTTTTTATTTTCATCTGTATAACAGGTTGTTGTATTTCTTTCTGTAACAAATTTAACTGATTTGTTTTAATATCAATCAGATGTCTGATGATATCTACCTCTTTGGTATATAGTTTGGTGATAAATTCAAAAGTAATATCAACAGAATCAATGACGGTATGAATACCAGATGTATCAATTCTAGTGATAGGTATAATAGAATTAAGAAACGGATTGCCTAAGATTATGCTTTGTGTCATATTCTTGATGAGCGCAAAAGAAGAAGGTATGAAAACTCCATGTTTGCAGATAAATGCTACTAGTATCTCATACTGAATTCTCATGGAATTCCCACTGGCGCTTGTGAAGGTGTGAGTGGTTTTATGGAAGTATTTCAGAGGCATTAATCCTTCATGTATGCAGTTCATATCTGCACCACTATCAACTAAGACAATGGCTTCAGTAATGAGAAAATCAGGTTTGATTACTAAGGTAATCTTAGTGTACAATTTCTGGAAGGTTACTTGGTTTAGCAGGAATAAATAATGATTATTTTCTTTTGTCTGATCTGGTGAGATCTGACTAGGCTGATCTAGGAAGGTCAAAGTATGACTTTGACTTTGATTAGGAGAATGCTGATCTGGTGAAGTCAAAGGTTGACATTGACTTTGACTTGGCTGATCTGGTGAAGGCAGGTCTGAGAAGTCTATAGGGTTTTTTCCTTTTGTTGTAGACTGTTTAAGGAGATTGAGATCTTGGGAAAGGAATTGATTCGCAGTCTTTAGCTGCTGAATTTCATATTTAATAATATTAATCTCCATTTTTAGATCAGAAATTGTAACAAGTTTGTGAGGTATGTAATCATGTTGAATACAGTTTAACAGTTCTTTCATACTGTAATTTTCTACAAGTCTGTTCTCAGGAGTGGAATATTCCTTATAACAAGTTTCTAAAAACTTGAGCTTCATCTCTGGATCAGTTATTTGATTAGCTGTGACGAGAAGAGATCGTTAGGTATCATTTAAGATATTTAGACCCGGTCCATTCAGATCTAAACCGTTCATCTCAACTATTGCCTTCCATTAGTTGGTTTCTGTTATGGCATTGCAGGTTTTAGAGCTGCAACACGATTGGTCAGGTAGTTTGGATGTGGCAGATGAGTCAGACTCAAATGAAAAAATATATGCAACGTCATCTTCTGAACTGGCAGTAGAACTGTCATCAGAGAGGCAGTTCAGGGTTTTCTATTGAGTTTCTTCATCAAGGGATAACTCATGCATTTTTTTCTTAAATTTAGATCGACGTTTGTTGGAAAAAATGTCCTGTTAAGCCACACTTGTAGCAGATGGCTTTGATTTTGCTGTTATGAGGTTTCTGGTGTGGTCGAGATCTATGTTTGGATTCTTTATGTCTGAATTTCTTCTTAGAAAAGTATTTCTTATGCGGTTTAGAGGGCTTCGAAGAAGTCTTATGAGGTTTGGATGAAGAAGCTGGATACTGAATCTTAGTATCATAGGCAAATTGATTACAGAATTCACCTAATTATTTTCTGTTTTCAAGATTCTTACTTTTCATCATTTCCTGTAATTTCATATCATTGCATAATCCTAGTCCTTCTTCTATGACTAGGGCAATGAGATTTCATATGTATATTGATCATAGGGAATATCCATTTGATCATGCTTATCTCAGAGTTTTCTTCTTACTTATTCAGTAAAAAGACTTGAGATGCCATCAGTGAACTTTGTCTTCTAGTGTTCACTGTTTGCATCACATTTCTGCATGACTTTCATAAGAAAGAAGTCCTTGTACCACCTGAAGTGGGTGAGAGGGGCATCTTAGATTTTGAAGAACTTCTCTGTGTCTATCAGTATTGACAATGCCTGGGCCAATGAAGTGATGGATAATGGATTGGGCCAGGGTGTAACAGGCATCTTCAGTTCTGGTATGAGTACCAGTAATCGGGTCAATATTAATTTTTAAGGATTCAGAATTTCTTGGCATTGACTTTCAGTGAGACGATTGTCCCACCAGCCTTTCAGAGTTCCTATGAATCCATTTACCAGGAAACTACAGATCTGGTGATTTGTATTCTCATTTTGTTTACAAACAGAAGAGTACATGATCATTTGATGAATGGTCTGGAAGACTTGATATTCTATTTGCCAGCTATGTTCCATTCATAGATGGTTTTGCCATGGTAAGATTTCTGAGAATGAAGAAAATCTTATTCATACAAGATATCTTGGAGAGTAGGTATGGGATAATAATACCTACAAGGTCCAGTTAATGTCATATGAGTAGTAGGCCTCTTAGAATAGCCAGAAGAGAGTTTATTGATTGAATCATCAAAATTCTTTTGAATATCTAAGATTTGAGATAGGGAATACTCCTCGAGTTCTTCTGGATTAGGTGAATCATCATGATTCATAATATTGAGTTGTCTTGAAGATGATTCAGGAGTGGACTCTTGTCAGGTGTGGAGATCTTCAGATTTTTAATTTTGACCATAGTAGTTTCGATAAAATCATCCTCCTTCTTACTGGATTTTAATTTAAAATTCTGAACATCTAAAGGAGGTTTGGGAGTTACAGATTCAATTACCATTTTTGGTTTTTTTGGTTGAGGAGTTTTAGTTTGTATCTCCTGGATTTGAGAAACCTGATCCTCTATCCTAGTTAACTATGTTCCTACAGTTTGAAGGAAGATGTTGGTGTAATTATTCTGTTTTGTTAAGGGAAGAATGTCTTTAACCTTAACAGGGTCCTGATAGTTGGTCTTATCTAGAACCTCAGTATAAGGGTTAATGACCAATGGTTTCTGATTTCCTTGTCCTGGAGCAAGCTCTAAGGATAATGGTGGTGGATGTATAGCTTAGTAAGTTCTAACAGTTGTGATGATCCACATTTTCTGTATATTGGTCAGAACTTGTAAGTGTTGGTCCTTTTTAAGTTTGACTCTTTGAGTGAGCTGGTAATACCATTCAAGGAAAGACTGAAGACGTTGGTCCTGTTTTAACTAAAAATAGTATAGGTTTTCAGATCTAAGAGCTGTTGAGGATTATGGTTGGAGAACTACCAATCTCTAAAATCCTTATACTTTGGTTGCATGAAGTCCTGGTGAAGACTTTGTCTTAATACACTATTGGGTGTAAAATCCATCTAAAAATTGAATTGCATGTCACTGGCGGTTGGGCTTGTTGGCCTTCTATGAATGGTGGATTCATAAACACCATGGGGAATCTTATTATCGATGATATGAATTCTTCTAATCTGATCTTCTAGGGGAAAAGAATGATCATATTCCTCTTATTTTAGAGGGTCAGCTATGGATACCCTAGAGAATTCGGGTATTTCTACCTTATAGGGAGGAATATACTACGGTTGCTTAGACTAGAAGTGATTTTAGTCAGAGGTAAATGTGGTTTCTGAAAACGAATCAGACATTGCCTCCTTGGATTTTGATGACATCCTCGAGGGATTGTCTGATGACAGGTCTGGTAGGGACAGCCTGGGGAATTCGTCAGGTGTCAGGAAAGGTGAGTTCAGACCAGAGAATCATACGTGGAACAACAACTTGGCTGTTGAATATATTTGTATCAATAAGGACTGTATGTCCTTACTCACTTTGCTTTATAGTGTAAGGATTTAAGGTTGTTAAAACCTTAAGATGAATCCTAAATAGGATTGCAAAGGGAGATGATCCTGGTAGATAATCATAGCCATGTGATTGAACTCTCAGTTCAAGAACTTTGACTAGATTGTTGTCAGATAGCGCAATACTTAAATTTGGATAAATATTAAAATAAACGGGTTCATGAGATAAACTAGTCTCTATGGCTCCCATAAGGGAAGCTTTTCAGTTCAGTCACTTACCATCTCTAAGGGTGCATTGGATGCTGGTGTTCTGTCCTAACAGAGTTAACGGTTTTAATGCAATTTGCACTAAGCCTATATGCACATACTTGTATTTTGGCATGAATGGATATAAATCATGCAGATGCAGCAGATAAATGACATCATCATTATGCTGTAACAGAATGGCATATTCAAAAGTTTTAATGATTTTGCGGCTAGTGAAATCAAATGTTCCAATTTTATAAATTCTTTCGGGTTTTACCTTAGGTATAGTCCATTTGTCTAAGGCTTCTTTTACATCTTGATATGCAATTAATTTGGTTACCTCAGATGTGGAGGCTACAATATTTGCTACGGATTGTATAGATGCAGAGCTAAAGTCAGGCATGTGTGTGACCATGTATGCCTAATGTAAAGTGAATATAAATAGTAATATAACCAAGACTAATCATGGCTCTCATACCAACTTACGGCTAACCAACACGCACCTATCAAGTGAGGGGGCTAACCACTGCAGTTACAGTCATATCAGATAATAAAATAACTCACAATGAGCAAGCATTTCAAGTTTTACAGGGGTCAACGGTCCTAACGCAATCTCTGCTCAACGGACCTTACCCAGACGCGACTTGGGTGACGTCTCGGTGGTGGTGGCAGTGGCGGCGAAGGCAGAAAGAAAATGAAAGAAAAGATAAATGTCTAGAATGTGGTGAACCAAGATTTAAAATAGATGATGGGAAGGGTAAGAAAGTTCCACAAAAAGTTTTGTGTCACTTTCTAATTATACCTAAACTCCAGCGACTGTTCAAGTCTAAATACACATCATTCTATATGAGATGACAAAAGGTGAAACGTGTTAATGTTGAAGGTGTTTAGTAAAATTTTAAAAGATTCTCATCCACATGGTGCAAAAATTCCAACATCATACTATGAAGCGAAAAACAAATTGTGAGATCTAGGGTTGGGACATGACACAATTCATAGTTGTAAATATGATTATCCTATTCTGGAAAGAAAATGAAAGAAAAGATAAATGTCTAGAACCCTTTTTCATGATGTCGTTACTAATCTCTGGTCCAAAGTCGCCTGGTAAAGAAATCAATGTGTATTTTACTTTGGTTTAATAATGTATAGTATTATGACTAATGACTTAAATCTTACTGCATTTGGATAGGAAGTTGCAACTGGGGAAGCATCTTGTCAGGTTCAAATATCTCACGACATGCACAACTCGATTAGTAAAGGTTGGCAGAATGACGAGGCTCGAGAAAGATATGTAAGTAATTAGACTGATTTTTATTGTTGTTGCTCAACGTGAAGTCAACTAGGTAGGAATATTCTCGAATTTGATATGTTATAAATTTTTGGAATTGCTATATGTTATAAATTTGTGTGATTAATATATGTTTTGAATTTGTGGGTTTGCTATTTTATAAGATTTTGTGTTTACTGGACTGAGATTCTAAGATATTGTGTTTGCTTGTGAGATTTTATTGTTTACTGGACTGAAATTCTAAGATAATATAATGATGGGTGGATTTGTGAGATAGAGCAAGTGGAAACTATATTCGTATAAGCTGGAAGTAGAATTGCGTTAGGTGTTGTGAGATAGTGTCAAGATCCCAAGTATGAATTTGACATCAATCTTCCTTCTGTACTTCTCAGAAAGTTCCCAAGTAGATTTGTGAACAATTTATCATTTTGAATTGGGTAGCTTCGCCTTCTTGGTTTTACATTTTTTTGTAGCTTTTCTGGTTTCAAGCTTTTAGAGCTGTTTATTTTGAACAATGTGGGGACTTGAAAAGGTTAATTAACCCCACCGTTGGTGAATGACACCCCTTTTATATTCGCAAGAAAAAGTAGTGCAATGCAGTTTGGATTGATATGCGTTATGATAGTAATGAATTGAATTTAGTAAGAATAGTTTCTCTGTTTCATTTAGGTTGCTTTTAGGTGATATGTGTTGACGGTTGAGATTAGGATTTCGGGGCAAAGCTTGCTTTACCTTCCTTTTTTGGCACAGATATTGTAAATTTTGATATGATTGACGCTTGAGTTACAAAACAAAATCAGTAGATTTTGATATAATTAGGAAATTACAAAACAAAACAGAAGTATAAAGGATTCTGAAGGCGTAGTTGTTAAAGTTCAAAAAGATGGTTGTCTATATTTTCTCATTGGTTTTGTCATATGAAACATATGAACAAATATTCGTAAAGCATGTCTTTCTGGACACAATCACATTTAAGCACCATATATTTGTCTCATTCTACCCTCTAAATTTGGTTTTTTCTTCAATACTAAATATTATTCACCAAGAATCTTTTACAGGAATGCATGTGTTCGTTACGGGATGAGCCTGTCATTGAGGGTATCCAACCTCGTACTGATGGAGAAATAGCAGAGGAGGTCCTTGGGAGAAATAGAGGCCTTGTACATGGAGCACTACCTACATTGTCATCTTCAAAGCATACAAAAATTAAAGAGATAATTTTACGAGCTGAAATTTCCACTATACGGAGCACATTAGACAGCTTATTGGAGTGGGCTCATAGTAACGGTTTTACTCCTTGAGACAACCCATCTACTTCTTAAAAAACTCTAGTTTTTTGAAATTTCTCTTAAACAACTTTAATCATGTGAAACTTTGCTAATGAGGAAATAAGTATATTAAATTATTTTTAAGCTTCTTGAAATTTTGTTTATGTTTAGAAACTTTATTTTGTAATAATTGCAAGCATTGTCCAAACATGATAATGATAATACTTATATATTTACCTATGAATGTTCATTTATTTTCTTATTTTTTTCTTTGTTTAAAACTTAGTCTTGGAAAATTGTGTCTAAAGTTCTAATTACTTTAAGATTTTCACCAACCAAAGTATAGGAAAATATACAAAAAAATTAAATTATTTTAAGATTTTGGGCGGCCAAAAAATATTTCATCACCCTAAACTACTGCGACCAAAAAGATTTCATTGCCATAACATTTACTGACGAAAAACTAATCGTCGGCTTGCGCTATAGCGATGAAAGGTCCACTTGTCACTAAAGCTTACAAAGACGAAAACTGTGTCCGTTGTAGTAGTTTTTTGCGATGAGATATAAGATTCATTGCGAAAGTCTAAGGCCGCTCACTTTTGGTGGCAATTTTCGGGCCCGAAATTTTTTTTGTCGACAAAACCTTTAGCGACGAAATCGTATACCTTTAGCGACAAAAACTTTCATTCCTAAAAGCCAACCTTCTTGTCGCGGACAACTTAGTCTTTTTTCATAATAAAAAAGTCAAATTTTGTTTAATAAATCGAGTCCTAAAGGGGCTCGTTTAAAAAATGTCTCTTCTTTATAGGGTTGAGATATTAGTGGTGTGATGGATTTTAATTATTGACGTATATGGTCAACCAAGAAGAATCAACTTTCAGTAAGTTATATTTTATCATTGAATCATTTGCCTCTAGGTTTAATTTGATTGCGTAATTAAAAATTCTCAATTTGATACTTTAACTTTAACTAAAGTTTCAGTTTAGTCTTTTTGTCAACCTCCAATTGTGAAATTTGATGGATTGATTAACGTGGCATGTTATGAGCACCAGTTGTACGAGTAGAATCTAAAAATTACACGGTATACATTTTTATCTCTCTTCTCATTTTTTTCTCCCCATCTCAATTCTGTCCAACTTCTCTATCTCCCCTCATCAACTTTTTTTATATTGTAGATATGGATTTCTAGATTTTCAGCTTAGAGCTTAGGGTTTCTCCACCTCCTCCGAGGGGTGGGGGGCTTCCCACGCCTGTCACAATGGTTAATGAGGTCTACTTTGAAGCTCAAAGTAAGCTGCAAGATGATGATTCCACTGTGGGTAATTCAAAGATTGAGAATGAAGGAGCTCTTTGTTAAGAGAATCTGGGAAATCGGGAGGTTAATGCCTAGTGTTGAAGAATGTAATATTTTAGGCCGTGCCTTGAATGCGCAAAGCTACTCTAGGGAACTTTCCAACTCAGTTTCTGAAGAAGGATCTAGTTCACATGAAGTTAATGATCTTAGATCCACCATTAATACTCATAAAGTGATTCGAGTTTGAGGAGTTAATTAATGTGACTGAGGCTTTGGATGCACGGCTAAATGGAGGAGCTGTTAAGGCTAAGATGATGAATGCACCTACCTCGAACCAATTATTATGGTGAATAACACCAAAGGAGAACGGGCGAAGTGTAGCCAACATCGCGTGCCTTTGATTTGCCCTTGGGGAACCAATCCCTTACGGAGACCTTAAAAAAATAGGGAAAACTCCCACTGGCCAAAGGAGGTTCTCGGAGAGGCAACCTGAGCATTAATGAAGGTTTTTGCACGTTGGATAATAGCATTACACCCTTGTAATTCTAGCGTCTTTCAAAAGTAACATTGCTGGCACGCCCCGACTGCACAGCATGCCTTTTAGCATGCACGTCGTGTAGATAATACCGTCCCTGCCTCCCCTACTTTGCTTGGTCCCCCATGAAATGACAAGCCCTCCCTAGAACCCCCCTCCCCCCAACCACCCCCGAGATAACCCTTGACCCACTTTATTCGTCCCACAGCACATAGACCTGACCGCTCACTCTTCCCCAGGTACAACACATCTATGGAAGAATTGGAGTCGTATGCTTTTACCCAAGGGTTTAGAAGGAATTGTGAGGTAAAGACCACCCCAACATCTCACTCATAATCTTATAAAGTTTAGAATTCAAGCTTTTATAAGAGATCCTATATTGACTCCCTAAACGTTAATTATAGAACTGAAAGGTTATTGAGCTTAAATTTATAATATGATTATAAATTAGACATTCACTAGTGAATTAATGATACTTAATGATCAAAAGATAGTTAAAAGGTTAAAACGGTAATTTTAACCAGCTATAATTACGAACCAATAATTGGATGACAGAACTACGTGATATAATTATATCAATGGACTATATGAGAATACTCTGTAAATACATTCTATATTCTCTAAGAATGTAATTTCATATTTATAGTAGAGTAATAATGAAATTAATAAATAAGATTATTTAATTAATAATCTGATTTATTGGAGTTTAAGATTATAGGTCTATGGTCCTCAAGTCACATTTGTACTACACAGTCTAGGGTATGAATATTTCAGGACATGAGAAAATGACTGACTTGCTAAAGAAATTTTTATTTTGAGGTAAGTACATAATTATGAGATAATTATGTATGATTAATTAATTAAATTATTTATATATTAATTTTGGAAATTACACACACACACACACACACACACACACACACATATATATATATATATATATATATCTAATTTATAAAATTAGATAATTATAAATTATTATTAGATAATAATTTGAATAAATTAAATATGTTATTTGTGAACTAACATATAAGTTAGTTGATAAAGGTAATCAGATATGTTAATTTTGAATTAACCGGTATCTAGATATTTATCTGAATAAAATAAATATTTAATTCACAGTAATTGTCACATGTCAATAATTGATTGAGAATCAGAGATTAACATGAACTATTGTAGTGTCACGTGGCACTGCAGTAGTATGTGCACATATTGCAGTGGGTCCCAGTACAATGGTAATTTTGAAATTAAATATTTTTTTGAGTTTATACCTAAAAAATGATATGTATTATCTAGAAAATATATAGATATTATTCTATTGGCCTCAACATTGATAGAAAGTGAAGAACACAATTGTTATGGGAGTGAATTTTCTCTTTGATTAAAAAGTTAACCAAAAAGCTCTGTGAGATTAATCATCATATTTTCTCTGAAGATTGTCTCACCAAAATTAATCATTTTCAGTAAATCTCAAGATCTCATGTATTAAGTACATGTAGAGATAGAAAAAATGTCTTTGATTACTCTACGTGTCCACACACGTCCTAATGCGTTTAAGGATTGGCTTGGAAAATCTTGGTATGGATCTCAAAGTCCGTTGATTGTGGGAACACGGGATCGTTGGTTTACGAGGATACTTAATATAGACTACAAGAGGTATATGATTCCTATCCATGTATGTCTCAGATTTAATATATACTTATAAAATGGATCCTGATTGAAAAGATTTTTTCAATAAATATTTTTTATTTTAGAAACCGTTGCATCACGTTTATTTTCATTTCAGCGAAAAACATACAATTCATTTTTAATAAATTATTAAAAGGCACCACGCCTCCATCGTGCGTGTGCCTCTTTTTCCAACAATAATGCTGCCAGGTCATGTTGCACAAGACAACTTCTCCAAATAGAATAGTTGCCTCGTGTGTTTCTTTGTTGGCAAAATAGTCAACCTTCATCTTGTTAAGAAAATTGCAGGCCAATTATGGAAAAATAGGGGATTGATTGATGTCTGAGTGGCCAAGGGATTATTTTACTTCAAGTTTAACTCCATTGAAGAGAGGAATGCCCTACTTACTGATGGGCCATGACACCTACTAGGTAAACCCATAATTCTCAAACCATGGGGACCAAACACTCAGTTTGTGAAGGAAAATATATCTAAGCTCCCTATTTGGGTTAAACTATGGAACCTCCTAGTTGAGCTTTGGTCAGTTGAAGCCTTGAGTCACATAGCTAGTGCAATGGGTAAGCCCTTATATTCTGGCTACCTAACTACAAATGGGGTTAGGAAAGGGTATGCTCGAGTTTGTGTGGAAGTGGCAATGGACTCTAGGTCTGTCAAGCATGCTGATGTGGATTTGGGAGTTGAGGAATGGACACCCATTACAGTTACTGTGGAGTATGACAATATAAATGCCTAAAGTGTGGGTGTTTTGTCCATGATTGTGACTTTTGCCAAATCCTAAACCTAACCCTACATCAATTCCTTAGCAGGATCAACCTCCCCCCCCCTCAGTACTCCAATACTGCCCCTACCATCACTACCTCTACCTCCTCCCCACCTCCAACACCACGGGCTTGCCCCACCTACCTTATCACCCTTTCACCACCCCCACATTAACCCTTCTAAAGAGGAATGAACCCTAGTTACCTCTAAGAAGCATATAAAGAAGCCACCAACCTTACCAAGCCTTGACTTGACCAGCCAAGGGATAGAATCTGTGACTGAGACCCAGCAGGCTTGTTTTGAGATAGAATATGTGCCTGAATCCCAGTAGGCTTTCCTTGAGTTGGCTATTGTTGAGGGGTCAGCCCCTAATCAAAGATAAGAACACCATTTGAACGCTCTAGAGCATACTCCAACCCCCTTGGCCATTCTACAACCTAACATAGGATCTAGCTTAGGGAGGAAGAAGAAAAAGCTATTCCTCATCCCAAATGGGGTGGAAAACCCTTATTATCCTATGGGATCACCCACTCCTGATTAATCATGTTTAATATAGAGGGTAGAATCTGGTTTGCTTGGGATAATTCTATTGACATGTTTGTTCTTGATTTTAGTGACCAGACCATACTTTGTAAGCTTGTTCATATTGAAAGCCAGGTTACCTGCTTTGTCTCATTTGTCTATGTTCCTAACTCCAAGATGGCGAGGAAACAACTATGGGCCTCCCTAATCACTCATCATGCAACTTGCTCTACTTTTCTCAGGTTGATTATAGGAGAGCTTAATGTGGTTAGCTACCCTGCTAAGAAAAGTGGTGGGAAAGAAGGATGGACATATGGTATGAATGACTTTAATGACTTTTTGCATCACATTGACGTGGATGACCTAGCCTACTCTGGGTGTCGATTTACTTGGAGTAACAAGCATCAGGATGGTACCTTTATCATGTGTAAGCTGGATAGCGCCCTAGGCAATGACCACTAGGTGGATCACTGTTTGAATATGTCCATAAAGTAACGAGTAATAACTATTTATTTGTATTTAGTTATTTCTCAGACATTAGTATTGCTGAATTTTTTTTTGAATAAATTGAAAGTTTTATTTTAAATTAAAGCGTGTTTATAAATTACTCAAGTTTTGGAACTATTGTCAACGAAAGAAGAGTGAAGACAGAAGCGTCTCCAGACGAACTCTTCTAAAATAGTTCAGAATGATATTTGCAGTCTCAAGTTCGACTGGGTAATCGAATCCGATTACGACTGTTAGGTTGAACCGTTGGATGTCAGTCTTGAGGTATAAGAGTAGAGAGTCAAATGGTTAACCTAGACATGCTACGAACATGTTGAATAGACCGGTAACAAATTAGTTTAGAGCCCAAAACCATTTACCCAGCTCTAAATCTAATTGTTACACTTGAAGGGTATTTTCATATTTACCTTAATCCTAAGGTGAATACGTAGCATGACTTGGTTAGTTACAAACTTTGATATGTCAAATGAGTGAGTTTGAATTGAGGGAAATACCTCGGTGTTTGGGTTTGTAATTTAATTAAGTAACAGTTGCGTGATTCACATATATGAAAATTCACGATTGAATTGCGAATGTAACAATATCACATTATGCTTTATTGATGGGTGTGTGAATAAATTAACTTGACCAAATATTCGATGAAATGAGTCATTGAATAAGATTTGTGAATTGCACGAGATAATTCACTATATGTCTTTCTTATTCAGTCAATAAAGGAGTTAAGGAAATAATAACAAGAGAGGTAAAATGATAATTTTACATTCCACTCTTCTTATTATATTCACGATGGGTATTATGTTAAAATATTCTATGGACCGTGAAAATAAATATAAATAGAGTTTATTTACACAACCAGAAAAATGCAGCGCGCATGAATCGAGAGTTGATTCGGCATCGAACTTATAGTGGAGTCGTACGATGTCAAAATTAAATTGGTGAAGAATTTATGGAGATAAATTCGTCGGGTATTTGAATCCTAAGCTTTGTTTAGTGGGTCTATTTGGTTTTAGATATAGCTCAGAGAACATGAATAGAAAAATGAATTAAGTTTGACCAAAATGTGTTTTGGTGCCAAAGCATATTTCCTACACCTATATGTGATATGTTATGTCACTTAAGTTAGTTAAGTGTAATTGTTGTATTGAAATAACTATTTATCATTTTCTAATTATTAGATAATTAGTTAAATAAAATAAATAAAATAACTAATTGATAATAATCAATTATATTTATCAATTGGATTGATAAATTCTAATACAACTAATAAAACTCTAGAAGATCATGTAATTTTCCACAATAATAAATAATTAGGAGAATTTTCAAAAAAATTATAATATATGGGTATAATTATAAATACTAAAAATTACTTCTTGATAAATTTCTCATAGCAATTTGATTGCAACCAGATAACGAGTATTAGATACAGTTGTTGTCATCAATAGACAAAAAAGAGAGAAAAACATTTTCTCCTCTCACTACTATTGCCACCGAAATAAATCTGAAGAATGAAAATTTGATGTTTCTTTTTCAGTCGTATTGAGATCCCACACTTGAATTCCTACGTAAAATTTTTTTGAGATATATTTCTGAAATTAACGGGTGGTTGTCGATGGACTAATTCAGAAATCGTTCGTGGAAGATCAAGTTTGTGATTTTGATCTTAAAGCTTGAAGAACACGAAGAATGCTCGGGGGAGTTCCAGCAGTTTAGAAATTCTCCGATACAGAGTAAATGTGAAAATTTATTTTCTCTTAATCTATTCGCTTTAATATCATATATGAAAGATTAAACTAAAATTGGTTTTAAATTATTTAATATGACTAAATAAGTTAAATTAATTTTTTTATTCCGCCCATGAACCGTTCGTGATTCAAATCTAATATTCGTTATAGTTAAAACTGATCAATCATAGCATTTGGTATCAGAGCGTAGGTTTAATATTATGCATATAAATAGTTAAAATGAACATTTCCTGAATTTTATGGATATTGGCATATGTTTGTACGGTAGATTCGAAATTGTTTTGAATATATTTTGTGATTGGATCCCGAACTATTGGGTCTAGGCGTTTTTTATTTAGAATTGATGTACGCCAAATTTGAGGCATATGAATGTATGTAATTTAATTATTGCAATTGTTGTAAATTTTTCGTAAAAAATTGATCGTCGCCTCAAAATTGTCGCCAGAAATCGCTTGAAACCGCCTTCGAGAAGTCGCCGGACAGCCACCGAGAAGACGTCAGGCCGTGACTGTTCATGCCGGTACTGTTCACAGTGGTATTGTTCATGTCGATACTGTTCACCGACGGTACTGATCACCACTGGCCTCCGCTCGCCGCCGCTCGCCACTACTGCCATGTGTTGTCCCTTGCACGGTAGAGTCCTAATCAGATTAGGAAACCTACAAGTTTTAGAAACTCATGATTTTAGGAAACCTAGTGTTTTTTAAATTCAAATTTTGAAATATGATTTCAAAATCAATTTTAGTCTCTTATTTAATTTTAATTTAATATGGTAAATTTTTCAACACTTGTACGATTGTAATTTTTTTTTAAAATTTCATTTAAAAATAAATCAGTTTACTAATTACTTGGTAATTTGTTTATCAAAGTAAAAATATGTTGGAAATTAAATTTTTTAAATTGAAAATTATTTTTTAAAATGAGATTAATATTTTGTAAAGTGTTACAAAATGGTGGGACAACATGGAGACGAATGAGCAAATTGCAGATGCCATGAAGATTAGTTCATAAATTAATTTATTATTTATTTATTATTATTTTATGAGTTGAAATTAAAAAAGAGCAATAGAGAGGATAAGTTTAAATGTATGATTTAATTATAATCACGCATCATCATATAACATGTCATATAAATTATGATATGCCAAAATCAAATTGTCATGTAGCATGTACATGGATCATTGTGGATTAATTGATAATGGTTATTATTTAATTACAATGTGAAATTTATAATGGTTAGGATTTTAAATTGAGATTTAAAGATAATAAATGATTTATAAATTTCATCACGTTTTTCAAATTAATAAAAGTTATGTTTTTTGAAAAACAACCAAAAATTCAATTTTTTTTTCAAAAACTAAGCTGGAGGATCGTTTATGTTGAAAGGTTCCCTTGGTCTCCAAAGCAAACTTGATCGTGCCACGAGTAAGAGTTAGAACCGCCCATAGCAGTCCTCACTTGAATGTGAGACACTTTAGAATCGTGTTACTAAGACTTCTAAAGGGTGTGGTAGGGCAGGGCTATCCCATAGACGGACTGTTAGTCCCTAGCAATCTTTAAGAGTCGATGTGTTAGTTAAACACTTAGAGTGAAGCACATTGAAACCCCCCATAGGGGCTAGTCAACACAGCCACAGTGACCAAAATCATTACTAATTGGTTAAGCTAGATGTGAAGATATTTGAGCATTGACCAAACGAGATGAGCCTCGGTGCGATAGGAGATAGTTTAGACTTCATCCCTCGATGAGACAAGCTATCATTTTTTATCATAACATCGTGGAGCAAATATTTTTAATGGATTTTAAAATATTTAGTAGTTGCATTATGCATCATACTTTCCTAAACAATTGAGCATTTATTTACACTACTTTATTTATTCTTTTCATTAATCATGTCGCTATCTCATCTCTCAATTATTCTTAATGCGAACAAATTCAACGGTGAAAATTATGTGGATTGGAACTGAAATCTGGATACCATGCTAACGGTAGAAAAGTATAAGTTTGTGCTCACTACCCCTTGTCCTCTTGAGTCTATTGCTGAATCGACTCAAGAGAAAATGGATGCTTATTCTTCTTGGCTACATTATGATGAGATTGCCAGATGTTACATCTTGACATCTATGAGCAATGTGTTGCGGTAGCAGCATCAGAACTCTGAGACCGCCCCTTATATGATGTTAAACATCATCGAAATGTTCAAGGATCAAGGTCGTCAAGCCACACAAACAACTGTGCGTAACTTCATGAACTGCATGATAGAACCTGGAACTCACGTTAGAGAACATATGATGTTGATCATAACTTATCTAAACGAGATGGAGATCATGGGTGCTCAGGTCGATGGCGAGACTCAAGTGGATATGATCCTAGAGATTTTGCTTAGTACCTTTGAGAACCTTAAGCCTAATTATTAAATGAAATAAGTTGAACAACTCACTAGCTGAGCTCATGAAGGAGCTGCAAGCTGTTAAGACCTTGTTTCTGAAGGGTAAGAGAAAATCTGGGAGGATAACTTTATCGAAAGTAGGTCTTCTACCTCTAGTGCCAAGAAGAAACATAGAAGGGGTCGAAGGAAAGCGAATAAACAGAAGACAAGAGCTGCCAAAGGCAAGGGCACCGCGAGAGTAGACAAGTGTCATCACTGTGGAGCTGCTTGTCATTGAAAATGCAACTACCTAGAGTATCTCAAAGGGTTAATATCTAAAGGTATAGTAATGGTTACTGAGGTATGTGATTTAACTGACTCTACCTTTTTCTTAGATTGTAGACTCTACAGCTACTAATCACATTTGTTGCTCTCTGTAGGGGTTCAGGGAAATTAGAAGGCCTGACGAGGGCGAGTTCAACTTCCACTAGGGGAATGAAGTACTAGTATCAGTCACATCAGTGGGAACTTTTAAATTATGTTTTAAGAAACATTTTATTTTTGCGTGATGTTTATTATGTTCTAAGTTTTTGGAAGAATTTTATTTCTATTGGTGCATTAATTGAGCAATGATTTGATCTAAAATTTGTTGATAAAGATATTGGTATTTTTAAAAATGAATGCTTAATTACTATTGCACGAATGATTAATAAATTGTATCAAGTAAAACCTGTAGTACCCATGATTTGTGACACTGAAGTGAATATTGATTAACATAGGGATAGTAAAAGGTTGAACTGTGACTCAACCAATATAACCTATCTGTGGCACTTACGTCTTAGACATATTAGCCTCGACATGATTAAAAGACTTGTGAAGGATGGTCCTTTGCAATATTTAAGTGTGGGTTCACTACCCACATATGAACCCTATATAGAAGGTAAAATGACTAAGAGACATTTTTCATCAAAATGTGAAAGAGTCACTCAATGCCTTGAACTCATACAAAGTGATGTATGTGAGCCATTGAATATCAAAGCAAGAGGAGATTATGAATATATCGTAACCTTCACTAATGACTACTCACGTTTTGGTCATATTTATCTAATATATTAAAAGTCTGAAACCTTTGAAAAGTTCAAAGATATATGGCCTTAATTGAAAAGTAATTGGAAAAATAAATCAAAACACTACGCTCTCAGCGTGATGGAGACTACTTGCTAGAATAGTTTGAGGACTTTCTTAAGAAAGAATGTATTCTTTCTCAGCTTACAGCACCTGGTACGCTACAGGAAAATGGTGTGTAAGAGAGAAGGAATCAAACTCTTATGGATAGGTTAGATCTATGATGAGTTATGCATCCCTCCTAGATTTGTTCTGGAGATATGCCTCACTAACAGTGGCATATATTCTGAGCTAAGTTCTGTCAAAGAAGGTGCCTGGTAGACCATATGAAAGATGGTATAGGCGAAAACCGTTCGTTCACAATTTTAGAATATGAGGTTTCCCAGCACATGTTGTAAGACTAAAGACAGGCAAGTTGGTCAGTCGTTCAAAATTGTGCCTGTTTATAGGATATCCTATGGGAACAGAGTGGTTTATCTTCTACAGTACGACTGACAAGAAAACATTCACTAGCACGATTGCATGTTTTCTCGAAGAAGATTATATTAATAGTGTACAGTCGAAAAACACAGTTGTGCTAGAGGAATTATTGAGTGAGAGAACACCAACTCCCCAATCAAAAATTATTTTTGATTCAATAATGGAAGAACTACGACAAGAGCCAGAAACTGATCCTCAACGTAGTGGGAGAGTAGTGAGACAACCTGAAAGGTACATGTCCTATAGAGATGCTTTGACAACAGTCTCAGACAAGGATCTAGATGAACTAATCTCTTACTTGGAGGCCATGGCTGGTCCTGAAGCAAACTTATAGCAGGAATCCATGAACGTTGAGATACATTGATGTACTCGAATGGAGTCAGGAAACTTGTAGATCCTAGCTCTAAATCTAATCGTTACTCCTTAAAGATATTTTTGTAATTACTTCAATCTTGAGGTGAATACGTTACTTGACTTGGTTAGTTATAATCTTTGATATGCCAAATGATTGAGTTCGAATTGGCGGGTAATACCTCAACTGTTGGAATTGTAATTTAATTAAATAGGAGTTGCATGAATCACACATATAAAAATTCGTGGTTGGATTGTGAAAACAACAATATCATCTTATGTTTTATTGATGAATGCGTGAATAAATTAACTTGGCCAAGTATTCGGTGAAATGAGTCATTGAATAAGACTTGAAAATTGTATGAGATAATTCATTATAATGTATTTCTTATTCACAATCAATAAATGAGTTAAGAAAATAATAACAAGAGGGGTAAAACTATAATTTCTTGTCACTGATATTCACGATGGGTATTATGTTAAAATATTATGTGGACCGTGAAAATAAATAGAGTTTAGTTACACTAACAGAAAATGTAGCGCACATGAATCGAGAGTTGATTTGGTATCGAACTTATAGTGGAGTCATACGATGTCAGGATTAAATAAGTCAGGAATTTATGGAGTTAAATTCACCGTCTATTTGAAACCTAAGTTTTATTCGTGTGGATCCATTCGGTCTCACAAATAGCTCAGAGAAGAATAATAGAAAAAGGAACTATGTTGGACTAAAATATGTTTTGGTGCCAATGCATATTTCCTATACATATATGTGATAGGTGATGTCACTTAAGTTAGTTAAATGTAATTGTTATATTTAATTAATTATTAATTATTTTCTAATTAGTTAGATAAACTAAATAAATAAATTAATTGATAATGATCAATTATATTTATCAAGTAGATTGATGAATTTTGATACAACTAAAACTCTAGAAGATCATTTAATTTTTGGCAATAATAGATAATTAGGGAAATTTTAGAAATTTTATAATATATGGGTATATTTGTAAATACTAAAAATTACATTTTGATAAATATCTAATACCAATTTGATTGCAAAAAGATAACGAGTATTAGATACAGTTGTTGTTACCAACACACAAAAAGCGAGAAAAACGTTTCTCCTCTCACTACTATTGTCGCCAAAATTAATCTGAAGAAGGAAGATTTGATTTTTTTTTTCTTCAATCGTTTTGAGAGCCCACACTCAAATTCCTACGTAAATTTTTTCAGAGAATTGTTGTTGGTGTACTAATTCAAAAATTAACGAATGGTTGTTGGTGTACTAATTCAAAAATTGTTCGTGGAAAATCAAGTTCGTGATTTTGATCTTAAAGTTTGAAGAACACGAAAATCAAGTTCGTGATTTTGACCGATTGGCAAAGATCCAAACTAAACCAAATACTAGCTTTATGTTTGTCAACTTTTGGTTTGATAGAGAAGGATTTTGGCCAACCTTTGAGCAAGTTTGGGCCACAGAGGTCAAGGGTACTGCCGTGTTCGAAGTTTTCTCAAAGCTTAGGGAAGTTAAAAGGCACTAAAGGCTTTCAACCGTGTATAATGCAATGACATCTCTTCTAGATCCAAGGTAGCCAGGGCACACTTTGAACAAATTCAAGAGCACATTGTAAAGGACCCTACAAACTTGGATCTTCAAAAATGGGAGAAATTAGCTTGTTCGTAATTTATTGAGCTGATAAATGTTGAAGAATGCTTCTTCTAATAGAAATCAACGGTCCAATGGTTTAGCTTGGGGACCAAAATACTCAATTATTTTTCCAGTGCATGAAAAAGAGTAGGACTAGGTCAAAGATTACAGATCTATTGAATAATAGTACCATCATTTCTGGTCCTGGCCAAATCATCAAGCATATTGTGCTCTATTATTTTGAACGTTTAGGCTTCCGAAACCCCTAGAAAAATGTAAAATGGAGTATTCTTGAGAGTGCCTTGCCCAATAAGCTCAATTTAGGCTAAGCTAATAAGCTAACCGCCCCAGTTTTTGAGGAAAAAGTCAAGTCACCTATTTTCAGCATGGTAAGTGATAAGGCATCTGGCCCAAATGGGTTCTCAGCTGGTTTCTTTAAGAAAGCATGGGATATTGTGGGTTTTGAGGTCATAACAAAAATCATTGAATTCTTCCTGTCAGACTCCTTACTCAAAAAGGTTAACTCAATTATTATCTCATTGATCCCTAAAGTGCCTAACAATTCAATTGTGAGTGATTTCAGACCTATCTCATGCTGTAATGTTCTTTACAAGAGTGTTACCAAAAGATTGAGAGAATGAAAACTACACTACCTAGCCTGATCAGCTCCAATCAGTGTGCCTTTATCCTTGGGAGGAGAATTGTAAAAAAAAATCTTCTCTCTCAAGAACTATTGAGAAATTATCACATATCTATAGGCATGTCCAGATGTGCCCTTAAAGTTGACCTTAGAATAAACTATGATAGTGTGAATATGACCCTAATTGGTATGGCCATGCAGTGCCTCAACTTCCCTGATATCTTCATTGCCTGGGTCATGAAGTGCTTATAATCCCCATCCTAGTCAAGCAACATTAACGGTGAGCTTCATGGGTATTTTAAAGGAGTAAAAGATATTAGGCAAGGTGATTCCATCTCACCATATACATTTATCATTTTCATGGAGGTCCTGGCTTGGATCCTCAAGTTTGGTGCTAAGAACACCCTGTTCAAGTACCACTAGAGGTGCGATAAGCTAGACTTGGTTAATATTTGCTTTGCAGATGACTTGCTTTTATTCTGTAGGGGTTCTAAAGAATCTGTACAAGCGCTTAGAGACTGCTTTGAGATTTTCATACACTTGTCAAGCCTCCAAGCAAATATTCACAAAAGTCAACTCATTCTTTCAAGAGTGGACCAAGTTGAAGCTAAAGCCATCCAACACATTTTGGGATTTCTTGAGGATCAATTACTAGTGAGGTATCTAGGCATTCAATTTATCACTACCAAACTATGCAAAATAGACTATGCCACCTTGATGGAAAGAATAACTGCCAGAATCAAGTCTTGGGAATCAAAGTACCTCTCATTTGCAGGCAAACTATAACTGATTAAAGTTGTTCTGATGGCTATGTTTCAGTTCTAGGTAGGATTATTTATATTACCTAAGAAAGTGATCAAGAAAGTCCAGGACCTGGTTAGAAACTTTTTATGGAGTGGTAATGCAAGCAAGTACACTGGAGCTATAGTTACATGGGTAGGTATATGTTGTGAATAGAACCACGGTGGCCTGGAACCTAAAGACCTCTAACTTTTCAATTAAGTTTCAGTGGAAAAGCCCATGTGCTTCCCAATTATGGGGTCCAACTAGTCACTATGGAGAGATCGGTGTCAGGTTTTCCTCATCAGGAAAAGTTCTATTTTTATAGTCCCTATCTCATCCAACCCTTCATAGATTTGGAGAAAGATTCTCAAACTTAGGGAGAAATTCTTATCTCTTTGCTCTGTTAGCATAGGTAATGGTTCCTCTGTGAAGCTCCTAACAGATAATTGACACCATCTTGGCATCCTCCTGGTCAGATTTAAGAAGAGAATCTCGTCAAGGACAGGCTGGTCAATAGACACTAATGTTGATGGAGTTATTGAGAATGGACAATGGCAGTGGCCCCCTATCAATTCAAGTAAACTTAATAAGATTATAAGTTGTCCACCATCTACCCCTAAACCATTGTCTCCTGATGTTTGGTTAACCCCAGTGGGAAATTCTATGTTTCACACATAGTCCCACTTCTCACCCCACCTGGAGAGAGTTAGGTGGGCTCCATTCATTTGGTTTAAGCATCACATCCCAATGTGCAGTTTTATCTCTTGGCTGGACCTTATCAACAAATTGGCCACTATAGATAGGATTGTACAATGGAATGTAACACATAATGCCTGGTCTTGACTGTATCATTTGTGTGGGGCACCTTGAAACTGACTCCCACTTGTTTATTGAACGTAAGTTTGCTAGACAGATTTGGGGAGAATTGGTACAAAACTATGGCTTAATCTATAAAGCTATCTTATGGCCTCAACTAAAATCCTGGCTATTAGTTTGGGTAGAGGCAAGATAATTAGAGCCACAACCCCCAAGGTAGCATTCACCTCATTTATCTACTATATTTGGAGAGAGAGGAACTCAAGAATCCTTGAAGGAAAAATCAGGGATAAATGTGTGATCACTAAACTAATTTCACAAAATGTGTGGTTCAGGTTCTACAATTCAAAGGGCTTCAAGGATGGTCCTATCAGTAGGGCTGTAGCTGAAGCTTGGGGGATTGCTTCTCACATATTCCTCTAAATTTAACATTTCTTAAAGTTTCTATGCCTTGTAACCTTTGTAGAGCGTACTTATAAAGGTTTCTTTACCCACCCGNTTTCCTTCTCTCCCCCACCCCCATCCCTCCCCACATCTCTCTATTATAAAGGTAGGGCCTATTCTATAAAAGCTCTACATAACTCTTATTACTTTAGAGGCTTGCAAGTTTGCAGGCTTTGCATGCATGCATGCTTTGGAGGCTTGCATGTAGGATCCTGGAAGCTAGGATTGTATTTGCTTGATCACTACTTATTTACTTACTTTCTTCTACTTAGAGAGCATTTGTAAGCATGCAAACTTATTTATGAAGGTACCATGTCTTCTTTCAATTTTAGGTCAGTTGAGGTTTTGTGTTGACTTTATTATTATGTTGCTTTATAAGAATAGGGCTGACTTATAACGTCCCCAATGCATCTTATTTTGAGTCAGTGTTTCGGCTGGTTATTTTGAAAGGTTTGACAGGATAGTAACTCAAACAATTTTTCTACTGTTATTCACAAAGAAATTGAATCTTAGGTTCAAGCCAAAAAAAATAAATTCCAAATTGAAACTCAGAGCCGTACCCTACCTTCTCCCTCCTCCTCTCAAGATCCAATATTGATTGTAACTTCAATCACGCCCCTCTCAGACCCGAGTCCTCATTCCCCAATCTTCCCTCTCTCCAACATTTGTAACCTTATTTCCATACGACTTGATTCTTTAAATTTCATACTTTGGAAGTTCCAAAATTTTGCAATTCTTAAAGCCCATATGATTTTTGGGTATGTTGATGGTTCTGTGCCGTGTGCATCTCACTTCATGACAAATGAAAATGGTGTTCAGATTCAGGATCCAAGATTCACTTAGTGGGTTGCTCGAGATCAAGCCCTCATGGCCCTGTTAAACTTAACTCTTTCTCCTCGTGCTTTGTCCTATGTCGTCGGCTGTAGAACCTCAAAGGTGGTTTAGGAATCCATCAAGCGTCGCTTCTCCTCTCTCTCAAGAACCACATCGTTCAATTAAAATATGACCTACAATCAATTTCAAAGAAGCCAATGAAGTCTATTGATTCTTATAATCAGCGCATAAAGAAGGTCAAAAATAAACTTTTGGCTGTGTCCGTTACCATCGACGATGAAGATATTCTAATATACACGATGAATGGTCTCTCTTCTGAATACAATACTATTCAAACCTTGATCCGTACCAGGTCTGAACTATTATTATTAGAGGAGCTTCATGTTCTCCTAAAGACTGAAGAAAGATTCATAGAATCACAAAACAAGACCCAAGATAGCTCCCTCCCTAATACTGCATTTGTTGCTGCCTTCAATAATCGCGGGTACAATCCTGTATAAGGTCATTGTGTGAATGGTCTATATCCTATTCCTGTTAAATTCCCTAAGAAACATGTTACATATCTTGGTACTAAGACCTCTTATTCTGTTTGGCATTCGAGGTTAGGTCACCCCTCTCCTAATGTTGTTAAACACATATTATGCATAGGTCATCCTTCATGTAATCTTTCAGTTTCTGATACTTCTCTTTGTGTAAGCTGTGTTTCGAATAAAATGACAAGATTACCTTTTTCTCTTTCTGATTCTTTATCCTCTTTGCCTTTGAAAATTGTTCATACTGATTTTTGGGGCCCTTCCCCAACTATTTCCTTACTTGGTCACTGGTATTATTTTATTTTTATTGATGACATGTCTCAATTTACCTGGTTCTTTCCTATTGCTCAAAAATCAGATGTCTTTGATTTTTTTAGGCATTTTAAGCATATTGCCGAAAATATGTTTGGTACAAAGATTAAGTGCTTACGATCTGATGGTGAAGACGAATACAATAACCTTTCTTTTAAGTCCTTTATGAATGAACATGGCATTCAAGATCAAATTATATGTCCTTATACTCCTCAATAGAGCGGAGTTGTTGAACGTAACCATCGACACTTAGTTGAGATATGTTTAACCCTTTTGCATTATTCCTATGTTCCTCAATCTTTTTGGACTTATGCCTTTGCTGTCTCTGCATTTTTTTATTAATATAATGCCTAGTTCTTCTCTTCATAACATGTTTCCATTTCAGAAAATATTTGGTAAGCTTCCTGAATATGATTCCTTTGGAATATTTGGGTGTGCTTGCTATCCTAACTTAAACCATACATGAAAAATAAATTTAACACTAAATTTGTTCAATGTGTGTTTTTGGGCTATGCTTTGAATAAAAAGGGTTACATTTGCTATGACTTGACCTCTCAAAAGTTTTATGTTTCTCGACATGTTATTTTTTATGAACAATGTTTTCCCTTTGCAGCTTATGACTCCTCAATCTCCTGACTTATCTCCATCCATGTACTCCTCTTCTCTTCCTTTCTTTCACAATCATTTGATAATAAATAAGATTGGGATTGTTGCTCCTTCTGCCTCTTTACCGTCTTTCAATTTTACTGATAGTACCATTGCTTCTATATCAGATATTTCTATTGCTTCTTGACCTTCTTTCATTATGTTTCTGCACAAGGTAATCTGTTTATGTTTTAGCAAATGTCAGTTCTACACCTGTATCTGCTACCAACCATCATCCTGCTACTGTTTTACCTATTTACAGTTCGGTCAATGATTTCAATTCAGGTTCTCCAAGTGTTTTAGCTACTGATACTACTTATACTGCTTCTCCCTCATGTATTAATTTGTCTACTAGCATGTCTCCCTCTATTTCTCCACATGTTAATACTTCTCCTGCCACACATGTTGCTAGTATTCATGATTTATCTTCTTCTTCCAATATTGATAATATTACTTGTCTTCCACATTCTCTACAGGTTGATGATGCCACTTCACACATATCACAGTCTACACACTCCATGCAAACCAGATCCAAATCTGGTATCCATAAAAAGAAAGCTTTTGTTATGTCTGGACCTTTACTTCCTTCTTCACACACTAAACTCACTTCTTTTACTACTGCTGCCAAGAGTCCAGGATGGACTCACACCATGAATGATGAATATTGAGCCTTGATTACTCAAAATACTTGGACCTTGATTCCTTTGCTTCCTCACAAAAATATTGTGGCGTGCAAATGGGTTTATAAACTAAAGTATAACCCAGATGGCTCTATAGCTTCGTATAAAGCCAGATTGGTAGCCAAAGGCTATCATCAATTAACTGCCTAGATTATGGGGAAACTTTTAGCCCCGTAATCAAGAAACCAATTATTCTCATTTTACACTCTCTTGCTGCTACGTATAACTGGCCATTACGACAACTTGATGTTAGTAGGCCTTTTTGCATGGTTCTTTGTCTGAAGAAGTTTATATGTGCCAACCTCAGGGTTTTATAGATAAGGAACATCCTGATTATGTTTGCAAATTAAAAAAAATTGTTGTATCGTCTTAAAAAAGGAGCAAAGAGCCGGGTTTGAGCGTTTTACTTCTCATTTGCTTTCCATTGGTTTTGTTGCTTCTCAGGCTGACACTTCTCTCTTCATTTATGCTTCTTCTATCTTTATCATTTACATTTTATTGTATGCTGATGATATTATCAGTAGTGGGACTGATTCTGTTATGATTGGCATGATTGTTAGTTCGTTAAAAAACGATTTTGATATGATTGATTTAGGGAATCTGCACTATTTCTTAGGCCTTGAAATAACTAGAGCTTCTGCTGAAATTTTTATTAATCAACATAAATATGCTACGGATTTGCTTAATAAATTAGGCATGAGTATTGTTAAGCCAAGTTAGTCTCCTTGTTCTATAAAATCCCCTTTATACAGTCATGTTAGTTCTCCCTTTACTGATGTCACTTTCTATAGAAACATAGTTGCTCGTCTTTTTATTGTGAATCGTGTTTGTCAATTCATGTATTCTCCCTCTGTTGCTCATTTTACTACTGTTAAACGAATTTGGCAGTATATTAGTTGCACCTTGAATCATGGTCTTCTATCTAAACCTGGACATCTTCATCTACAGGCCTTTAGTGACGCTGATTGGGCTGGCGACCCAAGTGATAGGCGTTCTACTTCTAGCTTTGTCGTGTTTCTTGGATCTAACCTGATTTCTTGGAGTGTCAAGAAGCAGGCTACAGTGGCCCGTTCTTTTACAGAAGCAGAGTATAAATCTTTGGCCAACACTGCTTCAAAGCTTAGCTAGATCAGGAATATTCTTAAAGATTTTCACCCATATCACTCCCAAACTCCAACGATTCATTGCGATAATACTTCAGCCATTTCATTGGCTTCGAACCCCATCCTTCATGCTAGAATCAAACATGTAGAAATAGATTATCGTTTTGTTAGAGAAAAAGTCATAAAGAAGGACTTGCTAGTTAAATATATTCCTTCTTCCTTACAACTTGTAGACTTATTCACTAAACCTCACCCAATTTCTTAATTTCCATTCTTAAGAGACAAACTTATCCTTAACTTCCAGATAAGTTTGAGGGGGTGTAATGTGGTAAGTTCAATTGTTGAAGGGTATTTCTATCTTTTCTTTCTAACTAGCTAATAAGTGTTTAGTTAGCTTGTATATACTTTGGTTCTTTAGGTTTTGTTACAGAGCTAATAATCGAATATAGTCTTCTTCTTCTACTTTTTTCTGTTTCTCTCCTCTTCTTCAATCTACTGTATCTTTCTTCAATATATAGGTTTTCTTGGAGTATACCCCTTATAATTATATAAGTATCTTATCAGTTAATATACATTTAATTTATCGAAAAGAACTTTTTCTTTTTTAATGAATATTAAGACTCATCTTTCACCTTTTTTATCTTGACCTTTTTTATTTCATCTTCTCTCCTTCACAATTTCTGTCTCGTTCATCTCCTTATCTCTCTCCTTTCCCAAAATCCAAAAAGTTAACTATTTGAATATCACGAGAATAAGAAAGTGGTGGCTGAGAGTCCAGTGCACTAGTTCAGGCCTCGCTCTTTATTTTTCATTCATTTTTAGGATTATTAAAACAAGCCATAATATATCATATTCATTATATAAGTAATTAATCAATGAAACATTAGCTTACGATAGAAAATAACTTCTGATTCTTTTTTCAACAACCATATTTTAAAAAGAAAAATTTGATGATATGTAATGTTAATAATTTATAGTTGTTTATTATGACAATGGACGATTGTAATGAAAAGTCAATGATAGATAAAAAAAAGTTAATGAGAGGATTGTATAACTCTCACATACGCATATAAACAAAACTAATCTGTTATGAGATTACTTTGTCGTGATCAACGAAATCATGATTTGTCAAGAGAACAAAACTAAGTCATTAACTTTGACTTGGTTTTCGTTGGCTAAAAACATTCTGCTCGTGGGGGATGTTAGGATATTTCGTTTTTTTCGGTTCAAACAACAATTTCAATCTGTATTATCTATTAACTTCTTATTTTAATTAATTAACATTCTAACTGTTTGGATTTTCTTACGCCAGGCCTCTTAAGAGTTTGTCAAACAGGAATCATAGCAAATAACCTTTTTATAATGAGTTGCAAAAATAGTCCCTTAGGGCTTGTTTGACAGGATAATACTGTATTAAATCTGTAAAATTTTATTGTATTGTATTGAATTAAATAATATTATCCGGTATTTGGTGTTGTATTAGTTAAAAAATGGTAACATTTATACAATATTTGACATATCATAGTACTAAATTATAAAACTGTTTATTATGATTTGATCTGCAAAAATCTATTTGAAACTCATTAACATGTTATTTTATATTTTCAACTATAAAATAATTTATCTAATTCATGCTATATAATAATAAATTTAAACTAATCCATTCAATTATAACAATAATTAATATACTAAAAAAAGTTTTATGAAAAAGTAATTGATGTAAACACAATTGAAACAATCGATAACACATAGGAAAATAATAAAAAATAACAGATGCACAATAACACAGCCAAACGTAGAACAACAGCCAAATGAAATTTATGTTCAGATAAAAATGCAAGAAACTCAAATTGCAGGGGAGATCACTGTCAAATTAAAAATGCAAGGAACCCAAATGAATTTCGTGATTTCCATTGTTGGGTTGGGTGGATTGGGCAAGACAAAGGGAAAATTGAAATAGAAAGATAGATAGGGAGAAAAATAGAGAGATGAAAGAGGAAGAGGCTGCTCTTGCAGGAACGAAGCTTCGTCGGCGGGAACAAAGCTTCACCAGCGGGAACGAAGCTTCACCGGCAGGAACGAAGCTTCATCGGTAGGAACGGAGCTTCGTGTGGTTGTTGGTCTCCATTAGGAGTACTCACGGTTCGATTCTGTCAGTTTTTTGGTGAAAGACCAAACCATATCGAAATTTCAGTTTGGTGATAAAACTGAACCATTCATGCTAAAAGAACCTAACCGAACCGAACTGTGAGTCTCTATTTGGTTTAGTATTATTGATTAAAAATAATTTTTAAATGATATTATTGAAAAAATATATAAACTTAAAGTTTTGTTTCGGTATGGTTCGATTTTATAAGAAATTATATATAAAAATAAAAAAATATATAAATTTAATATTTCGGTTCTGTTCCGTTTGAAAACCACCAAATTTCTGAATTGAACCGAATCGAAACTTCGGTTCTCTCATTTTTCTGAACCAAACACGTATAAAGAACCGACCGAACCGGTCATTTTCGGTTCGGTTCAGGATAATTTTTAACACTCCGAGTCTCCATGAGTCTTCAACTTTATTTTTCTTAGTTCCGTGTAATCCACCCTAAAAGGAAGGGACTAAATTATCCAATGTGGGTGGTACTAAAAAGTCCCACCGTATTAACTAATACGGCTCCATATTTTTGCCAAACGCTAGACAGTACTAAAATAGTATTGTCCTGTCTTTAGTACTGTACAATACGGACTAACAAACAAACCCTTAAAGATTTAAGCAGTAAAAATGACCCACTTTATAATCAAAAGTTATGGCTTATTTATTACTTTACTTTTTACCATTAATAACTGTTTTGCAGGCCATTATTTCCATCTGCACATACAAATATTGTGTACCTCATTATTTAGGGGTGTTCAAAATCAAACCGAACAGATCGAACTGAATCGAATCGAATCAAACTGAAAATGGTGGTACAATCAGTTCTTTATGGCCCTTCTGTTCGGTTAAGAAAATATTCAACTTTTTGAACCGAACCGAACCGAACCAAAACATTAAATTCATATTATTTTTTAATTTTTTTATATATAATTTTATATTGAATCAAACTGAACCGAACCGAACCGATACAAAACTTTAATTTTATATTATTTTTTTCAATAATATTTTTTAAAAACTATTTGAAAAATATTTTTTAATTAATAATACCGAACCGAAGAACCGCAGCGAACCGAAACTCACGGTTTGGTTCGATTCAGTTATTTTGACCTTCACGATTCAGTTCGACATATAGCCGAATCAAATATTTTGGTTCGGTTCGATTTTAATCCTCTAACAGAACCGAGCCGAACTGTGTTCACCCTTATCATCAGAAACATATTTACGTTCAGCAATCAACAGTTTATTAGTAGAAATACACGTCTTCGTCATACTTATTTATTTTCCAAGAAGATTAGATCATTAATAAAAGGAAGGAGTTTAGTAGCTTTCCTTGATTAGCGGTTACGTATTGTAAATTAACTCTTTACAATGCTATTTTACCAAGTCAGAAACAAAACCAATGAAACAAGACACAAATTAAATCGAGATCTATAGGAATGAAACAGAATAAAGACCTAAAAGGAAGGCCATTTTGCTAGTAAAATAGATCATTTACTAGTAAATAAAATATATACGCACAGTAATTAAATTAATTACCACATTCTTTCACCAAATCAAACACAAAATCAATGAAACTAAAGAAAGATTTCATTGTAGAGAGGAACAAAAGAATAAAAAGCCAATAAAATATGTGCAAAGAGAATCTACGAATCGATGACTTCCATCACAACACAAATTAAATGAAACGAAATATTCTTTCAGGTGATGGTTGTGATCGAAGATGGTTGTGGTTCCAGCCAGCAATGGTGGCTGATGAAGGTCACGGTTGTAGTTGGTTGTTGTGGCGGCGGTAGATGGTTGTGTTGTTGCAGTAAAGATGGTCACTCTTGAAGACTAAGGTTGAGGTCGAAGATTGATGTAACAATAACAAATGGTGACTGTTTTTAAGGAGATTGTGGTTGAAGATCATTCTTGTCGACTGTAGGTAGCTGCTAGTGAACATGTTTTAGGGTTTGTGTTGTCTCGTGAAATGAGAAGAGGAGAATGAGTTTTTAATTTTTTATATTAGAAGGTTATTTTTGAGATTTTAAATTTTGTTAGTTTCTAATATTAGATAGTGGACCAATTTTACAGTTGCAACTTTGTTGAGGTCATTTTTGCACGGTGCTTCTTAAATGTGGCCGCTTTTTACAAAAAAAAAAACCTTTGTCAAATGTCACACAAGCTAGGAAAAACACGAGATTGTTTAGTTTCTAGAATTGACAAAAACACTTAGCTTGGAAATTGTCTGTTGAGTAATTCATATTATTCAATAAATACAACTTACACCCATATTACATAATGAACTGTCATTCTAGTCGTTAATGTCTTTCCGTTTTTTTTTAAGATAAAAAAGAGAGAGATTGCAAGGGCAATTACCATATGAAAAAAAAATCATAACAAAAAAACAACTTAACTAAACAAGATATTCAAAGCACAAAGTCAAAAACCATGACAACAAAGAGACAAAAGCTAGGTCTACAAACTAGGGAAGAACTATAGGATTTGTCTTTACCTTTATTATTCCTTTTGTTCCTGACACTACAATGAGCGGAGCTCCACATAGTTTGGGAAGAAATGTGCCAACACATAATCATTGAAATCAATCTCGAGAGAATAATTTAGAAGATCCCACTGACAGACATTGCTACAAAATTTATTTTCAATAACGGATTTCCCGTGATTAAAAAGAATTGATGGCAATAACTTTACCCTCCTAAAAAATAAACTATCTTCGATGAGGGTCAATTGATGGCAATAACTTTCCCGTGATTAAAAAGAATTAAAAAGAAAGAACCATCATTCATAACCTAATATAGACGTCGGCTTTCGTGTGTGTAAACGAACATGAAGAACCACAGTCATGGATTTAAGATGACGGTTTCATGAAGAACCGTCGTAAATAGTTTTTTACACATGTCATGTTAAATTGATGGTTTCTCCAAACGGTTTATCTTATCGACGATGGTTTCTTTATGCATCGTCTATAATTAATTATCCATTATCATGCATTGTTGTCGTAATATGCAATATCAATTTTAATTTATTATTGAATCATTAAGTCAACCTAATAAAACTACACAATAAACGAAACTATAAAATTACACAAATATCTCAATATATAATATAAGTCTTCATTGTAAACGACATGAGTATCTTCATTTCAACATTGTAGACTAAAAATAGTAAATATCGAAGTTAAAAAAATTAGAACATAATGAACATTGATTCTTTCTTTTTAATTATTCTAGTTGCTCCAACACTGTTTTTCTTAGTTGTTGAACCTGCATAATAATAAAGAAAAAATAAACCCATGAACTTATTAAATTGTAGAGTAAAGTAAAATAAAAGAGTATTGAAAGTTATCATTCGTATGAGTTAGGTGACTTGATAATATTGCTTCTTTCATCCACTTATGGGTTGCATTAATTATAGATTGCTAGTTTAACCATGAATAAGGGAATAAAAGAATACAAAGTTAAACAAAACATAAATGCATCAAGATCATATTTATTATAAACACAATTACCTATACTACCTTCAATAATCATAGTGTCTTCACCATTTGGTCAACATAAGTAACCTCATTTTCACTCTCTACGTCAAATGTTTTTATAGAAGGCATCTTTTTTTGCAAACAAATAACTGTCCAATAATTTATCACCTAAATCATCATCATTAATACTTTTACGATATTCTCTTTTAACACATGATAAAATAGTTGACCATCTTAGATCTTGTAGATCTTCAACATAAAAAAAACTTGTTTTGTTTGCGAAGTCAAAATGAAAGATCATTTTTGTGACCTAATCTTGCAAGATCAACTAATGTAAATCTAAGACCATCAATTTTGATCCCATTATTATTCTCAACCCAGTCATACTTAAACACCGGAAGGCTAAATATATTATAATTAAGCTCTCTCTTGAATTTCTCCATTTGAAGGACAAGTATGTATATAGAGGATTGTTATCCTTAGCACTTGTAATTCACATTGTTTGTGTCACTACACTAACTCTACTATTCTGGAAACATCGATTGTTGTCATGACAGTGTATTTGATTACCTCATTTGCAACCTATGGTAACAATCTATGGTTAAGTATCTTATAACCATGCAAAAGTTTATGGTTAAAAAATGAACATGGAAGTAACACACAAAGAAAAGAATTTTACAAAAAAATACAGGAGTGAGATGAGATTTTACAAACTCATCCCTATGCATTTGCTCGATCAAAATTATACGTCTTAGTTGGATTCCTAAAAGCATTGGGTTTATCCAAATAAGGGCAAATATAAAGGCAATCGAGGCGAGACTTAAAGTCACGCCAATTTTTGCCAACAACGAATATTACGTCTTTCATGTGTGTTGGTTCCATCTAATAATCCATCTATACCAAAAGTAATTAATAACGATAAATAAATGTATGAATCCAGAATAAGAACTGTAAAATAATTATCAACACGTTCAAAGAACTTAATACTTTCATAGATCTTTTCCTTTTGCTTTTTTGAAACATGGCTCCAATCAGTGTAAGATATTGAAACAATTGAACGTGTTGCACTTCCTATAAATCTAATAAATTTGGTAGAATAATCTCCTACAAGTTGTCCCTTTGTATTATATAAGACAACCTTTCTTTCAAAGTTCCTTCTTCGCTTTTTAAGGAAGTAAAGTAAGTTAACCCTCTTTTTCCTCTGCCTTTCTTCTTAGTCGTTGTATCATGATCCATGTTATTTATATTCAAATTATCATAATTTGGGTTATCTCCATTTATATCTGCAAGTCACAAATTACATAATGTCAATTTTATGGGCAAATTGTACTGCCACCAGATTAATAATATTCAAGCTTAAGTGGCATACTAGAGATCACACAATAACTAAGATAAAACATGAATGAATATTGGTATTAATGGAAGTATCGAGGCACAATAAATTTGTGTCCAACATTTTCGGTGAACAAATCCTAGAATTTTACATGGTAAAACCGGAAAAGAAAAAGAACAAATACATTGTGTACCATCGACTAATAGCATAGACTAATATGACTGAATTTTGACCAAGAAAGAAAAAGATGCCACTGAATTTTGAAGGATATGTCAACGTTTCTCTACTCAGAACACATATTTCCCACTTTTATCAGTATGGGGACATTATGAGAAGGAAAATAAGACAGAACGAATTATCAAACTCTGTTTAGCTCAAAGACTATCATACTTCAATGACTTCTTTCATGCTTAACAATATATGGTTTCCAGAAAGAGCAGGTGAAATCTCGTGAAATTCACCATGTTTAGTTTAGGAAAACAGACAAGAATCGGTTCATCTCCAAAACAATTTCATGACCAATTATTATAAAATGGGACAGAAAAGTGAGGCTACCAAGTACAAATATAGCGAGCAAAATTGAACAAAACTGAGGCTACCAAGTACATATATAGCGAGCAAAATTGAACCAAACTGAGGCTAACGAAACAAACTGAAATAAATTAAACAACGCAGAGCAAAGAGAAAGAAAAAGAAAAGGGATAAAAGAGAAGATAAATGTTTTAAGAGCAGAAGGGACATCGTTGCGGAGGTTCAGCCAGAATGAGGTGAATGAAATGGCCGAAACAGAGCATTGCCCAGTTAGCTCAAACCACTTATTATTCAAATTGTAAAGACCTCCTCCCAGTCGTTAGCCAAAGCATTGCCCACTTATTATCCAAAGCATTGCCCAGTTGAGAATCGGTTATTCTCAAAATTCATGACTATTATACAATTGGCATGTTATTTTAGTTTAGGAAGACAGAATTAGAATGCACTTTAGTTCTGACGCACTCACTAATGAACAAACAGACGACTGAATCAACGTTATATATTTCAACGGCAGACAATACGTCAACATATTTTGACAGATTGATTCAAGTTATAAACAGAAGAATTGGAATGTATGTACAGAAGGTTTATTCAGACATTTATAGTTCAATAAATATATACTAGGAATGATGCGGAATTTTAAATAAACAAATATACAAATTAAACCCAATATATTGATTCTTTTACCTCTCCCAACAATAGCTTGATTGTGTGGCTTTTTGGACGATGACGACAAGGAAAGATGTAACTTCTTGGACGATGACGATGGGGAAGACGCGACTGTTGAAGCAAAGAAGACGACGGTCTTGGGCACGATGGAAAACGACGGGGCTGTGGACGGTGAAGACGATGGGTCTCGGGCGATGGAAGACGTTGGGGAGAGAAAGAATGACGGTGGAAGCAACGAGTGGAGTCGTGGCGCGAGGAGACCAAAATGGTGGAATTCACGTGGGGTAGGAGATGAAATAAAAAATTAGGGTTGGATGAGTATAAGATGTACCATTTACGATGAGGGCTCGACAGCCTGTCGTGTTAAAAATGCTTTCCAGAAATTAATACGATGGTACCCATCATTTTATAATTTTTATTATCAAATACAATGGGGCGTTGATCACCCATCATTTTAATTTAAAGAAGTTCAGGGCATAATATGATGGGTATCAAATCCTATCATTTTAATGTTACCCGGTCGTATTAAAGATGTTTGTTACAGACGTTTTAGTACGATGAAGTGTCATGGATTCGTCATTTTATTTGCAAATATGACAGCTTGTATTTTTCCCGTTGTATTAAAGCGTCATTTAATTCGATGGTTGGTACAAATATGATCGTCTCTTGAAGCATTGTCGTATTTAACATCTTTTTGTGCGATGGGGGGGTTTTACTCACCGCCCTAGAGTGAAAAAAAAAGCGCTAATTGCTTTTAGATGTAGTCAGCCCTGTTGTGTCTCTTTATTGGCAATCGTCGTCAAAAATCAAATTTGTAGTAGTGAACACCTCCTTTGATCATCAAGAACTCGAGAAGACATGTCCTCTCTAGCATTCTCCAAGTGTTGGTCCACAAGATTGTATATACACTAGATTATTTTTCATTCCTGAGTCAACAACTACAACACTTCGTTCAATATTTATGTCGCGTTTGTTTCGTGCTATCTTCCTTTATAATCATTTTATAATTTTTTTTTCAAATATAATCATTTGTAATTGAATTACCATATTTATTTGGAGTAATCCTTAAATAAGATTGCGATCCTAATATGTATTCAATCCTAATTTGCAATCTTTTGATGCTATTGAATTGCAGAATAAATGAAAACAATCATAATTTACAATACCATTGCAATTCTAATATCAAACAAAATTAGTTTCCTACCATCATTGGAGTAATTTGTTCTCACACTTTCTCTCATTTTATTAATCTAAAAAATTAATTTTATTAATATTTAGTTTAACATTATTAATTTATTTAAAATATTAATAAAAATATCTAAATTAATGTTAAAACTTCACGTGAAATTATTATTTTTATTGTATCTCTTGTTTTCTTTTCTTTAATTATAATTATTTTTTAAATTTAGTCTAGCATTATTAATTTATTTAAAATATGAATTAAAATTTATTTTATTAATTTAATTAAAACTAAATTTATTAAAGTTTAGTCTAGCAATACTAATTTATTTAAATATTAATAAAAATAAAAATTAATGTTAAAATTTCAAGTGAAAATATTTTTTTATTATATCTCTTATTTTATTAATTTGATTAAAAATACTTTTAAACTTAGTATAACATTATTAATTTATTTGAATATTAATTAAAAAATAATGTTAAAATTGTACATCAAAATATTTTTTAGATAATATATAACTAAAAAGGATATTTATGTAACTTCTTGTTATTTACACAAATTTACAGAAAAAAAGTTAACATATACCAAATATAACAATAATTAATTATAACAAAATATGACAATTATATTTTACACGCGATTAAATTATCAGTAATTAAATTGTGATGATCGTTTTAGATTGCGCGAACCAAATGGAATCAATCATCCTTAATGTCTTGTTTATGCCAATTTGACATATGAAGTTTTAAGTCACTGTCAAAGTAGTATCATTATGTGCCGTTGAATCCGTCAAGTTTTCACATGGAAACTCCTTAAGGATATGACTACAATGACCCATATTGCACCTTAAGAAAACCTGTGGTGAGGACGAATGTATTTACTCCCACGATACTCGTCGTTTTATGGAAGTGAATGACGTTCTTACTTGATATTCGACACTTTTGCTCATTAGTCACTCCATATAGAGTGCAAGTCATGTGTCTGAATGAAAGAATTTACATTTCCTTGTTAAGAATTAATTCAAATATATGATTTCGTCTTAACACGATGACCTAAGTTCTTTAGATTATTGACAGTTTAACATAGTATCTAAGCTGGGGTTTTGAGTTTAAAATATCACATGAACGATCTTCCTCCTTATTTAAAAATCGAAATTTCCCATGTTAAGATGCTTAAAAAATTTCAGGTCTACACGTGATGTGAGTGTTAATAATTAATTCAACTATATAATTCTCCTTAACACTAACAGCTTCAGATTTTCAGATCAATTTGACAGTACTTGATCGATAAGCCCAATTGATTATGGTTTGATTCTTAAGGGATTAAATTACACAAATGAAAGATTGACCAAAATAACAGTAAAAGTACATGGTATCTTACTCTGGCTATCTTTCTTTTAAGTCATGAAAAGATATTGGTTTCCAAGCTGAAGTTTGTCAAACCTGATGATGAAATTTCTAAACGTTTGGCTATTTTTGCACGACGTATATATCTGCATAGTCTAGGTAAATATGTATACACTTTACACGTGATCTTTGAAATTTAGTTAACCAATGTTTTCTCTGTGATAAATACATTATATACATTTGGTTTATGAATTACTAATAATCACATCTAAATGGTTAATTATGCAGAAAAATAAGTAACCAATCGACCAAAATTTGTGAGTAAAATATTTATACTACAAGTAAACAAATTATGTATATCGGTCATGCAATTTTTTCCGGTCATTTTTTGACAAGAAATCAAGAATATAAAATAACTAAGTTTATTTCACACTTTATTTCTGTACAAATTACAATAATATATAGGCGAGGCATTGAAATACTAGAAAGGAAAAGAAACAATAAAGGCAACAAATTAATGGGATAAAAGTAGAAGGAGACGTTGAATATAATTCCACCAATCATTCCCAAATTCCACAAATCTCTCCTTCAACTTTATTTGCTAATACTCTCTCTCAAGTTGGAGCATAGATGTCGATCGTGTCCAACTTGCCAAGAAGAGAACAAAATTGCTCACTGCTTAGACGCATAGTAAAAATGTCTGCAATTTGCTTCTTTGTCAATGCATGTGCTGACTTGATTAAATCAAGCTGAATTTTCTCACGAATGAAGTGACAATCTAATTCAATATGTTTGTTTCGTCATGAAACACCGGATTGGCTGCAATGTGGAGGGCAACCTTAATATCACAATATAAGATTGCTGGTGCTGAAAGATTGAGAACAAAATATGCCAATAAGAACTGTAACCATTGCAACTCACAAGTAACTTGGGCCATGGATCTATATTCTACTTCGGCGAAGGAATGAGAGACAACACTTTGCTTCTTAGTTTTTCATGAGATGGGCTAGATCCAAGAAAAGTGCAAAACCCACTCATAGAATGACGAGTATCAGGACAACCTATCCAATCTAAGTCTGCATAGGCAATTAGTTGTAGCGAGCTCGAAGATGACAACAAAATTCCTTTACTAGGACTACCTTTCAAATAACGCAATACACGCAAGGCTGCTTCAAGATGTGGTTGCCTTGGGTTATGTATAAATTGACTGAAAATGTTAACAGCAAACAGAATGTCCGGTAGAGTAATGGTTAACTAGACAAAATGACCTATGAGACGATGGTAAGCTGATGGATCCGTTAAAACATCTCCATCTTCAGCATTAAGTTTTGCATTTTGCTTCATTGGTCTCCTAGAGGTAAGACAACCTAACATCGCCATATCATCAAGAATGTCAAGAGAATATTTTCTTTGGCAAAGAAAAATTCCTTTTGACGAACGTGCTACTTCAATCCCAAGGAAGTATTTAGGCAAACCAAGATCTTTAATACTAAATTGATCATTAAGCATCTTTTTCAAAAATTGAATTTCAGTAGTGTTGTCACCCGATACCAAGATGTCATCGATGTAAATCAAAACAAAGATGGAACCACTTGGTTTTTGTTTAGAAAAGAATGCATACTCCACCTTTGATTTAATATATCGTAGGGAGATAAGAAAATGTCTTAATTTATCAAACCAATTACGACTTGCTTGTTTGAGTCCATAAATTGATCTGTTTAGTCGATACACATAGTTATCTTTCTCCCCCTGTCCAAAATAACCTGAAGGCATTTGCATGTAAACCTCTTCGGTAAGATCTCCATGAAGAAATGCGTTGTTGACATCAAGTTGGTGCAAAGACCAGCCTTTGATAGCTGCTATGGCAAAAAATGACGAACAATAATCATTTTTGTCCCTGGAGTAAAGGTTTCATTATAATCAATTCCCTCCATTATATACCCATTACATCCGGTAAGTTCTTCCCATATGGTAGAGTAGTGATGGTCCAAGTGTTGTTTCTCTCAAGGGCTTCTATCTCTGTTTTCATTGCTTCTCTCCATTCTGAAATTTTAACAGCCTGATGGAACTTGTAGGCTCTAATTTTGAGTCAAGAGAGGTAATAACTGCTTTATGGTTATCAGGCAAACGATTATAAGAAATGACATTTGACAAAGGGTAGAAGGTACTTGTTCCATGAGAAGACGTTGAAGGTGGGCAAGTTGTTGTAATGGTGTTACATATGTAGTCACTCAAATATCTTCGTGAGCGTCGGTTACGAACTGGCCGATGGTTCGGTTCAGATTGTTCTTCGCTAGGATTGATCGGATGTGAAATGGATAAAGAGGAATCAATAGGAGTTGATGCAATATCATCGTGAATCTCAGAAATTGGTTCAGGCATAAGAGGGTGATTAGTTTGGTGAACACTAGGACCACGATAGGGAGAAATCTGTTCATAAAACAATACATCTCTTGAAGTATAAATGGTTCTTGTTTCAAGATAAAAAATTTATTTCCTTTTTGTCCAAAAGGATACCCTATGAATATGCCAGGCTTGGAGCGAGCATCAAATTTATGTCTTTGAGGTTAAAGGTTATGCGCAAAACAAAGACACCCAAAAACCTTAAGGTGAGAGAAAGAAGGAGCACTACCAAGTATCATTTCATGTGGAGTTTTTTATTCAAAACAGAGGAAGGAATTATATTGATTAAATAAACAGCAATTAGAACACATTCCCCTCAAAATTGCAAAGGAAGATTATTTCGAAATCTCAGTGTTCGAGTAACATCAAGTAAATGGCGATGTTTACACTCCACAACACCATTTTGTTGTGGGTAGCAACACAACTACGTTGGTGAATGACCCCATGTGTTTTAAAAAATTTCTTGTAAATCTTTAGAGAGAAACTCAGTTCCATTATCAGTCCTAATACCCTTAATGTGGAATGTGGAATGCAATTCATGAGAAGAAACAATGTGTGCACCATCGGTTTTTACTTTTCTTACTTTGGTGCTGTATTGGGTAGGTACAAGTGAAAAAAAATAATTTTAAGACATCTTGTGTCTCAGATTTGTGTTTTATCAAGAAAACCCAAGTGCAACGACTGAAATCATCAACAATAATTAAAAATAATGAGCACCAGAGTTACTAGGAATAGCAAAACTTCCCCAAATATCATAGTGAATCAATTCAAAAGGTGAAGTAGTTTTGATGTAACTTGAAGAAAACTAAGTTCTTGCATGTTTTCCTAGAGGACATACATTACAAATTCTTTTATTAGAAAAGGAAACTTCAGGAGCTAAGGTAGAAATAGAACTTGAGCTATTTGCAGCAGGACGAGCCAGACGCCAATGCCATAAGTCAAATGAAGGTTTCACGTTGGCATAAAGATTTGTTGAGTGCTGCAGATGACAAAGACCATTCCAACATTTACCCACTCCAATCGTTTTCTTAGTGGCCAGGTCCTGAAATACACAAATGTCAGGAAACAAAGGTCACTGAGCAATTACGGGCTTTTGTGATCTGAGGTGAATTTAAAGGAAGGAATGAGAAAAATACTATCAAGTTTGAGAGAAGAAATAATTGAAGTGGCACCAATTTTTGTTATTTTTGCAGTGGAACTATCAGCTGTTTGAACGCTTGAGAGAGGTATTGGGTGATGAGGTTTGAAGGAGTTTAGGTGAAGAACACATATGATTTGAGGCTCCACTATCAATTATCCGGGTATTATTGAGAAAAGAACTAAGAGCAATACCTACAAAATTAGTCATTGGATCATTTCTACCTTTGAAGGATTGCTAAAATTTGATCTCATTGTTCTTGTGTTATTGTAGAAGAAGATGCAATGGTTGATTGCTCAGTTTCTGAATTAGGTGCTATTGGTTGCACCTAATTCAGAAAAATTATTGCTGGTGTGTGGAGGATAGTCACGTATTTTGTAGCATTTATCAATTGTATGTCCCTCTCTTCCGCATCGAACCTTTGGGCGATTTTTCTGTCCACCTCCATAATTGGGTGTTTGCCCATTTCCAGGCTTACCAAGAGTTGAAAATTCAGAGCCTGATTTTATGTTTTGTCGATTGTTCCATTGGGACACAGCAAGAGCAGACACCTCATTTGAATTGGGTATAGAGATGGCCAGTAGACGTTGCCTCTCTTCTTGTAATAACATGGAATAATTTCTATTCAATATTAGTAGTGGCTCGTTCAGTAAGATTTGACTGCCAATTGCTGAATAGCTATCATTAAGTCCCTGTAAAAATTTCATTGCACGATCTTGTTGCAATAGTTCTGTCGCTGCTTTTGAAGCTCCACAGGAGCAACTAGGAATCGTTAAATATGATGACAATTTATCCCATAAAATCTTTAAACGAGTGTAATAAGTAGTGATAGAGAGATCTGTTGGATACAATCTGAAATTAACTTTTTTACCTCATAAATCTTCATGCTATTTGGTTGAGAAAATCGTTTTTGCAAATCCCTCTAGATTGACTGTGCTATGTCAGAATAAATTATGCTTGCTGCTAGTTCCGGAACCATGGAGCGAATGAGCTACAAAGTAACCATGTCATTGACACGAACTCACTGTTCATACGTTGAAGAAGTAGGATATAGGATTGAATTTGTTCCAGCTACAAAACTCAATTTGTTCTTTGCCCACAACGCCATAAGCATTGATTTGTACCAAGTATTATAATTGTGTGCATTGAGTGAAGGTGACACAAGAATAGCCGTTGAGTTATCAGAATGGTGGTGTATATGGATTTGAGTAAGGGTCAGTAGTTTGGAGTGCCGCATTCTCCATTGGTGTGTTTTAGTAGCCTCAGCCATGAAAAAAAGAATAGATTAGAGACTATGCTCTCTGATACCATGTCAAGAAATCAAGAATAGAAAATAACTGAGTTTATTTCCCACTTTATTTCTGTACAAATTACAATAATATATAGGCAAGGTATTCCCTGCAAAAAATATATAGGCAAGGTATTGAAATACTAGAAAGGAAAAGAAACAATAAAGTCAATAAATTAATGTGATAAAAATTCCACAAATCTCTCCTTCAACTTTATTTCCTAATATTTTTAAAAACATGCATTTTAATTTCCGGCTATTGTTGTTAGCCCAAAAAAAAAAAATAATACCGCCTGCCATCTACTCAATTCCTCAAATATTTTTGCTATACTTTCTTATATCGAACAAATTAAGTACAAGTAATTTGTATGGTTCTTTTACTATGGACTGAATTATTATGGAATTTTAAACTAAATAAACCGTAGACGGTGGTTTCTAAAGTTTAAACCAATCCAGCAACTTCCCTAAGATAGGATAGAGACACTTAAGATAAATACTTGTCCTTTGCACCTCTCGAACCTTTGTGTTGGGGATTAAATGAAAATACAACAATCCATAGTAGATCATATAGTAGTAACACTCAACATATATAGCCCCAAGTGTTAGTTGCTCCAAACTATTAATATTATCCAATGATAATAATCTATTATCTTTTAGATTTTTACGTACTTACATCTAACTCTTCCTATCTTTTTTTCATTCTCTTGTAGGATTTTGCTCTATTTTAAATGCATATATGGTTATACATATCCCCTAACTTCTCTTATATGCATAAACGCTTCTGTTATCAAAAGCAGACATATCACCTTTCCCCCTTCCCTCCTTTCTCTCTCTTTCCACACACTTTCTCTCACTAGCATTATGCATTATGCCAAATTCTTATTAAGCCCTTAATAAAACAGTTGTAATCTCTCCGTTTAATCCTCCCTTGAGCAACACCGATATTTAAATTCCTCCCCCCTCCCCACCCAAAAAAACCCATTCTCACAACTAGATAAGACCTTCTTAATCCACTCCAAGATTCATGGACTCTACTCTCAAACCTTATCCCTATTCATAAATCTCACATTCTTTCTCACTCCTCCCTAATCCCTCACTCACTCTGTAGTCTCTAGAGAGAAACAAATTAGAAAAGAAAAGAACCAAAATGGGCTGTTGCTTTAGAGAAATAGAGGCCAAACTCTCAAACGACCCTCTTCCCATTGAAAACACGATTATGTCCTCCTCCTCCTCCTCCTCCTCCTCCTCCTCATCTTCACCATCTGTATTATACCTACCTGGCCCTGTTATAGTAGGCGCAGGTCCATCAGGCCTCGCTGCAGCTGCATGTCTCCAACAGAAAGGAATCCCATCTACTGTTGTAGAAAGATCCAATTGCATAGCATCATTGTGGCAGCTCAAGACTTATGATCGCCTTCGCCTTCACCTTCCTAAGCAATTTTGTGAGCTACCCTTTATGGGGTTTCCAACTAATTTCCCTACTTACCCCACAAAGCAACAATTCGTTCGATATCTCGAACACTATGCTGTCAAATTCGATATTAGACCTCGTTTCAATGAGACAGTGTCACGGGCTGAATATGATTCTGCGTTGGGTTTCTGGCGTGTTATGACCGTCGGATTGAAGGGGGAGACTGAGTATGTGAGCCGGTGGTTGATTGTGGCCACGGGTGAGAATGCGGAGGTAGTGGTACCGGAATTTGAAGGAATGGAGGAATTTGGAGGGGCTGTAAAGCATACAAGTGAGTACAAGAGTGGGAAAGAGTTTAGAGGGAAAAAGGTGTTGGTGGTCGGTTGTGGTAATTCAGGGATGGAGGTGTGTTTGGATCTATGTGACCATAATGCACAACCTTCTCTCGTGGTCCGGGATACGGTAATATCCAATTTAACTCTGGTCGTTGTCTTGTATGTAACCAAAAATTTCAGTAATTTTAGAGTGTTTGGTGAAATGTTTATAAGCTCGATAAAGAACTTTCTAAATTTTATTATTTTTAAAAAAATTCATGTGTTCATAAAAAAAAAAAATAATACAGATTGTCACCATCATGCATCTCTCTTTCCATTCACCTTGTGCTTTATACCTGTAAAGAAATTACACCCCAAAAAACACCTTCTCTAAGCATGCAGAGAATTCCTCCAAATATCTTTACCTTCTGTTTCTTCAAATCTAATTTTATTTCAATTTTATTTTCCTTTTTGAACTCTAACTAACTTTGTCTTGGGTGTTATGATATGGGGAACTGAAGGTGCACGTCCTACCACGAGAGGTTCTGGGAAATTCAACTTTCGGTTTGTCAATGTGGTTGTTAAAGTGGTTACCGATTCACCTTGTCGATCGATTTCTCTTAATGGCATCGAGACTCATGATCGGTGACACGGCTCGACTGGGAATACACCGACCGAGATTGGGCCCGCTCCAGCTAAAAAACTTGTCTGGAAAAACTCCAGTCTTGGATGTTGGGACTTTAGCCAAGATCAAAAGTGGACACATTAAGGTACCCTCTAATTAATCTAACTCAAAATAATAAGTAAAATACAATTGATATCATAATTATATGCATTCTATAACTATAACAGTCAGTATTAAAACCTCAGTACTAATCGTGAATTCATCGCCATTGATTCTATTAATAGGTATATCCAAGCATCAAGAGATTAAAACGACATACCGTGAAATTCATGGATGGAAGGTCAGAGAAATTTGATGCCATAATTTTAGCGACTGGTTACAGAAGCAATGTCCCTTGTTGGTTAAGGGTAACTCACTACCCTTTTCCCCACCCCCACTCACTTCAATTTCCATTTCTATTATCCTAACAAAATTTTTTATAACATTTTCTTTTTTCTTTTCTCACTTTTTTTGGTAACTTTACATTAAGTACGGTGGTTTGACAAATATATATATATATATTCAACTATCACATATGATATATTAAAAGTTAAACTTCTAAAAGTGTTAAATGAATCCTTAAATTATCGTCAACGTTTCAAATTTATCATTACATTTAACTTCATCATGTATTGAACACGGTGAGCAATCTAAACTTGTTAAATTTCTCAGTCAAATAGGTCATATTGAATAAAAAACCTATCTTTATATTTTTATCATTTTCCTTTTTTTGTAACTTTTCTATAATAAGTACCTTTTCTAAGTACTTTTCTTAACCTTATTAGCAAGCTGCAATAATAAACTAGGAAAAGTGACATATGAGGAGTTATTATATCTTTGAAAATCTTTGACAGGAGGAAGATATGTTTGGCAAAGATGGGTTGCCGAGAAAGGCATTTCCTAATGGGTGGAAAGGTGAATGTGGACTATATGCAGTGGGATTTACTAAACGTGGATTGCTTGGTGCATCAATGGATGCCAAAAGAATTGCAGAAGATATCCAACGGTGTCCTAAAGCGAAGCCAATTTACTTTACACGCTTTTCTCTCACTTCCCCGCACTTATCATCATTGTCATAGTCAACATCGTCATTGTGATTTGAGTTGGATATGATATTTGATTGAAAGTTAATCACAAAATGCACATAATAGGTTTTGATTTCTCTTTAGGAGAAATGTTGATTCTAAAGTAGTACTCCTCTAACTGAGGAAAGGGAGTGAGAGAGAGAGAAATATGAAGCTTTTCATGATATAGAAAACGCATGACAACTAAGCAATAACCCGTGGGGGAAGGTAGAGTGTGGTGAGTGGGAGGGCGGAGGGCTACCATTACATATTTACACCTTATTATTTGTTCTCAAGATATATTGACTTTTGATAATAAACTAGAGAGGAGCTCTCTCGAGGAATTCCACTTCTGTCAACTAATGGTGTCGAAAGGACTTAATTACCCAGAGTTAGATAAGACTTCATTTTTAACTGACATCACACGACTAAGATTGGAAAAACAATTCAATCCGGAAATTATTTTTCGTTAAAACTAGTTAGATTAATTATAGTTAATAACTTCCGTCTCTTTAATAACCGAGTCAATATAGTGGTTGGTTGTAAGGTATCATGTCATGCCATTAATTAGCCGTCATGAAAATATCTAAAACTCATAGGTTAGCTCGGGGACCATAAAGATAAAAATACTCTTGGCTAAATAATTAATGACGTCTACCGATCAAACTCATGATCATTTGTTAATTATTAATTACAATTAATGCCTGTAAAATTGTTTTAAACTTCAATCAAATTTTACGTTATTTGATAATCTTATCTTTGACATATTATTCATTATATGTTGTGTTGTGCAAAATCAATATGCAAGTGTACATGTCTTTAACAAGTAATATAGTAAGAAGTGAGTGTCATCTCCACAAGGATTGCTTAAAGGACTAATTAATCAATAAAAACTAGTTAAAGACCCAATTAAGTGTAATAGGATGAGAGTAATAGTTTGCTAATTGATCCTAAGGTAAAATATAAAGGACAATACTAAATGCTAGTTAATAGTTGAATTCAGTGAGTTATAATTAATGGTGAATGAAGTTAGAATCATTAAATCTCCTTTTTAGTTGCTAACTTAAACTGAGAGCTATTCGAATTGTAATAGCATCACTAGCAAGAGTAACCTCAACTTCTCAAATACATAACTGATTTCAATCCTCATAGCTTACATCCGTTAATTAAACCTAACATATTCCTATGCCATATAAAAATCAAGAACTCCAATTAGTAGTCCCAATTGTTCTAGGTTTGAAAGGTGAAGAACACATTCCTATATTATCCATAACTTACTTAAATCATTAGAAAATTACGTAAACTTGCATTACTCAAGTTATATCTACTAATTTAAACCTTTTCAATATTTAAATTAGTGGGTATCTCGTACATTGATGGTCAACCAATAACAAGATTTATCAATAAAACACACTTGAAAAAATGCTACTAGACTAGCTTAACAATCTAAGCTCAACAGTTAAGCTAAACAACCTAAAGATTAATTAATCACTCCATCTTAAAAGGTTTAACTCATGCTAAGCTTAGTAAAAATCTCGAAGAATAATCCGACCATTAATACAAGCTAATGAGCTTAAAAGAAGGAAATAGAAAAGGTAAATAAGGGGATAAAGAAGGAATTTCAAGAATTGCTCTCAATCTTGTCTTCTTCCTCCTTCGTCCTCTTCTTTCCTTTTCTGCGCTCTTTCTTCGATTCTCTGAATTTTTTATCTCCTTTCTTCAATATAAGTTGTCAGCTCTCCTTTACAAAATATGTACTTACTTTATATATAACCTCCAAGTTAGGGTACACAATAGAAATATGACACACGTCACTCAGTAAAAATGTGAGGACCACATGAGATTCAACGCTTACCAACTGTTCAAATGCTTTTTAGCTCGCTCGAGTTTTGCGTGCAATTTGAGGTTCCAACTAGATTAAAAAGTGATGGAATATTTTTCATCCATGCACGTATGATGTTGTAGCTTTATAACCTCATGTGGTATCACTAAGTCACTCAAATTCTAAATTGAAGTGTTATAAAGAAAGCAACAAATGAGTGCACTTACTATTATATTTGTGCTAATTTAGCCAGAAAGATAAAAGTCTCCAGAGGCCCATTTGGCTTTGAGTCTAGTATCAAATCTAGCCCATTGATATCTTGATTGGTTTACCCTCTAGTCCTCCAAGACTTCCAAGTGGGCCAGGTCAAACCCAAGGAAGGTCAAATGACACATGATCGGTCATCCGTAAGCCTTATAATCAAGGTCTGATTGATGCAATCAAACTAAATCAATGCCAGATGGAGACTCAAACCTTCTAAGTCTACTAAATGATGTAGGCTCATCTGATCATGAATAAACAATGTCATAAAACATCTAGGCCACTAAGCATATTACAGGATAAAGTCACTTTGAGTTCTATTCGAAGGATATGATGTAGCAAACATAATCCTGATCCTTGATTAATACATGAAACAATCAAATCTACATTCATAAAATTGAAGAAAACATTTACCTTTAGCCGTCACTTTGTAGCCGCATAGCCCACGCCGCCTTCCATGTCTTCATCTAAGTCGTGCTCCTTCAACCGTGTGATTTTGAATCAAATGAATACTAAGACCTTGTGATGTTCCATGCTATTACTTGGACAGTCAACTAACCACAAGTGTGTGGGCATTCAAGAACTTGAAAAGATCTTTGGTGTCTCTAGCTCTCAAGTTTCGACTACAGAGGAGCTCTCTCTAGGACTTCCTCTTCTATCAACTAATGGTGTCAAAATGACTTAATTACCCAGAGTTAGATAAGACCTCCTTTTTAAATGACATCACATGACTAGGATTGAGAAAACATTCCAAGCCAGAAATTATTTTTCATTAAAACTAGTTATATTAATTATAGTTAATAACTTCCGTCACTTAAATAACCGAGTCAATATAGTGGTTGATTGTAAGGTATCAAGTCGTGTCATTAATTAACGGTAAGGAAAATGTCTAAAATTCATAGGCTAGCTCGGGGACCATAAGAATAAAAATACTCTTGGCTAAATAATTAATAACGTCGACCGATCAAACACATGATCATTTGTTAAATATTAATTACAATTAATGCCACTATAAAATTGTTTTTAACTTCAATCAAATTTTACGTTACTTGATAATCTTATCTTTGACATATTATTCATTATATGTTGTGTTGTGCAAAATCAATATCCAAGTGTACGTGTCTTCAATATGTAATATAGTATTTATTGAGTGTCAGCTCCACAAGGATTGCTTAAAGGACTAATTAATCGATAAAAATCAGTTAAAGACCCAATCAAACATATAAGGGGCAAGATACATTCAAATCAAAAGGGTATTACAAGATGTAGACAATATGCTGCTATAAATGATCTATTATATTCTTTTCTCTCTTTTTACTTATTTATTTAGTTAAAATACCTCTCAATGTCACACTACTTTTTTACCCGAATTCCAACACTGGTGATGAAGACGTCCAATTACTAAGTTATTTTTATTTCCTATAGCACATTCATACTTCTGGTTGCATTTTTACGTGAATGCCATACATTTGAGATGATGACACTCGGTTACTCAACAACTTGAGGTAGATGAGTCATTCTAACCTTATTTTCAACTTTCTTTTTTCTTTTTATTTTCTCTCTCTTATTTTAGATCAATGATAACAACATTTAACATTCTCATAAGTTTTACATTCTACTAAGCATCCCCCAAACTTGACTATTTCTCACTTTATAACTAATTTCATAACATTTTTTCACAAGAAGATCTAAACATTAAGCCTCCTTTCAGTTAAAGCTACTCAAGCCTTCAAAAGTAACTTATCAAAGTTCTTGGTACAAGAATTTCAGGGAAAGAAATCTTATATGAGAGCAGAATTGTTAAGGGCAAACATCATTCATTTGCTTTATCTGATTGTTCAACTTAAACTAAATCATCCATGGTTTCCTTAAATTAGAAGATTTACTGCTAAGAAACCAGAATATTAAACACAAAATTTCCATTGAGCAACAACTAAAAATATTGAAATAAGAAAAGTATAAAGATAAACCAACACCAAGACAGATCCCCTCAAACATAAAACTATACAGTGTCCTCACTACATACAAATGAAAAACAACTTACAGATCCTTGTAAATAGAAAGATAAATGTGAGTACCAGCAGATAGAAAATTCAAACCAACTATAACAAACTAGGAAATATAAGTTCTAGCAGGAAAATTAAGTAAGGCAGAAAGACAAGATTCAAAGAAACAACTTCTTTGAGTTGTTGCAGCACACTACATCATTCTATCATCTTTTATGGCTTCGAGTCACTTCTTAGTCTTCATCTTTTCTTTGATGTAGTCTAGAGGTCTAAGAGCCTTCTCTAGATAATTTGAATCTCTTGTTGAATCCTTTCTCCAAAGGATTTTTCCCTTTCATTAGTCTTTTGATTCTTCTTTGTGCTCTGCTGAGACTCAGCTTTCTTATCTTTATTTTTCTTTGGGGGTAGACTTATCTTGTGGCTATATTTCTTTTGCCTTTAGAGTCTCCTTATTATTATCAGATGTGTGTTGCTTCTCTTGACATAGGGTTAACTTCTTTCTTTTTTTCTTTATCTTTTCACTTTTTGGATGGTTGCTTTTGGGTGGTGCTTCCTCTTTTTCAGAAGTTCCCTCTTCATCTTCCTTTAATTGTTCCTTATCTTCCTTATCTTCCTCAAGTTTCTCTTCTTCACTTTCCTCTTCTCCAGGCTTCTCCTTTTCCACTTCCTCTTTTTCAACTTCCTCTTCCACTTCTTCCACTCCTTTCTCCTCCTCACATTCTTCTTCTTCTTCAAATTCCTCCTTATCATCTTCCTCTTCCTCTAACAATTCTTCCTCCACTTTCTCATATTTTTCTACTGGTTGCTCCTATTCCTCTTCACGACAAACTTTACCTTCTTCTACCAATGCTTCCACATTTTTAGGATGATCTTCCTCTGGTTGCATATCATTTCCCTTACTTTCAACATGCTTCCAAGATTGTAGAATAGCCTTAGGGAAAGCAGGCAAATGCCACACATGCTTGGTGAAATTTTTCTAAAATGTCTTTTTCACTACATGATTCCTAGATTGAGCATACTCCTAATATGCATGTTGTTGCTAATCTAAATATTGTACTAGGAAGATTAATTGCTAATTTTGGGCTTCTTGTAGAGTAAGCCTTGTTGAAAGCATACTAATAGCTTGCTCAAGGTTCTCTATTCTAGTTAACCTTGACTTAGGAGTATGCCCTGAAGAGGATGGTTGGCTAGAATGAGGGTTGCTGGTTGAAGGTTCCTTACTCTTTTTAGCAGTAAGTCATGCTATAGCAGTCAAAGTCACAACACCCCTGTTGATCAAAATTTTCTCTTCACTAATATAAGTAACTCCAGCTTTTATACACAATCCAATTATCAAACAAGGGAAAAACATACACTAAGTTTTTTTGGCTGCACTTATACTAATCTCCCTAGAGATGATTTTACCCACATAATTGATTTTCCAGTGAGTAATGAATGAAGTAAAATTAACCTCTCGTGGGTGAGAGCTTTGATGTGATTGGTGGGCATGATTTTTGTGCGAATAAAGTGGTACCAAACTTTTGCCCTAGGTTTAAAGTATATCTTAAACAAGTTCTAACACCTTTACTAGAAACTGTGCGCCATATGATTCCTAAAACGGTTACTTCTTTGTTGCTCTAGCACTGAATTTACACACTGTTGCAGCAACTTCAGTAGAATAAAATTATCTTAATCATATTTGTTTCATATTTGACCCTACCTCCTATTAGACCTGAAAATACCCAACAAAGAGGAGCTTAAAATTTAGAATAATTAGTTTGCACTAGGAATTTAGAGGAAGTAAATCAAGATAAGCACAATCAACTAATCCTAAACCTAAATAGAAATAAATAGAAATAACAAGGGCTACCTCCCAACAAGCACTAGTTTTAAAATCTTTAGCTTGACTTTGAACTTCTTTATGTGTCTTGGAGTGAGGTTGATGTCTTCATTCTGTCTACCCTAGTCTCCCAATACTGCTTTATCCTATGTACATTAACCTTTATTTCCCTTCTTATTTTCTCATCCATCAGGTCCACAGTTCCATAAATGTATACTTTCATTTGTTTGAAAGGTCCTGATCAATGAGATTTTCATTTGCTTGAAAATAGTTTCAACCTTGAATTGAATAACAATACTTAATTCCCTAGAATTAGTTCTCTGGATCCAATCCTCTTGTCATGCCCTTTCTTTGTCGTCTCCTTGTACAATATGACATTTTCATAGGAAAACAGCCTCAATGCATCTAACTCATTTAGCTACAGTGCTCTATTCTCTCCAGCTGCTCGGAGACCCAAATTTAGTTTCTTCACTACCCATAATGCTCTATACTGCAGCTCAAGAGGTAAATGAAAAACTTTCTAAAAGACTAGTCTGTATGGAGACATGCAACGTGGGGTTTTAAAGACTGTTCTATATGTCCAAAGAGCATCATCTAGTCTGATTGACCAATCTTTTCTGGTAAGATTAACCACCTTCTCCAAGATTCTCTTAAATGTCCATTGATAACTCAATTTTCCCATTGGTTTAGGGATGATATGTTGTAGCAACCTTATGCCTACCCCATATTTTGTCAAGATTTCATCGAACAGTTTGTTACAGAAGTGTGCCAAATCTTGTGAAAATGTTCTTCTATAAGAACTTGACTACAACCTTAGAGTCATTGGTTGGTAGGGCTAAAGTTCTCACTTACTTGGACGCATATTCCACTACAATCAGGATGTACAAATTACTAAAAGAGGGTGGAAAAGATCCTATAAAGTCATTCCCCACAAATCAAATAATTCAAGTCCACAACGTTGTTTAGGGATATTTCTTGCTTGTGAGATGTTTCCCACTCTTTGACATTTTTCACAACATTTAGCCCATTCATACATATCATTGCAAATTTATAGCCAGTAATATCTTGATTGCATGACTTTTTCAGCTATTCTTAATCCTTCAAAATGACCTTTATATGGTGATGAATGATACTCTTGCAGAATACTCTGAATTTACTCTTTTGGCACACACCTTCTAAAGATTTGGTCTGGGCATTGTTTATGCAAATATATATCATCCCAGTAGTAGCTCTTCACTAGCTAAAATAAGTTCCTTAATTGTTGTGAATTCCTATCTGGAGGTCATTCCACTAGTTAGGTAATTAACCACGTCAGCATACCATGGTACATCAACTTGGTTTACTGCCAATAACTGCTCATCAAGGAAGATTTCTTTTATTGCTTGTTCTGCTGCACCTTCAATCCCTGATTCAGACAATGATAAATGATCAACCACTTAATTCTTAGTGTCTTTCCTGTCTTTGATCTCATGGGTAAATTCTTACGGCAGTAAAATTCATCTGATTAACCTTCACTTGGCATCCATCTTGGAGATCAAGTATTTTAGGCTGAGTGATCTATGTAGACTGTCACCTTTGTTCAAACTAGATATGCCTAAACTTGTCAACTGCAAATTTCATAGCCAACAGATCCTTCTCGGTTGTAGTGTAGTTGTGTTAAGTGCTGTGAGTATTTTACTAACATAATATATAGAATGAAATATTTTATCATTTCTTTGAACAAGGCCAGCTCCAACTGTATGATCACTAACATGACACATCAGTTCAAATGGTAGCTCCTAATTTTGAGCTACTATGATAGGTGTTGATAACAATGCTCTCATAAGCTTTAAAAAGGCTTGTTTGCACTCATTAGTGAGTTCAAAGGGCCTGTTGTGTTCAAGAAGCATGCACAAGGGTTTGGAGATTTTTGAAGAATATTAAATGAACCTTCTATAGAAATCAACATTTCCAAAGAAGTTTCTGATTCCCTTGACTAATGTAGGTGTAGATAATTTTTCAATAACTTCTATCTTGACCCTGTCTAACTCAATACCTTTTATTGAAACCCTATGTCCTAAAAAATTCCTTCTTGAACCATGAAGTGACATTTCTCCTAGTTTACTACCATATTTGTCTCTTCTCACCTTTCAAGCACTCTTTCCAGATTTGTCAAGAAAGAAGTGTAAGATTCCCTAAAGATCGAGAAATCAACCATAAACACTTCTAGGGTTTGCTCCACTGTAGCTGTGAAAATTACCATCATCCACATTTGCAAAAGTTATTGGAGCATTACATAACACACAAGTCATTCTTCTAAAATCAAATGTGTCATATGGAGAAGTGAAAGTTATTTTCCTAATCTTGTGGTGTTATAGCATCTAGTTATACGTTGAATATCTATGCAAAAGTAGTAATATTCATTCCCTGCTAAAATTTCCAACATCTAATCGATAACTGACAATACGAAGTGATCATTTCTTGTGTATTCGTTCAAGTTCCTATAGTTCATAAAAAGTCTTCAACTTGTGTCAATTTTGGTTATCCACACATTATTCTCATTGGCAACCACTATTACATCCCCTTCTTAGGCACATAACTACATCGTACTTACCCAAACACTGTCTGAAATGACAGTTGAATTCAACATCTAGCCACTTAATTATCTTCTTCTTTACCACCTCTTTAATGATATTATTCAATCTTCTTTGCGTGGAATTGTTGTTATTCTCTTCAAGAAGAATTTTATGCATGCAAATTAAAGGACTGATTCTCTTGATATCTGCCATTTGCCAGTGTGTTGCCTTTTTCTATTTTCTCAACACCTTAAGTAGCATTTGTTCATTCTCCATACTCAAGGATGAAGAAAAAAAATAGTAAATGTGGTCTCCTCACGTAAAGATACATATTATAAAAGTAAGGGTAAAGGCTTCAATTTGAAAAAGAGTGAGGATTCAACAGATTGTAGACAAGGATTAAACTTCCTTTCATATAGTTCTAGTGATTCAAACTGTCTTCCAGCCCTAGAGAAAGGGTGTTTAGCTTCTAGCCAAGTTACTTTAGCATCTTTTAGATCACTACTATCATTCTCTAGATCATCAAAAGTTAAGGTTAGAAACTCAGTTCTGCTACAATTTTTGCTTAATTTCAACATCATGATGGAATCAATGACTCTTAGAGCTGAGTACTCTTCCACATCATAATAAAAAAATTCATGAAATTTAACACATTAAAGATGATTTGGTGGTTATTAGGTCTCAAGGTCAATTCCTTTTTGTGCCCATCAATGAGGGTTCTCCCTGTGGCCATGAAAGGTCTTCCAAGAATAATTGGCACTTCTATGTGAGCTTCATAATCCAATATAATGAAGTCCATTGAAAAAAGAACTTGTGAGCTTGGACTAGCAGATCTTAAATTTTTCCTTTAGGGTGTGCATAGGATCTATCAGCTAGCTGCAATGTAATAGTAGTTGGTCTACCATCACCAATGCCTAAGTGTGTGAAGATTGATATTGGCATGAGATTAATACTTTCCCTAAGATCACACAATGCTCTACCACAATATGCTTTTCCAATTGAACAAGTCATAGTGAAGCTTCTAAGATCCTTTAACTTTGGTGGCAACTTATTCTGCAGCATTAAAATGTACTCATTTATCAATGCACAGTTTCAAATTGTCTCAACCTCCTTTTTTAGTCGAGACATATTTCATGAATTTGACATAATTGGGTATCTGTTGCAGAGCTTCTACCAATGGGATGTTGATTTACAATTGCTTCAACATGTATGAAAACTTGTTGAACTAACTATCCTAATTCTTCTTTTGAAGTCTTTGAGGGAACGAAGGTGGTGGTATATCTATGTTTTCTTCTTAAGTATGTTGTACATGCTATGAAGTTTCAGTAACATTCTTTTCTGCAGACTTCTTTTGTGGAGTTGATTCCTCGGCTCTCTCTTCTACTTGATATTATGGATTTTCTAGGGGACTGTTTTCTATTTTCCACTTCACAAGATAATAGCCTTGAAATGTCCATTACATTCTTTCCTTGGATTTTCATTGTTTCATGGTAGAGTCCTTTGAAGTCTGGTCTTTAGGGCATTGGCTAGTTGCCCCACTTGATTCTCTAAATTCCTAACTGACACAACTTTATTTTGAATCATAGCTGATCGATTTAAATGGCAACCTCATTGTTGACTATGTCTCCTTCTAAAAACTTTCAAGTGAGTTAGGTTGCTCATTTGAATTTGGCTTTTGCATCTAAGCTTACTATGAACATCCTGGTGGATAAGCCTGTCTCTTTTGTGAGTTTGAGGCCCTGCTACTTGATTACTCAAAGATAAGTTAGAATGTTGCCTCCAGACTAGGTTATATCAGTTCGAGTATGGATTGTTTATCCTGTTAAAATTCCCCACATACTTAACTGAAGCTGAGTTTCCTAGACAACTGTTAAATAAGTGATCTTCTCCATAGTAAACCCATGATACCTCAACAACTTGATTCACTGATTGAGCCATTCCTGGATGTATCATACCTTGATTTTGAGATGCTACTGATACCAGACTCAATGATTTAATCATATTGGTTAGTGAGGACACTTGAGCTATTAAAGAAGTATCATCATCCACATCATGTAAACCAGCAACTCTTTTTTTGATATAGCTCTTGAAGTTGGCCACTAGTAATAGTTACTAGCTATCCTCTAAAGAATGTCATAAGCCTCACCATAAGATTTAGACAAGATTGCCCCATTAGCCGAGTCATCCACCATAAGCCTAGTTGAGGTGTTCAAACCATTATCGAAAGTATCCATTTGAATGTCGTAAGGAATGCCATGGTGTGAGTACTTCCTCAACAATTCTTTAAACCTTTCCCAAGCTTCATACAATGACTCTCCTCCAATTGAAGAAAAGAAGTGATTTCATATCTGAGCTTGCATTATTAGCTAAATCATTTCATGTGCTAATTGAATTAGGTGGTAAATAATTCAACCATGCATTAGCTCTATCTCTCGAAGAATAAGAAAATAATCTCGTTCTCAAGGCATTCTCAGTTGCATTAGGGATCTTTAATGCATCTGTAATATCCCGATCCTTCGTAAATGGACATTTTCATAAAATTGATTTAAAAGATAAAGTGATTTTAAAATTTTATTTTAAAAAGGGATTATTTGTAATTTTGGTAAAATAATTTATTATATATGGTTTAGTTGAAAATTCAATTTTTCAATTTTAAAAGAGTTTTATTTTATATTATAAAACTTTAACTTACTCACACCATACATGTCTATACACACTAAGCCAACCCCATTAATCTCCCTCACACCCACGTGTTATCTCAAAACTATCTCCCCCCACTCTCTCATTTTTTTTATCTCCAGCGAAACCACCATTCTCTCCCAAATGTTAACTACCCTTTGTTTCTCCTTCTTTTAGTTGCAACCATCTATCTCTCTCTCTGCCTCTGCGTTCTTCATCTTCTAAGTGGTAAGATTCCATCATTTATTTTCACTTGTTTATTCTTATCACTCTGTGTCCTCCTCTGAATTGACTCTCCCTCCCTCTGATTTTCTTCTTTAATTTTATAGAAGATATTTTTGACTTCTTCTTCTCCCTTTGTTTTTATCTCTACAATTCTGCAAACCCATTCTCTTTCTCCCTTAGCATTTAGCAGACCCCTCCTTGTTATTTTTCCCACTTTGCCTTCTCTTTGTAGTTTTCAAGCCTCCACCTCTTTTGTGCAGTCCAGTGAAGCTCCTCTGCTTCCTTTTCTTCGATTCAATTTTTGGCGTCCCATCATTGTTAATTTTATTTTTTCCCTATATCTTCTTCCCTCTTTCCTCATTTTCCCCTCATTTTCTCTCTCTAAATCTGTATTTTTCAATTTCAATGTTCATATATATCCAATTATGAAATTCTCGCCAAATTCCAACAATTTTCATCGTCATTCATCTCTGTTTGTGGTGTCGCCGCCGCCCATCAACTCCGGTAAGTATTTTCTGATTCTCCTTACTCTTTCCTCTCTTTGAATTCTTCTTCAATTTTCTGCTAGCCCCAACAAAAACCCCTTCTCCCTTTTTAATGTCTCCGTTCTCTCCATGTCTTATTCTTCTTCTTCTTTCTACTTGTTCCTCTGTCTCCATCACTGCTGTTAGCATCTCCTCCGGTGAGTTCTTTTCCCTTTAGTTATTCCTTTTATTTTACTTTCTTTTGATTTTTGGTTCTTTCCACACACTCTCTCTGTTTCATCTTCGTCTCTCTCTTGCTCTCTTTCTATTTCTTTTCTTCTTTTATGCCATTGTTGCTCTCTCTCCATCTCGCTGTTTCTCTCTCTCTCTCTCTCTCACTTTTCTCTCGGTCTCCCTCTATCGATGTTTCTCTTTGTTCCATGTCTCTCTCTCTCTTCATTCTCTCTCTAACTCTCATTTTCTTTGTCTCTCATTCTCTCTGTTTCTCTCTCTCCCCCTCTCTTTGCTTCTACCATCACCGGTAATCTTCCATCACCGGTGATCCCTTTCTCTTTTTCTCTTTTTCTTTCTCTCTATTTTTGGTTATGCAATTGGGACTTGCCATCAAGTTGGTTCTGGCCGACCAGAACCAGTTCACTTAACCCTGGTCGGCTAGTCCAATCTGAAAAACCGAACTGATGTGATCTGAACTAGCCCAGTCTGAATGGTTTGACCAATTTTAATCTTTTGATTCCTGACCCAAAGCTTTATTTCCGGCCTTGCTCACACCCATTTGCACTGTATTAATTAAATCTCTATTTATATGATATTAATAATGTGTATGTAGTGATTATTTTAAAACAATTTAGTGATTATATATTTTTAGATTTCAGGCCATTAATTGTTTAGTTTCTTCCTCCGCTTCAGGTAAGTGAACTTATATTTGAATATGACTCATGTGTGATAAATGTGTGTGCTTTGAGTAAGTGAATTTGTATCGTAATGTGACCCATGTGTGATAAATGTATATGCTTTGTGTAAGTGAATTTGCATCGTAATGTAACCCACGTGTGATAAATGTAATATGTGTTATTCTCATCAACTTTAATTGTCTATAAGCATGTTATGTTCATATATATGTTTGTGTAAATTGACTTCTATAATGATGTGACTCTGATATTATAATTGTATCATGTATTTATTATCTGTTTAATCATTTTTCAATAATTATTATATTTCATTAACACTTTAATAATTGTTTATTATTCAGTTATTAATTTGATTATCATGAGATAAATATTTGGATATGACTGATTTTATGTTAGTATGTAGTCATGTTTGATTTTGTAACATGTATCTGTATGCATTATATGATTAATTATTCTCATACGTTGGATTCTGCAAGTTATGAAGTTAATTCAGTAAGGTGGTAATGAAGAAAGATATGAACTTAAGCATGGCCCTTAGTTAACAAGAAATCAAGACTGTTCATGTTTTGTTCTGTTATACGAATAGGGTGTCATCTGTTCATGCTTTTGTCATACATAGGGTGTCATCTGTTCATGTTTTGGTCATACATTGGGTCATCTGTAAATATTTTCCGTGTGATCAGTTCTGGTTAGGTTGTTAACTAGGGGATGTGCAAGTCAAGATATGAATAAGTTTGTTATATGATTCTGTTTGAGGCACGTGTTATCTATGTGCTATGTTAAATCATGTCATGATCAAGTACGTTACTTTATTTCATATGTCAAGTTTAGTTATGTTATGTCATGATGACATTTATGACATGTGGATGCATGTTATTATGTGAGTTTGCTTACTGAGTATTTTAAAATACTCACCCCCACAGTTGTTTATGATGCAGATGCTGATGACGAGTAGCATGAGTGAGAGACTGCCATAACCACTTGAATTAGAGGAATTTATGATTTCTGCTTATGAATTGATTTCAAACTCGGGAAAATGTTTTTTGTTTAACTCAGTAGTTTATTTTACGTTGTGTTTTTCTACGAATTATGATTAGTGAAAGCTTCATGAATTATGGATTTCAAATTTTGACTTTATTTCAATTTTTTGAGGTTTTATTAATTATGCATTTAAGACACTTTATCGCTTCCGCTATTTAATGATTAAGATTTTGAACATAGATAAGTAATGCTTCCGCTATTTGTGGTCAATGATTTTCTATCATGGGTAAATTAAGAATTTTAATTTGGAATTTTTCTCAAAATTAGGGTTTGTTTCGAATTGGGGATTTCAAAATTGTGAAATTATATGTATGTTTAACCCTCAGGGATTGGGACAATACAACATCACTCACCTCCGTGAATAGTCTGAGATGAAGATGTGGATCCTTAGTAGGTAGCCCACTAAACTGTCCTATAATTTGAAGCATTTGAAACATCACTGACTTTCAGCTCAAATTGAGGTGCTTGAATCTTATGTCTAAATATCATGGCTTGAGGAGTGAGTATTGCATAGTCCCTGATGGAGCTTTCTCTATCATCAACTATCATGATGGCATTGTTACCATTGTTATTGTTATTGTTGTCATTGAGAACTATTCTCTCTTCATTTCCTGCCATTTCTTCAACTATAGCTAGGCCATGCTACTCTCTTCTTAATTGTCTTAAAGTTTTATCAATCTATGTATCAAGGTTAAATTCCAGTGATTGTTGTCTATTCATAAAAGTTATTCAAAATCAGTCACAGACACAGTAGCATATTTCAGTACAGAAAGCTAGGTTTGAGCCAAAAACTGATTTAAACAATTCATTTATTCAAATCAATCCTCAGCAACGGCGCCAAAAACATTTTATGAAAAATGAATGTGCAAGTGTACGTGTCATCAACAAGTTATAAAGTAATAAGTTAGTGTCATCTCCATGGGGATTGCTTTAAGGACTAATTAATTGATAAAAATCCGTTAAAGACCAATTACGTTTAATAAAATGAGAGTAATGGTTAGTAATTGTTCCTAAGGTAAAACGTTAAAGACAATATTGAATTAGTCAACAACTAAATTCGGTGAGTTCTAATCATGGCGAGTGAACCTAAAGTCATTAAATCCCCTTTTTTAGGTGCTAACTTAAACTGAGAGTTATTTGAATTGCTATATCATCACTAGCAGTAGTAATCTCAATTGGTCAAATGCATAGTGATTCCCATCCTCTTTGCTTTTGTCCTTTAATTAAACCTAACAATTCCTATGCTAGATTAAAATCAATAACCCCAATTAATAGTCTCAGTTGTTCAAGGTTTGCAAGATGAACAACAAATTCTTATATTACCCACAACTTACTTAAATCATTAAGAAATTAAGTAAATTTGCATTACTCAAGCTAGAACTTCTAATTTAGCCTTTCCAATATTTAAATCAGTGGGTATCTCATAAATTAATGGCCAACCAATAACAAGATATAACAATAAAATACACTTGAATAAAATGCTACTAGATTAGCTCAACAGTCAAGTTAGGCAACCTTCATTAATCACTCCAGCTAAAAAGGTTTAGCTCATACTAAGCTTAGTGAAAATCTTGAAGAATAATCTAGCATTAGCACGAGCTAATGAGCTTAAAAGAAAGAAATACAGAAGAGTAAATAGGGGTATAAAGAACGAATTTAAAGAATTGCTCCCAATCTTGTCTTCTTCCTCCTTCATCCTCTTCTTTCCTTTTATGTACTCTTTCTTTTATTCCCTAAAATTTTTGTCTCATTTCTTCAATACAACTTGTCGCATTTCTACAAAAGATGTATTTCCTTTATATATAACCTCCAAGCTAGGGTACACAATAAAAATATGACACATGTCACTCAACATAAAGGAGAGGATCACATGAGATTCAACACCTGCGAATTGTCCAACAACTTTTTAACTCGCGCGGGTTCTGCGTGCAATTTTAGGTGCCAACTTGATTAAAAAGTGATGGAATCTTTTTTATGCATGCACGTATGATGTTGTAGCGCTATATAACCTCATGTTGTAGCATTGAGTCACTAAATTTTAAACTTGAAGTCGTATACAGAAGGCAACAAAATGAGTGCACTTACTATTGTATTTATACTAGTTTGGCCAAAAAGATAAAAATCTCCTTCAAGAAAGGTGAAAAGCAACAAATGATCAAATAAACTAAGAACAAAGTAAATCACTCTTTAATTCCTAGTAAATTATGCTTGAAAGCTACAAGATAACTCTAATTTCTTAGAGTTATCACGTTGCTCTTCCATAATACAGTATTGTGTATAATTAGGTGAAGTACTACCCAACTAAGTTAACATATCATTAGGTTCTTAATCTTGTTCTACTGATCAACCATGATAATTTTCATAGTTTATGTCTCAAGTAAATTTATCAAATCTATCTCACTTACTTGTCTATGGACTCTACTGTTAAGAACTAATGAATCATCACTATCCAATAACGTAGTTATCCAACCGACAAAATGTGTGACTCATAGAGTCTCATTCATAATAGATCTAAATGACTAAACTACCAAATACAAGTTCATAACTCTTTCAATATTACGAGCACTCCTAATATCGTAGCAATGAGTCATGATTTTTTAAAATAATACTTTACCAAATCACACTCACTACTTCTTTCAATGCATTACAATTTCAGTAGTACATTAATTAGGTAGACCATCTAGTGGCTAAAGTAAGTCACTTTATTTTATATAGTTCATGCCTACATTTTTTTTTCACATAAAGCGTCCAGCTTTATTAAACTGTCAAAACAAGTTTTTTAAGTCATAAATTTTTTTTTGGTTTATACATTGTTCTCATGAGCTTCTTCATAAGACCCATAATCAAGTATTATATCCTTGATGGTCTTTCCTACAAAAATATTTTACATGTAATATAAGAATATTCATTTGTACAATTCAAATTCAATTTCAAGATAAACATAGCATTCCTGTACTTTCAGGGCACAGCCCTAATATTATTCAGATAAGATTTCTAATTATTGCACCTAACAAATACATCTTAAGAGGTAATCATCACCATTAGAATTATACATCAATCACAGTTATTAGGAGAAGAGTCATAAGAACTCCTTAGGTCCACTATAAATGCGAAGACCTCATAACACAATATCTACTTTCCTAGTTCTCTCAATTCCCTTGAAGTCTTTCATAAGCCCGATCACTATACTATCTTGGACATCAAATTACATTTGTCTGGACACCACACCACTATCAATTTAAACCTTCTCCGATATAGGTTCTACACTGGAGAAATTCTTATAATTATTTGAGATGATCCTTCACTTTCTATAATTATTTTTTCCTTTGATAGTAGATTCCTATAATTATTTTTTCCTTAATGTTGTAATAGAAAATGTAAGATGTATAATTTGATTCTCTCAGCCATGTAAAGTAGACTATATAAATGTTATATATTGAGATGATCCTTCACTTTCTTTTTTTGGGTAAATAAAAGTATATAATAAACCGAGAAAATGCTTACACACTTACAATGGGACTACTCCAGGAATTACAACTCTACACTCAAACCAACCCATACATTTTGGCTATCATAAACAATAGTACTTGCTATAGTTAAAGGTCTAAACTGGAGAAATTCTTAGATGAACATAGTTTTGATACGAAACTAGTCATGGTAAATCCTCTTTGTATATTGGTATTGGTGCTTTCGAGACTCCAAGGCGAGGCCTCCCTTAAGATTCTAGGTGACGCTCCCTTACGACTCCATAGTAAAGTCATTTTCTAGACTCTATGGCAAAGTAACTTTCTAGTATCCACAACGTTGTCACCCTCTAGACCTCACGGTGACGCCCTCCTCAAGACTTCATGGTGAAGTCACCCCTCAGGATCAATGGTGGAACTACCCTTTAGAGCTTATGGCAGAGTCACTCCCTTGAGTTACAACTTCAACTCTACGAGAAAAGGTGCTAAACCTACATTTTAAGGGAGTGCAATCAAGTGCAATCACCATATAACATTCAAACATAAAATTCTACAGATTACTCGGAAAAATGTATCTCAACTCAGGTACAACACATCTTGAATGGCCAAGTGGTAAAAAGTCCTAACCATTTTATAAAGAGTTTGGATGCTTAAATGGATTGAGCAATTATGGCACCGAATAGGGGTTGCCTCGATCAAGCCCAATATCAGCGAAGTGAAAACTAGCTACCTGAAATAACAACCCCAATGGCAGCACAATGACTGAAGTGGCAACGACAACTTGCACGCCGACGATGGGGATAGTCTCAACCAAGCCTGACAGCTCAAGCATTAACGACTGGGATGACTCCAAACAAGTTTGGCAACCCATGTAGCGTCGATTTAAACAACTTCAAATAAGTACCAATAACGTGGAGGACACCAACTCACATAATGAATATTTAAATGACTTCATATAAGGTCGGCAACTTCAGTCTCGTGTTGAAATGGCAACAATAGAAAAATCAATGTGATGAAAGAGAAGGGATTGGTGAAGGGAAACAATGAAGTTAGAGCTTTCCTTTTGCCAAATGAGTAGGGTTGAGGGGGTTTAATAAAGGGAATCAATAAGTTGGTAACAAAATACTATTTTTATATGAAAGGGGGAGAGGATACATAAGAATTACTGAAAAAATAATGGTGGGAAGGTTGTGGAATTCAAAATTTGAAAATCTACCAGTTATTGTGTTCAGAGATGAAGGTATTTTTTCTGACAGTACGATGCTCGACTTTCATGTACAGATATGCCACATGCCCTACTGCAATATGTTTAGCCCTTTCCCCGACTTGAAGCATTATGTGCCCCACACACCTACACTTGTATGATATTGTAGTTTAGAAAGATAATAGATGAACAAAATATGTAGATATTATTAAAGATGGCATGTTTAACATATGCTACGCTTGGAAATTTGACATTACCCAAATCGAAAATACAGAAAGATTGGAGGTTCAGGTGATATTCAAAAAATCTGAAAGTTACTAGAAATTTTTTTTGCAAGTCTCGCACACTTTTTTACTGCATCATACCACCCTAAGGCATCACCGTATTGAATAGGAGGATTTTACTAAAAATCATGATTTTGTATAGGGGAAAACATTATGTATGATCTCAACTCAATATGAAGAATGTGTACAAGATCAATGAACTCACATTAAACTTGCACATGGAGCTAAACTAAATGTATATAGGCGTTGACGCCTTTGAGACTCCATAACAATGTCTCGCTTGAGATTCAATCATGACGCCTCCCTCAAGACTTCATTATGAAGTCATCTTCTAGACTTCATGGTGAAGTCAACTTCTAGTCTCCTCGACAGTATCACCCGTGAGATTTCACGACGACGCCCTCCTCAAGACATCATGGTGAAGTCACCCCTCATGATCAATGGTGAGCCACCCTTTAGACTCTATGGAAAGTTTCTTCCTTAAGTTACCACATTGGAGCCTAACGTCCAAATAGCGGTATTAGAATATCATGAACAAGCGTCCTCCTGCAAAATCCATGTTGTATTACATAATATATACTATTGCATATGAACTATCAAGTCAAGTAACAAAGATTTGGATGGGTTCTTACTTGGAAATGATTATGAAGTTATGGCTTGGTAGGATTAAGATGAGGTTACGTCGTATTTGGATTGACATTCATAATGGCTATTGAATGAGACCTTACTTAAAATAAGGAATTTTTTGAATTTGCCAGAAAACAAATAGACGAGCGAGGTGGACATCAGCAAGCACGGGGAGGCTAGCGCAAGTAAGCTCACATAAGGGTCTAAGCTCACACTCAGAGCCAATCTCCTATCATTTCTACCACCACGCTGCAGAATGAGAGCTCGTGTGGAACCTTTTCTTTCTAACGTAACATTAATGGAACGGCACTTCGTGTCGGAATTGATAAATTCTATGACTCGAATCTTTAGTATTCTTTTATTTATTACATGCGTCTGCTTCTCTAATATAGCCTCTTTGGGAGTCATAGATGTGTTGCCTTCTCGCCTAGAGAGGGGACTAATCCTTAAGAACTATTTAGCGTGATTTAGAGAGTAACGCTTTCATGTCTCACTGATGTAACCCACTCCCAAATTATTCCTGGAATCATGATTGATTACGTGCTTAACCTGCAAAATTTCCATGATGATTGGATGCATGCGAGATTCCGTTGACCGCTTTAGTGTGGATAACAAGGTCTGTTCAATTAATTAGGACCCACATAACTAATCAAGTTGTTAGTTACAATGATCCCCACATATCAGCTATAAATAGTTTCTCTCTATCACATTTACGGGGATTCGCACATTTTGACCCTCTTGACCCATTACATCATATCAGAGTATTTTTATCACCATCTGTTGTCGGTTGACTTCAGTGCTTATCCTTTACCCTATAATTTATCTCCACGTTCTTAGGCAAACCTTATTCTATTGCTCAAACTAGACTACTTCCCTCAAACCCTTACATTCTCTACAGTTTTTATAAAAAATAATCGCTTTTATTCAATTTGTACAACACAACATCCCCTGGGCTTTGTTTGGATAATGAAGATTAGGGAGAGAACAAAAATGAAAGGAATTGCAGAGAAAATGAAGATGAAAATAAATAAAAATATAGATAAGTAAGCATAGGAAATTAGTGTTGGAAGCCCAAATAGTAAGCAGAAAAAATGAAAAGTAGACCCAAGCACAAATGCTTATCTGAACATTATTTTCAGCTTCCTATGACCGTGGAGCCTTTAGAATGAAAATAGGATATTTTCTAAAATTTTCATTTTCTTTCCATCATAATTTTTAAGATTCAAACGTAGTCTTAAAATTTAGTGGCCATCATTTCACAACTTAGTTGGACGAATGGTTAAAAGCCAGGAAGGAAATACCAAAAAATTAATTAATAAGGAAAGCATATTTTATTCAATGAAAGCGTTTCAGATTGTGAACGTGTCGTGCTTGATTGACTAGAGCACGTGGGGAAACTCTCAATTGGAGTGAAGAATTTGCCAAATTTGGGTACTTCTTCCAAATGCCAAGGTCAAGATTTATTCCATTTAAGAGCCGACCCCCTCCCCACCTTACCATCAGCAAAAGAGCATTTACAAAATACTAAAATATAAAGTACAACGAGAAGGATTGGCTCTTCAAAAAAGCTCAACATGAACAGCACCGACACTTAATTATAAAGTGTATCCCCCACGCTAATCCATGTGCTTGCCTCTCCCCTCTATTTCACCTGACCAAAAATGAAAAAGTGCCTCTCCAGGACCGCCACTTGAGAAAGTCCATGAGGCTTCTTCAATCATAACTATTCCTCACATTCACATGCCATAGATTCCAAAGTGAGTGTCTTTAATTTGCAGGGACAAAGATACTCTCTCTCTCTCTCTCTTTCTCCCTCTATCTTTAAATGGAGACAAAAGGATCATTCACTCTCCCCACTACTATTCACTTCAGAAGTTCAATTATGCAAATCCTTTTTAAACCAACTAGGACCAACCCAACCTAATCTCTCCTACTCACACTTTAAATTCTCAGATACAAAAATACATTTGGTCAACAAATTACTATTCTCTTCCTTCCCTTTTCTCAAAGATAGAGCTTCATATCTTTCTTATTTATTGTGCTTTCTTAAAAGGAAGCCATGACTAACCCACTTTGTCACATTTTTTTGTTATTTACTTAGTTTAAGCTACTAACTGTTGATTAATTCTTTTGTAGGATTAAGATGTTGCTACGTCTTAAGTAGAAGCTTTGCATTCATTTTAAATGTGTAAAAAATTGCATTATTGGAGAGATATTGTTGGTCTACTTTTAATAATCATGTAGATATATTTATAGGCATCGCATGGTTTGCACTAATTTAAGTAAGGGTGAGATTTAAAACGTGGGTATTGTGCGGGATAATTGTAAGTATAGTAGAAGGATTTTTCTTGTGAGTTTCATATATTCGTGTCTTGGTTTACCCCAAAAAGTTAAAAGCTTTAATTGTTCTGAATGGAGTAGGATTAGATTTCCTACAAGTCATTTATGAGAATTGGTAGATTTGTTTTGTTTCTAAGGAAAGCTGGTAAACACAAACGCTTCTGATTGCTTAAGCGCTGAAATATGATAAGAAATAGAAATTTGAAAAACTAAAATACTGAATGCCGTGAGCGTAGATCGCGACACTCCGAATTTCAGTCTGATGCTCTCCCAACTGAGCTATCCCCACAATCAATTACGTCATTTACGAGTTAACTTTAAATTCCGTCTGACTTTCTTTTGTTAAATTTTTTCAAAGCTTTCTTTTGCTAAATTTAAATTCACGGTATCAAGTTTTCGAAATACAACGATTTTCTCATAGACGTACGTTACATAAATATTGTGCATCCAAATTGAACTCCTATAATGATGTATGATCTCAAGAACTAGATAATGTATTTAGCACAAATAGTTGGATCTCATTGTTTTTTTTTGGAAAAATTAGGTGGATGAACATTTTTTTTGCTGTTTTAGACAATGGTAAAAAAGTTTCTCATTTGCACAAACGGTCAAATTCTGTTTTAGACGCTCCTCCTTGAACCAAATAATATTGCTCTAGGGCTTCACTACAAAAAACAAGAGTTTTATCCAAGAAACTTTGAACCATGAAAGTAAATTCGTCGCAAAAGGCCCATTTTTGGCGACCAACTAAATAGTTAATCGCCAAAGGCAATACATTTTACCGGAAAAGAAGGGTGCCAGTTTTTTCATGCGTTTTACCTACGAATTTTATATTTTTTCGGTAAAAGTAGAGCTTTTACCAACGAATTTTTTATTTCATCAATAAAAGTAGAGCTTTTACGGACGAATGTCGGTAAAAGTGTAACTTTTACCGACGAAATATTTAGTTGGTCGGTAAAAGTTTTTCTTTTACTGATCAAATTTTATTTTCGTCAGCAATTGGTACACATTTTATTTTCATGCTTTCCCTTTATCTCACATATCTCTGCTTCCCCTCAAGCCATCGACAAATCAGCTGCTTCCCTCTCACCTCCTCAGTTTGTCTCCGTCAGTCTCCGCGGCAAGCTCCTTCGCGACAGAGAACTGCTCCACAACAAAGCTCCACCAAGACAGATCTCCTCCTTCGCGATAGAGCTCCTCCTAGTAGATCTCCTCCGCGATAGAGCTCCACCGAGACAGATCTCCTCCCTGTGAGAGATCTCATACCTGGTACTTCTTTTCTCACTTGATTTTCCAATTTTATGCCATATTCTATTGATGGTACATCAACTATTTGGTCTGGATTTCTTTCTTTCTTTCTTTCCAATTTTATGCCGAGCATTTTTTTTGGTTGGTGTATGGTATGACATCCAATGTTAGATTTAAAATCCTACCAACTTCATCCAGATAAGAACAAGCACCTGATTTGTCAATTAGGACTTAATTTCAAGTGGATCTTGAATCTTGATTAAGGAGGGATTTCATGCCTTTTGGGTGTGTGCGTCTGGGTCTGCCTGCCGAGGGTGGGGGTGGGGAGCTCGCATAACATATGGTGTTCATATATGAGTCATATTTAAAATGAGTTTTCTAGCAATTAATTGCCCAATAAATGAATTTGAAATTAGTTAGAATGGTTTTTTTGCTCTCCTCGATTCACAATTGATGTGTTGGAATATATGGCATTAATTCATAACTGAATTATTAAGGCATTCTGATAGGGGAATGGCAAAGTGTCTTTCTTGTGCTTCCTGTGTTGGAATATATGGAAAACAAGGAATAATTTTGTATTTTCTGGCAAGAAAGTATATCCTATAATAGTGATGAATATCTAAATTGTTGATTGTTTTTCTTTTATATCAATAAATGATATTGATCATGGAGTTCTTGATCTCATAAGCTCAAATTTAAAGAGTTGGGATATACCAGAACAATAAATTATGAAGATTAATGTGGATGTGTTCTAAGATTGGAAACAAAGTTGCAGTAGGGGTTATAGCTATGAACTATTTGAGTGATATGGTTGGTGTAGGAGGAAGAACAGTTGCTGCTACTGATATAGAGCTTTGCTAAACTGTTGGCTGTGAAAAAAATAACTATTTCTTTGGAAAGACTTCATGGTTGGAATAGAATCATACATGAGTTTGATTCTAAAATTTTTGTTGGATGTATGTCAGGGAAAGATACCTATTGGTAGTTGAGAATTGTTGAAGACTTGATGAATTTATCAACCGTTTGAGTATTGTAATGTTTAATGAGTTAGTAGAAGCTCTAAGCCTCTAATAAAGTAGTTGATCCTTAGTGACAAAATTATACATAGTGACAAAATTTTGAAAATCTTAAATGATATGATAACAATGATAATTACAATTAGTTATCTTCGTTTCAATTAATTGGAATTGTGAAGCTAAGCCTTAACTCTAATTTATCTACAAGCTTATATACATAATTCTAACTATGTTTAAAACATAATATTTAATTTCCATTACTAATTCTCCATAAGAAATTATGTCGTCCAAAGAACACAAAAAAGGTAAAGCTTTAGACTTTCTTACATGCATGCATCCTTAGAGCTTCTAGATATCTTTGGTACTTGGCTGGGATTTAGTTCTTTCACCTAATTATAAAGAGACTAACAATATCTCTCCAATAATGCAATTTTCGTTTATCTCACATAACTTCTGTATGTTGGCTCGCATATAGAAAGTAGTAGTTGTTATCACTTGTTATTATTATTTACTTTATTTTATAGTTTAATTTTACTTATAGAACTTTTGGCTCTTGTATAAGGGGTGTATTGTTTAAGATGTTATGTTAATACCCATGTTCAGTATTAGGCATATATGTAATTAATTAAATCAATAACACAACACTAGTATGATATGATATATAATTTTCTTTTTAATTTATCAAGATCATATATTTAATGTTAGTCTATATTAATTATTCAAATGATGCCATTTTGCTTATGGTTTCATTTCAGTGGCTTTGGTCTCAGCTATCTACAACATTTGCATTTGCTAGCTACAAAACCTGCATAGTTTATGTTTTAGAGGTTTTTAAGGAGTCCTCACAGTATTTTTCCTCAAGAAAATGTCATATTACGATGCACATGTCATTACTGTCTTTTTTTATCTTTAAATTTATGTTTATTTTCTTAGGAATTAGTATGTTGAAGGTTTTATTTGCTTAGAGATCTTTTGTTGAGAGTTTCTCTAAATAGTTATTTAATTTACAGAGTGACAAAATGGACAAGAGTTGGATAAAAAATCCTAATAATTGTCCAAGGAGTATATTGATGGTATTCCATAGTTTATGAGCGCGGCAAGTAATTATCTCAATGTAGAGGGAAAAACTCATTGTCCATGTAAAAAATGTCTTAATTCAAGATAATTGTCTTTAGTATAAGTTAAAATACATTTGCGCCAATATGGAATGGCATTAGCTATGATCATTGGGTGTTTCATGGTGAAGAGATACAAATATATCACAATTCACCAAATATGGAGATGAATAGTACTACATGTCACCTTGGTGGTGATGATGATGATGATGAGATGAGAGAAATGTTAGGTGACATGTGTGGTTTTGTTAGGATGTAGATGAATGGTGAACGAGTTGGAGAGGATAATACTGATAGAATAAATCTAAATGCAGAGACGCTAGACATATTTAGTGATTTTTCTAGTGAAGCCGAAGAAGAGCTTTATCCTAGTTGTCAAAAGTATACTTTATTATCTTTTATTGTGAAGTTGATGCATATGAAAGCGGTTAATCATTGAAGCAATAAGTCATTTGACCAACTACTTGAAGTTTCAAATGGTTCTCATCTAGTAGGCTGAAAAATTCTAGCCTCTTACTATGAAGCCAAAAAAAATAAGAGATTCAGGGTTAATATATGATGCCATTCATTCTTGTAAATATGATTGTGCTTTATTCAGGAAAGAGAATGAAGGAAACGACAAATGTCCTAAAAAATTCCAACCTTATGAACTATATGCAAATGTTATTGGAGTGGGAGATAGTATTATTGAAGATATTGATTTTATTGATGATGAAAATAAAGATGACACTTTGGTTAATTATGTTGATGATTCAAAGGATATTATACCAAGTGATGATGATATAGATTGAGTTTAAAGTAACGGTGAGCATGTTAGCGTAAAATATTCATAAATTTCTTCTTAAATTTGCTTTAATTTATTTTGTAAGCAATAACATGTTTAGGATCTTCTTTCATGCCACTTATCTTTATGCCATGTCTCTCGGAAAAAATACTCCTCTTCCACATCTAGATCCTGCTGTTGGATCTTCTACTGATGAAGATGGTTCCCAAATAGGTATATACACTTTGTAATAGTTCTTATTAATGATTTCTTATTCTTTGTTTTGTTGTAGAGGCTTCATCTTCTTCGGGGAGTGTAAGAAGGGTTCGCGGGCCAACAAGAGGGATTGAGTTGGAGAGGTTAATGAGCCAGTTTAGAAAATTATCAATCGATACTCCTCCTCCCGGTGTTATTAGACCTGTTGGAAAGTGGACCGGCCAATTCAACCTTGAGATTGGTGCCCTCGTACGATAATTCATACCACTTCAATATGAAGGTTGGTCCAATGTGCCTGAAGAAGTCTTAGCAGATATAATTGATAGGCATCAAGTAATAATGATACATCTATTTATTGAATTAAAATGTTTTACAACACGCCTTGCAGTGCTACAAAAAGTTGGCAGAATGATACGACTCACAAAAGATATGTGAGTAACCCCTCTAAAATATTTTCTGATTGATGCTCATTGTCTTGATAATAGTGTTAGTTTCAATGTGTGTGTGGGTGTTGGGGGAGGGGGTTTGTCACCTTGTATCAGAATGTGCTAGATGATTTTTGAATNTGTATCTGAACATGCTAGATGATTTTTGAATATTTTCTAATTGATGCTCCTTGTCTAAAGATAATAGTATTAGTTTCAATGTGAGTGTGGGTGTAGGGGGCTTATCACCTTGTATCTGAGCGTGCTTGATGATGTTTGAATATTTTCCTATTGATGCTCTTTGTCTACAGATAATAGTGTTAGTTTCAATGTATGTATGTGTGCGGGGGGGGGGGGGGGG